>JZKD02S0172473.1:202213-214600 GCA_000966675.3 Picea glauca | reverse complement strand
CTCATCTAGAGTTTATTTTATAAATCACATTATTGTATTAGTTGAATGGGTTAAAGGAGATAAGATACCACTAGGTGTAGTAAAGGTTGGAGGCATGTGGTAATTATGAAAGATGTTATCTTTTGAATGCATAAAAATGACATCATAGAATGTCATGTTATATTGGTTATGAGCTAATAACTAAAGAAATAAAAGGATATGGCCTTGTTATAGGAATAAATACCAACAAGCTAGTCATGTATGAGACCATGACATGGTTGGTTATGGAAAGGATATGTTCCACACAAATATCCACTGAACTTATTACTACTAAATAATGTTTGGACTGCAACCTTTTTGCTAACACTAATGAACATATCCACTAAGTTTCTTACAAATGGAAAGGTTGTGTGTCACACAAATATCCACTGAGTTTCTTACTACTTAATAATTTTTGGAGTGCAACTTTTTTGCTAACACTAATGAACACCATATAATTGTATTCTTGGTGTAGTGTTAGGGTCGAAAAGGAAGGCATCCAAATAATTGAGCAAGAAATAGAAGTGTATGGAGAATGTGTTGAGGCATCGACCAGATTTTCCCATTACCAATGGTGAGATACATGACTTATATAGAGAGAATTTTGAAGCCAATACAATATTGCATTGAACAATAGGCATGAATTAATCATGAAAGTGTGTAAGTGGTAGAGTTGCACTTGTACATGATAAAATTGTTAGGCTTGAATGCATTTGTTGGATGCATTCTTGTAAATGAATGCATATATGTTATTTAACATAAATAATTATGCTAAAATATGAAATGTTACAATTATTACTAACTCATGGAGTTAAGAACATTTCATGTGTTGTTAGACATTACAACAAGAAAGTTGCAAGCCAAGTAGTCACATGAGCAATGCCTACAGGAAAATTTTGTTCAAGAAATATAGTAATGAAAATAATGACATTGCAACAATGAAAATCCTAATGGATGAAAATTCCTATGCAGAGAATGATATTTTTATTCTATTTAATAAATTGTTTGATAGTTTTGATTGAATTTTTAAGTGCATATAATTCTAAGATCACTTTGTGAAATTTTGTAAATATTGCAATGAAACTATATTTCATAAGAAATGTTAATGATCTGTTTGGGTGAATGAAATATGGTGGCATTGCAAGAAATACATTCTCAAGCATGTTGCTACATAAATCCTTAATATAGACTGATGTCTGTTGTTTCAACAACCAAGAAAATTATGAGATAGAATTTCATATTTTGGGAAAAATTTAAATTTATTTATGAAATGAATTTGAATTTTGTTGGCAGCCAATCCGCATCTTTCCACTGTCTTATAAGCTTCCTACACCAATGTTTTGCAAACATCAATTTTTCGTCGCAATTTTTTAAATCAACGACACTTTTATTTTTGCGACATTTACACATTTGCCTTCGCTTTGTTTTCACGACTGTAAGCGTGAAAACTTAGTCTTTCGAAGTCGCATTTAAATCATTTTTTGAACTGTCATAATCTTTCTTGTCAATATGCCTATTGCGCTTACATTTCACCTATCGTTATATAGCTGGTAGAAATTTCGAACTATACTCATTGAACATTCTTGTATTGATTGTGTGACATGGTTTCATTGAGTTTGTAATGCGTTGGCATTTGGATTTGCATTTTATTTGACCTACTTGACCATTGGTTTCATCAAAATACATAGGGGTTATGATTAAATCCTTCATATATATATTTTAATATAATGCCTATGTTCATGTTTTCATAACTATTGGTATGTTGGTTATATGAAGACCCATTGACACATTGGTTAAACTATTGATATGATTTGATACATTGGTGCATGGTTAAATATTGATATTGGTTATAAATTGAATGTTGATGATTTAAAACTATGTCACAACGTTGATTGCGTGCATTGGTTTATACACTTACCATTGGATTCATTGGGCGGCCAAGTGACATGTTTGTTGAACTATGCTATAATGGGTAGAATAGCTATAAGCCGACGGTTGTCCTTTCGCAATAACTATTTTGCATGGTAGAGATAAGCTGCACCACCTTCGCACGATGGCATTTATGCCTATCCCTTATTCCTTGTTTACCTATGTCAGCTCGGATAACCCTTCGTGCATTTTTGCTCCTGTGTGTGCTATGATCCAAACCCTGGGCTTACCATGTGCTCAGCTCCATGGCACCAGTCGTGCGAATCGAGCCAAACGACAACCAAGCCTTGTTAATGTTCGACAATGCCCGGAAGGACTTGGAAGATAACGGTTGGCTCACCTTTGTGTAGGTATTTGAGGGTTTTAATCTAGTTGTGGCGCAACAGTTCGCCATGACTTTCGATGGCTGTAGAGCCAAGGTGGGTGACATCCAGTTGGAAATCGATGAGGAATTTATCAGTTCTGCTACAGGGTTACCTGCCACGGGCCAGTGTTGGTTCAAAAATTCGAAAGTGGAAGAGGTTCCATGGCCACTGTTGTTCCTCTCGCGGAAAGTCACATCTTGTGACAGAGGTATGCCCATATCCTTGCTAAAACCACGATGGCATGACCTTTTAATAATAGTCAAGCAATTCGTGACCTGTGAAGGTCGATATGGACTCATGTTTCTCTACCACCTGCGTTTGTTAATGATTTTTATGGGATACCCGTTGAATATGCCCTTTTAGTTTCAGCACAGCCTATATAAAATGTCGAAAAGGTTTAAAAGGGAAAAGGCTGACAGTAGCCTGTTCCACCATGGACTTATTAAACTTATCATTGTTCATTACTTAAGTCTACATGGTGGTAGTTGGAGAGCTTTCATCGCTCGAAATGGTTTCGATGATACAGACCCTGTCCAGGTTGACAAGCCTGTGGTGAGTGAAACCAAGGCTGAGCCACCTGTGACCTTCCATATCCTATTGCCCTCTCCTAAGCCTTCGGTCGACCCTACTATTGACTTACCAGACGTTGGAACTGAGAAGGACGAGGCTATAAAGAAACCTATGAGAAAAAAGGCTAAGGCAAACCCTACTGCTAATGCCAAGGGTAAAAAAAACCCTCAGCTTATTTCGAGAATGGCTAGTAAAAAACCTAAACCCTCTGTTGAGTCAAAGCCTATTGTCCTTAGTGAGGATTCAGACTCTGACGTAGAATGTTTCTTAGCTAGCAAGTACCCTTACTCGTAGGGTTTATGCCCCGAACCACCTTATGATTTCATGACAAAGCTTCCCCCCTGCCTAAGAAACGATCCCAATTACCCAAGGATTAAATTGCCTAATGAAACCCTCAACAATATGTCCAAACCCTTGCCTTCTCTTTCAAAACCCACACAGTCGTCCTGTGACCAATGTGATTTATGGTTGGAACGATACTACATCGATGTTCCCCTACTCCAATTGAAAATTCAATCGCTGGAAAGTCAAGTTGCAGTGTTGAACAGCCAAAGAGACCAACTCCAAGCAACTGATAAGAAGCAGAAGACAACATGCTCCATCCTTTTCAAGAATGTTGAATTGGCCACAGTCGTTATCAACTCCAAATTGTCGTGACCAAGCCATCTGCTCTCCATACAGGTATGAATTTCGAAATTGTTCTAGTTGTGTGAATGATCAAGGTTGATATAATGATTTGAATTCTATTTTCAAATAGCTCTATCTCTCATTCAAAATAGCTCTGTCATTCGGTGTTCATCCTGTACATTGTTTCATTTTACTAAAAATAAATGAAATTTTGATTTGATATACGATTTGCTCATAGATTTTTATTGGATTTGAATGGTATTCGTTTGGATTTGATTTGTTAGTTTGTCTGATTGAGTTAACGAAATTGATGGTTTGCTTTCAATTCAATTCGTTTTGTATCTACTCCGAACAAAGAGTTTTTCATGCTCAATTTAGAATACGATCATGTTTGGATTTGATTTCGTTATGGTTCATATGTTGTGATTGGCAAACGATTTCAATGAGTTTGGTTGTTACGATCTTGTAATATGTTGTGTCATGTAAGAACATGAATACAACTCTGTTCGGTTTCAATTTGGAAAGAACTACTCTGTTTTGTATGAAAACAATGCTCTCATTTAAGCCTGTGCAAATGCGCCCGAATCGTGGAATGGTTTTGATTCGTAATAACTATGTTAAAACCTTAACTGTTCGATTTTCTTTTATTCTGACTGGATTATCCCATATCTTGAGATGGCAAGATTGTTTATGAGTTGGATTCAGATTATAGTTGTTGCTCTGTTTGATTTTAAATTTACAAAACGAATTGATTGACTTTGTTATCTCTATCAAATTCGGTTATAATTTGTTTGAATGGAACGATTTTGATCAAGGTCAATCGATCTTGTTTTCCCAATTTGTAATAACAAACGATCGGATAATTCTTATGAATTCTGTTACCAATTAATTGACCCTGTTATGATTTTGAATGAATTTTCGCGCCAGCTTGAGTCGATCCACTCGTGGTATGAATCGTTTGCTTTGTCAATACAGTTGCAACGATTTGTAAACGATCTTGCTTGGATTCCATCGTATCTCCTATTGATAAGGCAACATAACAATTGCCTACGATTGTTTTTTACTATATCAATTTCAAATTGATATCAAACGATTTCACAACTGTTGATTATTATTCTGTTTGTTCAATTTTGTGGTAACAAAAGAAACAAAGTACGCGTATCTCTGTGATCATTTGATTGATTTTGATTCTGTTTGATTTCGAATGGTATAACAATTTCAACTTCAATGATTCGTTTTCAAATAGTTATTGGATCTTAATTGAATTTAATTCTTTAAAAGATTTTCAATTGATTTTAATGTTGATTCTGTGTCTTATTTAGACCAGCTACAAAATCGCAAGATTCTGTAGCTAAGTCTATAGAATTAGATTTTTATTATTTTATTAATAAAGGACCCTTCTAACTTGTCCATTTTTTACCCTTTTCAGGTAAATTCGAATTGCATGGGATATGTTGGACAGTCTAGGAGAATATTTGTGTATTTTAGTTTTATTGTAGGTTCCTAGTTTAGTTAAACTTGGGACATCTGCCCAGATTTATGTAAACAGTTTTGATAACTTCCACGGGGAGGTTTTACCCTGTGGAAAACATATAAATACTTATTATTTTTTTTAATAAGGATCATCCTCACTTGTGGGAGAACCGGGCTATGGATTTCTAATACAAACTGAGACAAGAGTTGATGTTCTTCTACAGCTTTTGCTTTTCATAATATCAATCTTTTGTTTCATGTTTATGCTTATCAATTTGAATTTGATTAGTGACTACTTTAGCTATCATAGTCTTTTGAAAAATGATATGATTTAATTAATATGATCCATGTCTGATTTCTTTCATTAATCTGAAATACAACAATTACTTTGTTCAGTTAATGAATGGCAGATTTCTCTTCTTCATCAATTGAACTATTATGTATAGATCTTTACATACAGGTTTATCTAACTGTGAAGATTTATAAATTATAAGATTGTTGTTATTTTTATGTCTTGTTTGTCCTGTAATCATACTTGAAGAGCACTGCAACTATCATTTACAAGAAGCTCCTGGATAATTCGGTGTGGGTTTCCTCCCTCCGATCAGCTAAGACAGTTATCATACACAGGACAAATCTGGAGCGTTTTTCCAGGTCAGTTTGTTATTTATTAGTTTAATTAAGTTGTTTAGTATATTTATTAGTAGTTTAGTTAGATATATGTTTTAATATATTAGTTGTTTAGTTTAGTTAGTTTTTGTTTTATTTTTGTTCATAAAATTATAAAATCAACAAAAAATATCTTTTTCTATCATCAGGGCAGAATATAAACGAGTTTTTTCAGGTTTGATTTAAATCTGTAAATTGTAGATATTGTACATTTTGTGAATAAGTTATATTTCAGTTAGTAGTTAGATAGTTAATTAGTTAAAGTTAGTATAATAGTAGTTAGTAGATTGTATTTATAGAATAGTTAGATTAGTTTAGTTTGTTTAATAGTTAGTTTTAGTTAGATTAGTTAGTTTGTTTGTTTTAATAGTTAGTTTTAGTTAGTTTAGTATAGTTTTCTTTTTTTTTGTTTTCTTAGGACCTTGGATCGGCTAACGGAGCCGATAAACCCGTCAGGGTGGTTCATCCCAGACGGATTGGGTTATTAGACAACCCCGGACCGGTTCCACTCTCTCAGTTGACGAACGATCAATTTCGCCTATCAACAAATTTCTAAATTAACTTTTATAATGTTGTCTGATAATGATTATATGTGTTTGATATAGATGAGATAATATTTATTGGATATGGAATGCTTGGGAATAAATGATATTATTGGGACAGTGAAGTCCTATGATTACCAAAAATATAGATCCTTAGTGGGGTTCTGAATATGAACTAGCACTCTCCTTGTGTGTGAAAGCCTTGGTAAGATGGATCATTGAAGGACTGTACAACAATGAAAGGATACTTGAGCCTACAAGGGTGAGTGCAACAAGGAAGAGGAATCTTAATAATGCTACAGTGGGATGAATTATTTCCTGAAGTAGCTCTATGGAATAGATCAAAGGACTCCTAGCTGAAGTATGAAGACACAAATATGATGCTTGAAAAGAAGAGCACCAAAAGGATAACAAGCTTCATTAGCAAAGGAATGGATATTTTTGAAGAATTTTGAATGTACTTGCCTATAATACACTAAGGACAATGCATAAATAAGGGGGAGGGGAGTGTAATACCCCAGGTTGATCCCCAATTGTAATTGTACAAATGTATTATAGGCTGGTGAGCCAGGATATTATAGGTCGGAGTGCCGATATGATTATTAGGCCGAAGAGCCTAGATTCTAAAGGTTAGTGAGACTATTATTGTAATATGTAAACACTCATATTATTAATAAAATGCATCATTGCTGCAGACCAACCCAACAAAAGAGATGGGGGATAAACTCCACTAGAAAGGGGAAAGGGGGCTAAGATTTTAGGAAATGGATAGGCTAAGGGATATTAAGCCCAATGGAATATTATATTAATATGCCTTAAATCTAAAGTTATGGATATGAATATATCATAAGTTTCTAAAGTAGGAACAAAGGGGTTCCTTGAGTACCATGTGTCACAAAGGGAACATGCATATATTTTTAGGGGATTTAGTACCTTTCCCTGTCATTCTTTCATTCATCATCCCTTCATCATTAGGAAATACTTCATCATATGTACCAGGGGAAGTGGACTCCGCATCCATACTTGTACATGGGAACTATTTCTATCCATTGACTTGAAGAAGAGGGTTGTCAGGCTTGTGTTCAAAGAAGTGGGTTGTCAAGCCTGTGAGAATTCTCTCAAGGTGAGAGAACTACTGGGAATTAATTCCCAAGGTGTCAAGCTGCAACTACAGGGCTATGAGACTCCATGTTCTTCATGTTTCTAAATCTCTAGAAGGGAAGTGGGGCAGTCGAAGGACTATTGAGAAAAGAAGGGGCACACTTCCTAGGGTGGTATAGGCATGTGGGGGATGAGGGACTGTAAGTTGGTTGCTAGAGTTGGCACATGAGTCTAAGAATTGTTGTTGTATGAAAGACCTTAGCTTGGCTTAGGATTTATTTTTCCCTAGTGGAGTCTTAGCCCCAACTCAAGGGGTGACCCATTGCTAAGCGTTATGAGCAGTGTGGTCTATGGCTAGAAGGAACATGGAAGGTATGCATGCAGTTGGTGTTTAATTCAAAAAAGATAAGTGTCTCTTATGTGTTATTTTAATTAATTTGTGTGTAATTATGATGTTATGTTATGGAATTCATGTTATTTATATGTATGAATTATTGTTGTTGTATGTTTATATTATTTTGCAGAACTTTGTTCATATGCAGAACATATCAGTAAATTTCATGGTATTAGAATTCAGACTTTGATGTGGCATTCCCCAGCAGGGAGCTAGGGATACTACATTTGTCATGATTTCTTCCAAGACCATGTTTGTAGATTCTACTTGACCATTAGCTTATGGATGATATGAAGTGGACTTACAATTTCTTATCTTGTATTTTTCAACAATCTCCTTCATTATATTTGTAGTAAATTGCGATCCTTGGTCAATAACAATTTCTCTTGGAACTCCAATTCTAACAAAAATATATTCCAACGTGAAATTGACTACTTCTTGTTCAACTGTTCATGATAAATCTTTTTCCTCCACCGACTTTGTGACATATTCAGTTCAAAGAAATATTTATATGTTTCCTTTAAACAAGGGATTCATAGAATCTATGAAATACAGATCTCATTTCTCAAAACACTCCAAAAGGAATTGAGGCTATAGGGGCATCTCATATTTTTTTGTTGGTTGAACCATTCATTGGAAACTATCACAACTTCTCACATACTTCTTAGCATGTCTAAAGAGAGTTTGCCAATAGTATCTGAGAAGAAGTATTTTATAAGAAGTTATTTTATATGCAAAATTCCCACCACATGGTTCAACATGACATGTTTTTAAAATATCAAATAATTCATCCTCTCTAACACACCTATGTATTATCAAATCTTTCCCTGTATAGAAAATATCTCCTTTCATCCATGAGTATTTAGCACTTAGTTTATTATCCTTTTTTTTCTCTTTTGATGAAAAATATAATGGTAACTTCCCTGTAGCTAAATAGTTAGCTATATATGCAAACTATGGAGATTTAGTAGATATAAGAAATAAATTCTCATCTAAGGAAGAATATGCTATCAAAACACTCTCACTGGGATTATTAATATGAGAAATAAATTATGCCACATGATTATCCTTTCTAGGTCAATCTATGACAATAATGTTGAATTCTTGTAGTAATAATAATCATCTTGTTATTCTACCATTAGTAATTGGCTTACTCATTACATACCTAATGGAAGAATGATTCACGTGGAAAAAAACTTCTTATCTGGTGATATAATGTCGAAACTTATTTACAACATGAACAACTGCCAACATTTCTTTTTTAGTCATTGTATAGTTGATCTCAGTTGGAGTTAATTTTTTACTGATAAAATAAATATAATAGGTTATAAGGTCTCCCTTTTTACCTAAAAATACCCTCACTATTGTATCATATGCATCTATAGAGATGTGAAATGGTAATCTGCAGTCTGGACCCCTCAATATTGGTGTTGATAAAAAAAAATATTTAAGAGTTTGGAAAGCAAATTGGCAGTTAGTATCCCAGCAAAATTCAACATCTTTCACAAATAACTTAAACAAAGGCACAGATATTTTACTAAAATTTTATATAAATCAAATATAATATCATACATAACCTAAGAAGCTTCTAATATATTGTTGGTTTGATGGAATTGGAAATTTTGTTGAAATATTATAACTCAAAATATTATTCTGATTATTATTGATTTATTATTAAATAGATCAATCCCCTTTTGTGGATTGATCATGTCGAGATTTGTATTAGACCAAATCCCCACTTGTGTATTGGTCAAACCCTAATTATATGTTTCTAATTAAGAAGTCTCCCCCCAAGCCTAATTAAAGTGTTTTTAGCCACTAAGTGAAGAGGTCGGCCCTGCCCAGTGAAGAGACACCACCCTAGTGTTACAAGGAAAATCACTCTATGGAATGGGGAAAACCACAATAGATGGAATGACTGCATAAATCAACTATAGTCTCAAGTATTCTATATAAACAAAGATGCTAACAAGACAAGATAAAGAGCCTAGATCGTCTGGATGTTCGAAGAAGACCATCGTTGAGCACTCGACTCAAAGATATACACCTGCAACTTGTCCTCAACAACCAAGATACACAAACATATGGTGATAATATATACAATTAGCACATATAATAGCATAATCTATCAATATTCATAACAAATATTTCCATGGAATAACAATTCAAATATTTTCAAGACATTAATTACAGGAGAAAAGAGTATATATATTAAAATATGATCAACAAAAATGTATGAATGACAAACTTTCGTATCGGCACGTATCGGAACCGAGAAACTAAGTCCCTTCCATCTGGGCCTCCACCACTTCAATCCTCCACCAAAGGAAAGCTCATATAAGAGAGACAATGAGGTTCTCCATCAAAGAGGGATGAGCTTAAGGGTTGAACAATGTGTTCAAACTTAAAAGGACAAAGGGATGCAGACTCAATATGAAGTGAATAATTTCTCCAGAGTAACTTTGGTATCAAAGTTGAATTCTTCTCCCTCTTCCATGGCTTGGATATGGTCCATTTATAGCCTTCAAATGGAACTAAAGGGTTGAGTCGAAATGTTTCCAACATATGGAAGGTCAAGGATCATGGAGCTCGTGACGTGACATGGAAACCCGACACCATTTTTAATTTTGGACAAAAAACCCAATATATGTGGGTTTTAATGGTGCAACCTACGTATAGGCATGTTTTATAGTTTTTAGGGTGCGTATATGTGGAAAAATATGTTTTTTAGCTCTGGGAATTGCAAAAAGGGACTTCAAGTCTGCATAGGGAAATGGAAAAAACCTTCTGAGCAAGTTACATGGGGTGAGGAAAATATTTTTATAATAGATGCCCCCTAATGTGTGAGATCAAAGGAGTATCTGTGATGGTCGAAATACATTACAATTTATAGAAGTGGATTAATGGAGACCCATTTGGATGAACTAGTTGCTCATAAAAATATTAAAATCCATAATGACTTTGTACACATGGTTTCCAATTTGAATTACACCGAAGATCCATGTGGAAATATACCAAACCATTGTTCATGGCCATGAATAGGAAATACAAAGGTAGATACATTCCAAAGTCTATCATAGTCATGAACAAGGCCCAAACTAGTCTCAAAATCAATATGAAGATATGTGTATATAATGGAGTACAATTTGATCTCCCACGATCACTGGAGTCATATAGGTACTAGTCTAATGAATGATAGCAACATCTTAGGAAAGTTGTGACTATGAACTAATGTACCAAGTATTCTACATGATCCTCCAAAGGTGCAATTCTACATCATGTGAATAAAGGAGTTGAATTCAAACACAATGAGACTTCGTTTGATTATCGGTCATTAAGGTATAGCATTAAAAAATGAAAGACAACCTATCGATAATGAAAGTAGGTATCAAGGCACCGAGTACATTCTTACAAGTGTGAATAAAGGTGTTAAGGTAGAACACTTGAAGAATCCATCAATCAGGAGACATTGATGTATTCCCAAATTTCGATGGAGAGAGAACCTTCCATTGATGATTGCAAGCCTTTAGGTACTCATAGGACTCTAGGCCTCGTTTCCAGAATATATGAGCTAAATTCGATGGAAGGAGACCTATTGAAAAGAGAGCATTAAGGAATCTCTCATCAGTCAACATGAGGTACAAAGAAGTACCTTGATGATTTGGATGAACTTGGATGAAGAGCATGTTCATGAACCAACACACCTGTGTGTCTTTCGCATGCACCAGATGCAAGCAGTGCATGAAAAAGACCCTCTGAATAGAAGCCAATAATGAAAATTGTTGACAAAGGCGAGAAAACCACCAATAAGGATAATGGAATCCAAGACATTGCATGAATCCCAATGTGTGAATAGATTTCTTGTCATCGAACACAAGGGAAATCCCCCAATCAGCGACCAATGAGGATATTTCAACTATTGGGTTCAAGGTTACCTACCCATAATGAAAGTAGGACCAGGGTGCATGATAGGACTACAGCTTCATGTAACTCTAAGATGTACTAAGGGTATGGCCAACATGCAAAGTCAAGAGTTTTGAGAAATGGCCGACACACGCTAATAAACATCCTTTGAACAAGAGCATGAGACATATGGAGGACTTTGGCAACATAGAATCAATGATGAAACTTTTTGATGCAGGAGGCACCAATCAAATTCTTTGCAGGCACTGGAAGAGTAACCAATCAGAAGATTAAAATCTAGGTAACGAGCTCATCTTCCTAAGGTCATGCTAAACCCAAGGTCATGCTAACTAGGGAACCCATGTTTGGTAAGCCTCTACCATTCACTAAAAACACTTCTAGTAGCAGTAAGGAGGTTCTCTATTGCTAACAAATGGGTTTGTACCTAAGGCATATGAATTGGAGTCAAAGGATAACGTAAGTGTGAAAAATGGAGTGACGACCTATCCTATATACTCGGTAAAATAAAATACCTTCCAAAGTTACGAATAAGAGAAATTATGCTATAAACCACAAGAATCCTTGGATAAAACCACCCAAACCAACTCCTTCCACTGCACTATTAGTCCACTAGGAAAAAATATTAGCAAAAAGTATGTAAAGTGGGTCAAAATTTTATATAAATAGTAAAAATAACCAATTTTACCATACCATTTCACATTTTCACCCAAATAGTGCATTTTGGACCAAATTTCCCACGACCTTCAAGTGTCGATTGCGGGATCTACAACTGATG
>JZKD02S0172473.1:186934-200424 GCA_000966675.3 Picea glauca | reverse complement strand
TAGGAGATTAAATTCCAATATAAGAGAAGGGATTTCTCATTCAATAGGTAGGATTGACTCCACACAGTGTACTAACTGAAAAGGACAAAAAATGGTGGAAGTCTTAACCGAGGTTAGGTATGCCCAAAGTGTAGGGTAAAGCATGAGATGTCAGTTAGACTTTCTCTTTTTGATAGTTTTCTATAAAATGGTCTTGAGAGACTTGTTCATGACCTCTACATGCCCATTTTCCTGGGGGTAGTAAGGGGAATAATGGCCATGTTTAAACCCCATTTTCGATGTTAATTCTTTGATCATTTCATTCTGAAAGTGATTTCCATGATCATTGACAATCTCACTTGGTATTTTGAACCAAGATATACTTTGATTGAACACAAAAAATGTAGCAGTCTTACCATCTGATTTAATTGTAGCCATGGCCTCAGCCTACTTAGTAAAGTAGTCTACGACCATGATAATATTTTGATTCCCCCCATCCAAAGTTGGGTTGCAATCCAAAAAATCCACCCCCCACTTGGTGAAGGGACCGACAGTGATGACCGAGTGAAGAGGGGCTAGATGCGAGCACATCTTCTGAGTGAACACCTGGCAAGGGTGACTCTTCTTAACCACTTCAACACAATATTTAAAAATATACGACCAAAAATAACCAGCTCGCAATATCTTCTAGGTTGTTGCAATACCAGATAGATGACCACCACAAGCCCCACTATGACAGTCATTAAGAATGGACTTAGCCTCCTCGTCAGTCAAGAAACGACGCAAGATATTATCTACGCAAAGGTAATACAAACTATCATCGACAATAAGGTAGTTCTTAGCTTTATACCGTATACATTGTCGGTCGTCTCTCGAAAGGTGCTAAGAGACATTCAAGGTTCGAAGATAGATCAAAATGTCTCCATACCAGGGGTCCAAAGATGAGACAAGGAAAATATGTTCATCTGCAAATGAATCGACATGAATAACGTCATCTAACCGAGGGAATTCTGATATTAACTCAAAAAAAATCAAGATCAAACTCTTGCAATATGACAATCCATTTATTATATTCCCCCCCTATGATACACCTAGTAAGGATGTATTGAAATGGGTTGACATCAACAAATACAGTATTTTTTCAAAGAAATATATAGTGTCGTAATATTTGAACCATGTGTATGGAAGCCAAAGATAGCTTCTCAACATGAGATTACTTGAGTTCAGGGTCAACTAAGTTTCAAATAAGATAGGAAATGACATGCTTATGGAGCTCATCATCCTCCTAAACTAAAACCATACCAACCGTCCCTTCAAACGCGGCGATATAAATAAAGTAATCACTACTGTAGTCTAGAGGATTCAGTAGAGGCGTCGATACCAAGGATTTCTTAAGAGAATCAAAGGATTCTTGGGCTCACTCATCCCACATAAATGGAGTTTCCTTCTTCAAGAGACGCATGAAACCATTAGTAATATTGGCATATTTTACTATAAACCAATGTAAGAAGTTAGCTTTCCCCTGTAAACCTTGAACCTGATGAATATTATGTGGGGGAGGAAATCGAAGTATTTCCTCAACCTTTAAAGGATCCGCCATGATCCTTGTCACAGAGACTAAGAATCCTAAAATACGACCTGACCTAACGAAAAATATGCACTTATGAGGGTTTAAACGAATGTGATAATACCGACATCTCTCGAAAACTAGCCGAAGGTGGGTAGAGTGATCCAAGCTCTTACGAGAGTGAGTAGCGAGATCATCGAGTTAGGCTTTGAATATATTCTTGAGATCGTGAAAAGAGAAGGTCATGGCTCATTGGAAGGTTTCTTTGGTGTTTTTAAGGCCGAAAGGCATTGTCCAGTATGAAAAAGTACACCAAGGACAAATAAATGTCATCTTATGTTGATCCTTGAGTTTAATCTGAATCTAGTTGTATCCTTAAAAAATTTCCATAAAATAAAAAACCTCGGTTCCCGCACACTCATCGAGAATATGATCAATGAAAGGTGTTGAGAAGTTGATTTTAGGAAATTCCTTTTCTAGGTCTTGAAAATCCATACACACGCGGATGGTTCCTTGCTTCTTATTCACAGGAATGGGATTAGATACCCATTCATTCAAGGAAACTAGGTAGATAAAACTTGCATTAAGAAGTTTCTCCATCTCTTCCTTAATAGCAGGGGCCTTCCTAGGATTAAGATCTCGAAGTCGTTGTCAAACATGTTTATCATCTGGGTAGGTTTTAATCTCATGTTTGACAATTCTAGGGTCGATTCCTGGCATCTCTTCATACGACCAAGAAAATACATCACGAAATTATTTGAAGATCTCAGTGTAGATATGAATTTCTTCATGCGAACAATATGCACCAATATATACATTTTCAACTTTACCAAGAATATAAGAGATGTTGATCATGACGATAGTAGAAATACTTGCCATATTTCCTTTGGCATAAATTTTGAGTGTATCAAGTGGAACTATGTTGTGACTGATTATCTCACTCAAGGTAGATCTAAAATTGTCTTGCTCGATTCTAGAAAGCTTTGGGAGGAAGTAAGAGTGATGATGCATATCATCCCATGGCCTATATGAACCATTCATGGCCTCTAATATTTCTTCATCTGAAGGTAAAGTATCATTGAGGCAATCATGTGAGCAAGATGATGAGGTGGCCCCGTGATTATCCTCGATTGTCTACGAGGGAACAAGATCTAGGTTGGCAGTAGAGTCCATAACATATTGATATGCTATATCTGTCGTTGATAGTGGCATTGACATTCCAATATGTGACTGACCTTTACAAGACAAGGTCATGGAAGGTAGGGTCCAAGGATCATTAAAATATGAAGTGAGGAAAGGAAAGGACCTCATTGATGAAGAAGACCTATTGGACATAGAATAGATATGATGAATTGGTGCCAAGAAATAAAAGGTACCCATAAGGGAGGAATACATTCTGACACCAATATCCTCAATTTCTAGCGGATAATTATCGATCATGGGGATCGAAGGTCCAACTGATGCATTGGGAATAGCATGCACAAAGGATAACTAATCAATCGTCACAATATTCCCATCATGAGGAAAACATTAAGTACAGAAAATGGACGACACGATTGCAATCATAGCATAAGTCTAGTTACTCCCTAGTAGTAATTTATAGTCAAGGGGTGCATCAACCACCTCGACATCCACCTCCACTATCTTCCCACCTAAATGGACTGGAAAGGTAGGAAGAATATGATGGGTACATAAGGAACAACCATTAAATGCGGTCAACATATTCGAAGATTGAGAGAGGGTTGGAGAGCCAATGGATTTCCAACAGATTAGGAACATCACGCACATTGTAGCACCTTCATCAATATAAATATGTTTGATGTTAAACTTTGAGTAATTCACATGGATTTGAAAGGCCATGTGGTAAGGCAAGTGAGGCTTCACATCTGTGGCATCGAACTTGATAAAATTAGACCCACAGGGATCTAGAGATCCTAACATAGATAACAAGGCATTCCTCTATGAAGGACACGTCTGGAGTACCTCCAAAACTGACATCATGCAAGGGGTTTGACCCAGATTCTCAACAATAGAGTATTTCTAGGAAAATCTAGCATTAGGGTTGTGGGTAGAGCGTTTGAGTAATCCTTTCGGAATGCGAGGAAGGGGATCTGGATTTTTTATCTACAAATTCATCTCTGGAGGAGTTGGAGACTCTATACCTGGAACAACCTATGAAGAATTGTAATCGCAAGACTGAGTGGATACATTAATCAGATATTTGACCATATTTATGCATAGATGGTCACCATCCGACGTCGGTGGGTTTTGACTCCAACTCGCCTCATTTATAGTATTATAGGATCTCGAGGCAATATGTTGATTATGCCGAAAAGAATTAGTCAACACAGCGGGCAGTAGAGATAAAAGCCCCGCACCTTCTTCACGTTTGGTGAACAAGTGGGTAAGGTGATCATCAGTACAAAGCTTACAAGGGAATTTCACTTTCCACCTCTATTTCTTTCCCTCACCAACATTAACCTTAAATCTATCATTTTTATCATTGTTCTTGGGTTTATTATCATTATTCTACCCACCCTTATGATTGTTACTATGTCCTTTCTTTTTATTCCCTCATGGTTGTTGGTTACCATTCGGGTTGGTCGACGACTGCACATAATTCACATCCGTCGATTGAGTGGGAGTGGAGGACATAGACTGAGCCTATCCTCCTACATATTGTCTTATAGACAACTCTTTCAACTATATTGTCACCAATTCTGTAGATTTTACATTTGTGGATCCTATAATGCCATCGACATGAGGCCCGAGATTTTTTCTAGGGTCGTAGTTCGACCTCGATGCATCAGGAAGATCTCATATAACATCCTAGACTAATAATATATGAGATCTAACTGTTGGGATTTAAAAATCACTTCCTCTTTAGCTGTTACCCTGGATGTAGAAACATCCTTCAAAATATAAGGCAATAAATACTTAAGAAGCCATTCCAACATGAACTCTAGAGGAATGTAGGCTTTGATCAACCTCTTCCATCTATGCCACTCTTTAATGTGATCTGAGATATGGGTGGATTTTTCCTAGCGAAGGGATAACATAAGTTCTATGTTGGAATCATAACAAACTGGAAATTGGAAGTGGTTGAGGAAAACTAGAACCATCTGATGAAAATTCTCATACATCCCCACTGGTAGCTCTATATACCATTTCGTTGCAACCCCTGTGAGGGTGCATTGAAACAATCTTAAATGAATAGAATCATTGTTAAGGGAATTGGAAGATGACCAAAGATAAAAATTAGTGACATGATCACCAGGATCCTCACCATTATTTCCCCCAAATTTCAGAGTATTCGAAGGAATCTTGGTGGGGATGGGGGGCCATGTCGGGTCATGATGCACCAGTACATTCATTAATCTTGATATGTCTGCAAAATTGAGTGTGGCCAGAAAAGGGAGACAAGGTTGTAGAATCTAGCCCCAAGCTCCCGGGAAATATTGATGTTGGGGAATTGAAACCCATCTAAGGTTCTGGTATGCAATGTGGCCCTGTCCGAGGTTGTAAAATCCTCCTCCAAACTAATTCATAAGGGGTTGACCGAGCACCATTCCAGTAGGAATTTTATGATGAGGGTTGTAAATATTTCTCCTAGCCGAAGTAGCTCCAGGTTGGGGGTTGCCCAAAGTATGAAACTGACCTCCTCCGAGTAGAAATCCAGAGGATAGAGGAGGATTTTTCATGCAAAATGTGTTGGTTGGAATCGGTGTCGAGGAGGTAGGAATAAAGGAAGGAACATAAAAAGCATATTTTCCGCCTGGTTGATTACTCCATCAAGGATCATTAAGACCAATATTAGACTCGAGGTGAAAAGGAGGTAGGCTTCCAACCATAGGAATTTTTTAGGGAATATGAGTGCCGCCAAATGAAAGTGGAATATGCGGAGGATCCATGCCCCCAAGTTCAATACTAGGATTTGTATTAGATGTTGGAATGGAGGATGAAAATTGTGATGTGAAATTTGGCATACCATAAGAGAAAGGGATGTTGATTAAGGTTGGTTGTCATTGATGTCAACCCTTGAAGAAAGAACCATAGCACAAAGGTTTGGGTAATGGACCCAATAGTGTTTGATGTAAATATGACTCATTATTTTTTTNAGGGAATTCTGATATTAACTCAAAAAAAATCAAGATCAAACTCTTGCAATATGACAATCCATTTATTATATTCCCCCCCTATGATACACCTAGTAAGGATGTATTGAAATGGGTTGACATCAACAAATACAGTATTTTTTCAAAGAAATATATAGTGTCGTAATATTTGAACCATGTGTATGGAAGCCAAAGATAGCTTCTCAACATGAGATTACTTGAGTTCAGGGTCAACTAAGTTTCAAATAAGATAGGAAATGACATGCTTATGGAGCTCATCATCCTCCTAAACTAAAACCATACCAACCGTCCCTTCAAACGCGGCGATATAAATAAAGTAATCACTACTGTAGTCTAGAGGATTCAGTAGAGGCGTCGATACCAAGGATTTCTTAAGAGAATCAAAGGATTCTTGGGCTCACTCATCCCACATAAATGGAGTTTCCTTCTTCAAGAGACGCATGAAACCATTAGTAATATTGGCATATTTTACTATAAACCAATGTAAGAAGTTAGCTTTCCCCTGTAAACCTTGAACCTGATGAATATTATGTGGGGGAGGAAATCGAAGTATTTCCTCAACCTTTAAAGGATCCGCCATGATCCTTGTCACAGAGACTAAGAATCCTAAAATACGACCTGACCTAACGAAAAATATGCACTTATGAGGGTTTAAACGAATGTGATAATACCGACATCTCTCGAAAACTAGCCGAAGGTGGGTAGAGTGATCCAAGCTCTTACGAGAGTGAGTAGCGAGATCATCGAGTTAGGCTTTGAATATATTCTTGAGATCGTGAAAAGAGAAGGTCATGGCTCATTGGAAGGTTTCTTTGGTGTTTTTAAGGCCGAAAGGCATTGTCCAGTATGAAAAAGTACACCAAGGACAAATAAATGTCATCTTATGTTGATCCTTGAGTTTAATCTGAATCTAGTTGTATCCTTAAAAAATTTCCATAAAATAAAAAACCTCGGTTCCCGCACACTCATCGAGAATATGATCAATGAAAGGTGTTGAGAAGTTGATTTTAGGAAATTCCTTTTCTAGGTCTTGAAAATCCATACACACGCGGATGGTTCCTTGCTTCTTATTCACAGGAATGGGATTAGATACCCATTCATTCAAGGAAACTAGGTAGATAAAACTTGCATTAAGAAGTTTCTCCATCTCTTCCTTAATAGCAGGGGCCTTCCTAGGATTAAGATCTCGAAGTCGTTGTCAAACATGTTTATCATCTGGGTAGGTTTTAATCTCATGTTTGACAATTCTAGGGTCGATTCCTGGCATCTCTTCATACGACCAAGAAAATACATCACGAAATTATTTGAAGATCTCAGTGTAGATATGAATTTCTTCATGCGAACAATATGCACCAATATATACATTTTCAACTTTACCAAGAATATAAGAGATGTTGATCATGACGATAGTAGAAATACTTGCCATATTTCCTTTGGCATAAATTTTGAGTGTATCAAGTGGAACTATGTTGTGACTGATTATCTCACTCAAGGTAGATCTAAAATTGTCTTGCTCGATTCTAGAAAGCTTTGGGAGGAAGTAAGAGTGATGATGCATATCATCCCATGGCCTATATGAACCATTCATGGCCTCTAATATTTCTTCATCTGAAGGTAAAGTATCATTGAGGCAATCATGTGAGCAAGATGATGAGGTGGCCCCGTGATTATCCTCGATTGTCTACGAGGGAACAAGATCTAGGTTGGCAGTAGAGTCCATAACATATTGATATGCTATATCTGTCGTTGATAGTGGCATTGACATTCCAATATGTGACTGACCTTTACAAGACAAGGTCATGGAAGGTAGGGTCCAAGGATCATTAAAATATGAAGTGAGGAAAGGAAAGGACCTCATTGATGAAGAAGACCTATTGGACATAGAATAGATATGATGAATTGGTGCCAAGAAATAAAAGGTACCCATAAGGGAGGAATACATTCTGACACCAATATCCTCAATTTCTAGCGGATAATTATCGATCATGGGGATCGAAGGTCCAACTGATGCATTGGGAATAGCATGCACAAAGGATAACTAATCAATCGTCACAATATTCCCATCATGAGGAAAACATTAAGTACAGAAAATGGACGACACGATTGCAATCATAGCATAAGTCTAGTTACTCCCTAGTAGTAATTTATAGTCAAGGGGTGCATCAACCACCTCGACATCCACCTCCACTATCTTCCCACCTAAATGGACTGGAAAGGTAGGAAGAATATGATGGGTACATAAGGAACAACCATTAAATGCGGTCAACATATTCGAAGATTGAGAGAGGGTTGGAGAGCCAATGGATTTCCAACAGATTAGGAACATCACGCACATTGTAGCACCTTCATCAATATAAATATGTTTGATGTTAAACTTTGAGTAATTCACATGGATTTGAAAGGCCATGTGGTAAGGCAAGTGAGGCTTCACATCTGTGGCATCGAACTTGATAAAATTAGACCCACAGGGATCTAGAGATCCTAACATAGATAACAAGGCATTCCTCTATGAAGGACACGTCTGGAGTACCTCCAAAACTGACATCATGCAAGGGGTTTGACCCAGATTCTCAACAATAGAGTATTTCTAGGAAAATCTAGCATTAGGGTTGTGGGTAGAGCGTTTGAGTAATCCTTTCGGAATGCGAGGAAGGGGATCTGGATTTTTTATCTACAAATTCATCTCTGGAGGAGTTGGAGACTCTATACCTGGAACAACCTATGAAGAATTGTAATCGCAAGACTGAGTGGATACATTAATCAGATATTTGACCATATTTATGCATAGATGGTCACCATCCGACGTCGGTGGGTTTTGACTCCAACTCGCCTCATTTATAGTATTATAGGATCTCGAGGCAATATGTTGATTATGCCGAAAAGAATTAGTCAACACAGCGGGCAGTAGAGATAAAAGCCCCGCACCTTCTTCACGTTTGGTGAACAAGTGGGTAAGGTGATCATCAGTACAAAGCTTACAAGGGAATTTCACTTTCCACCTCTATTTCTTTCCCTCACCAACATTAACCTTAAATCTATCATTTTTATCATTGTTCTTGGGTTTATTATCATTATTCTACCCACCCTTATGATTGTTACTATGTCCTTTCTTTTTATTCCCTCATGGTTGTTGGTTACCATTCGGGTTGGTCGACGACTGCACATAATTCACATCCGTCGATTGAGTGGGAGTGGAGGACATAGACTGAGCCTATCCTCCTACATATTGTCTTATAGACAACTCTTTCAACTATATTGTCACCAATTCTGTAGATTTTACATTTGTGGATCCTATAATGCCATCGACATGAGGCCCGAGATTTTTTCTAGGGTCGTAGTTCGACCTCGATGCATCAGGAAGATCTCATATAACATCCTAGACTAATAATATATGAGATCTAACTGTTGGGATTTAAAAATCACTTCCTCTTTAGCTGTTACCCTGGATGTAGAAACATCCTTCAAAATATAAGGCAATAAATACTTAAGAAGCCATTCCAACATGAACTCTAGAGGAATGTAGGCTTTGATCAACCTCTTCCATCTATGCCACTCTTTAATGTGATCTGAGATATGGGTGGATTTTTCCTAGCGAAGGGATAACATAAGTTCTATGTTGGAATCATAACAAACTGGAAATTGGAAGTGGTTGAGGAAAACTAGAACCATCTGATGAAAATTCTCATACATCCCCACTGGTAGCTCTATATACCATTTCGTTGCAACCCCTGTGAGGGTGCATTGAAACAATCTTAAATGAATAGAATCATTGTTAAGGGAATTGGAAGATGACCAAAGATAAAAATTAGTGACATGATCACCAGGATCCTCACCATTATTTCCCCCAAATTTCAGAGTATTCGAAGGAATCTTGGTGGGGATGGGGGGCCATGTCGGGTCATGATGCACCAGTACATTCATTAATCTTGATATGTCTGCAAAATTGAGTGTGGCCAGAAAAGGGAGACAAGGTTGTAGAATCTAGCCCCAAGCTCCCGGGAAATATTGATGTTGGGGAATTGAAACCCATCTAAGGTTCTGGTATGCAATGTGGCCCTGTCTGAGGTTGTAAAATCCTCCTCCAAACTAATTCATAAGGGGTTGACCGGGCACCATTCCAGTAGGAATGTTATGATGAGGGTTGTAAATATTTCTCCTAGCCGAAGTAGCTCTAGGTTGGGGGTTGCCCAAAGTATGAAACTGACCTCCTCCGAGTAGAAATCCAGAGGATAGAGGTGGATTTTTCATGCAAAATGTGTTGGTTGGAATCGGTGTCGACGAGGTAGGCATAAAGGAAGGAACATAAAAAGCATATTTTCCACCTAGTTGATTAATCCATCAAGGAGCATTAAGACCAATATTAGACTCGAGGTGAAAAGGAGGTAGGCTTCCAACCATAGGAGTTTTTTGGGGAATATGAGTGCCGCCAAACGAAAGTGGAATATGCGGAGGATCCATGCCCCCAAGTTCAATACTAGGATTTGTATTAGATATTGGAATGGAGGATGAAAATTGTGATGTGAAATTTGGCATACCATAAGAGAAAGGGATGTTGATTAAGGTTGGTTGTCATTGATGTCAACCCTTGAAGAAAGACCCATAGCACAAAGGTTTGTGTAATGGACCCAATAGTGTTTGATGTAAATATGCCTCATTATTGTTTTTTCATGGTTGATAAGAAGTAAATATGGATGAACTCCAAAGTGGTCCCCTTATGGTGAAAGCCCTCATGAGAAGACGCTTTGTGGAGTAAGAGAACCCATGCTTAATTGTGGAATAATGAGATGAAGGAAAGTGAATTTTTCAGAGAAAATATCCTATATGGATAGTTCTTTTCATGTCATTTCTGGTGGTATGTGGAACGTCACATAATTCCTCATGGTTAGAGATTTATGGCCATGAGAAGTTGGAGACCCCAGGTTTGGGTAATGGACCCAAGTTTGTTTGATGNTTGGGGGTTGTAGCCTCCTTCTGGTTGTAGCCAGAGAATTGGGGAGTTGGAGCTTCCCTCAGGTTGTAGCCTGAGAAACTAGGGGGTTGGAGCCTCCTTCCATTTGCAGCTGGAACAAAAAGGAAGTTGGTGCTTCCAATGAACGTAATTCTTCAAGACATATAAGAAAAAGAATTCTGTGTTTTTCTCCTGATTTGGGTTTCCATGTAAAACACTGGTGTACTATGTATGTGTATGATTGTTCATTTGTTCATTGCTTATTTACTCTGTAGTTATTATATGATAATGATTCATTGATATAACACTTGGATTATATGGTTAAAAGAGTCCAATTGCTCTATTACTGATTCACCCCCCCTCTCAGTAATCCAACAAGGAATAGAGGCCAAAGGGATGGACTAAGTATTGTATCATGGTGAACTAAAAAGAGACCCAAAAGGTTCGTTACTATAGGTTGAGTATTAACTACAAGCCAGACAAGAGTGATGATGAGAACCTCTGGCACTACAATCATAGTGGTCAAAGGAATAGAAGGAATTCCATTAACTATGGTAGGTGTGGGAGTCAAAGGAATCCCACTATCTTTCTGACTAAACTCAATATTCATACTTCTATTACCACAAGTTTGGTAGGTGGAGGTGTATGTACCACGTTTGATAACTTTATGCCTTTTAGAAGGCAAAGACTCAAGATGCGGTGGTAATTTCAACAAATGATGAGACCTGTAAGGAAGATGGTATGGCTCCATGATGACACAATACTTGATATATAAAAAAAAAATCCTAAGACCAATTAACAATCAAAGAGCACACCAAAATAAAAAAAAAGGCCAATATGCACACAAATAGTATAAAGTGGTTAAAAGGGGCCTCCCTCCCTAAAGTAGGCATGCCTCGCCCAAGAGGGACCTAAGACTCCCTTCAAAATATCAGAGGTATAAAAATAAGTTATAAGGGTCCTCGTGGGCTTAACAGCGTAGTCGGTTAGATCCCCCTAGAGAGGTAATCCTCCATAAAGGTTGTGTGTTGTCTGACCCTTATCTAACTCAGGGTACCTGCAGAATAATGCCTTCAAGTAACATATGTGGCTACCTATGTCAAGCAAATAAAGCCACCACGATATAACCAATGCCTAGGAGAACAGTTGTAAGTTAGGTCCAGCATATGGACAAGGTAACAAATCTCTAAATATCAGATCATCACCTCTCACAGAGGTAAAGGTACTAGAAATACCCCCATATACGAATAGATCCCCAGAAATATTTATGACACTAATAAGGTACTGGAGGGATATATCCTCAACCAACTTCACGCAACCTCATGCTTAAATACAGTGTGAGCAGAGCCTCCTGACATCACCAATTATACAATGGATTTCACCACTCCCTTTGTCAGACACATATGTTGAGTTCAATATCCTTGGAGAAATTTACTCACAAAATCCTATTCCAAGGCTCTAAATATTAAGCTAGTTTGTGCACCCTAAAAAATAAAATCGTTTCTAATGAATTTTAAATTTATCAGTGTTACTTTGAGTGGCTTTGTTTACTCAAAAGATGTGATCATGAAACTGATGATGTTATGACTCAACAAGTAAAAGAAATGAATATGAATATAATGCAAATCCATAACTTCAATTCTCAATAAATGATAAGCTTTTCAAAAATGCAACTTTCAATTCAACTCTGCAATTTCAAATAAGATGCAATCTTTCCATACATGTATCAATATCAATGATAAGAACCCAAAAGATCAAATGCCATAATGCAAAATGTATTAT
This sequence comes from Picea glauca, assembly GCA_000966675.3. Taxonomy (NCBI): domain Eukaryota; kingdom Viridiplantae; phylum Streptophyta; class Pinopsida; order Pinales; family Pinaceae; genus Picea; species Picea glauca. Next base: position 188,012 of record JZKD02S0172473.1, on the reverse strand, counting down.
TTTTTGTATTTTCAATATAAAGGAAATGAAAATGCAAGGACTGAACAACAACGTTGATATATAAAACCTATTGTAAGAAAAAGAGACAAACCAAGAAGGATATCAAGAAGTAAACACCCAGCCCAAGATACAAGGACAACCAATGAAAAAATATGATGAGAAATAAAAACCGCCCAAAAAATCAACCAAAGGAAGGTTCCCTATCAATCTACAGGCACTTAACAGTCATGACAGAGATCCAAGAAGACTCAAAAACTATCAAAACTTACCCAACAAACACCAAACTCAGCAATCAAGCAAACAAGGATGATGTACGTGATTGTTCAGGAGAAAACCATGTATGTAATCTTCCTACATAAAGACAACTAGTGTATGTACACATTTGTCAAGGGAAAACCCGCTTATATGTATTGAAATATTTCCAGGTTAAGGATAAGGCCAAGAAACTCAAACTCAAAATGAAAATAGGTTGTCAAGCAATTAGACGACAAGAAACTCAAGCTAACCGAGAGAAATCAAAGGAGAAAAACACTCCAAACCCCCAAAAGAAGATTCATTTCTCAGTATGGTCACCAGTTATGTTATGAAGAAAATCACTCTATGGCATGGGGTAAACCACAAAAGATAGAATGATTGTAAAAATCAAGTCTAGTCTCAAGTATGTTATATAAACAAAGATACTAATAAGACAAGATAAAGAGCCTACCTCGTCTGGATGTTCAAATAAGACCATCATTAAGCACTCGACTCAAATATATACACCTACAACTTGTCCTAAACAACCAAGATACGTAAGCATATGGTGAGAATATATATAGTTAGCACATATAAAAGAATAATCCAACAATATTCATAAAAAATATGCCCCTGAAATAACAATTCAAATATTTGAAAGACATTAATTGGACGAGAAAAGAGTATTTCTATTCAAATATGATCAGTGGAAGTGTATGAATGACAAAATTTTGTGTCTACATGTCTCAGAACCGAGAAAATAAGTCCCTTCTAGCTGGGCCTCCACCACTTCAATCCTCCACCAAAGGCAAGCTCATATAAGAGAGACAATGAGGTTCTCCAT
>JZKD02S0172473.1:173564-186026 GCA_000966675.3 Picea glauca | reverse complement strand
TCATTCTTGAAGAGAATGACCTTACAAAATTCATAAAGGAATATGTACCAAAACCCAAAGAAGATGCAACTAAAGAAAAGTACATGAAGAATATCGTTAGGGCCAAAAGGATCATTGCAGACTCCATTAAATATCACTTGATGCCTCAAGCGGCCTCAAATAATACTCCAAAAGAAAATTTTGATGCCCTAACCAAAATGTATGAAGGAAATAACATCAACCGAAAAATGAATATGAGAACTCAACTCAAAAGTACAAGGATGTAGAAAGGAGAAACAATCCATGACTATTTCTCTAGAATTTCTCAATTCAAGGAACAACTAGAAGAAATTGGAGACAACCTAGATGAGGACGACTCATAATGATAGCTCTTAATGGTATCACAATACCTTGTGATTCTTTCATCCAAACTATCCGTGCAAGAAAGGAAAAGCTCTAGTTTGACATTCTTTGGGAAGAATGTGTTCAAGAAGAAGCAAGAGTAGGTAACTGAGAAGAAGTACTATTAAGGGATGAATATCAAGCCCACACTTCTCATGATAAAGGAGTAAAGAAGAAGTCTCACTTCTAGAAAGAGACCCATCAACATAAGGAATCTCACTCCCCAAATATATTCAACCACTCTCATAAAGAATCTCACCTCCAAGGAGATTCAAGAAGTTTTAGAAAGGTGAAAGAAGAGAAAAATATTTCTCCCCTCATCAATGCTACCATTGTGATAATATGGGACATATTGATAAAACATTTCCAGTCAGAAGGGAAGAATACAAGATGAGAAACAAAAGGCCCCATGCCCATACAGTTGAAGATGAAGATCCACCCACGAAGATGACTAAAGAACATATTGAAAACTATGTTTTATTGTCATCCCTCTCAGGAACTATGTCACCTGGAGAGGACACTTGGCTCATATACAGTGGTGCTTCTAAGCATATGACAGGTCATAGGACATTCTCTCTAGTCTTACAGAAAATATATTTCCCCATAAATTTACACTTGGAGATGATTACCAGTACCCTATAAAAGGAGCGGGAGAGTCCACCTACAAACTTGATTCAGGGACCCCAATGCATATGAAGGATGTACTATTTGTACCAGGTTTGACAAAGAAGTTACTTTCTATCTCAGCCTTAGATAAGAAATTTTTAAGGGTTGCATTTGTATATGGTGATGTTCTTATGTGGCCTAAAGGAAAAACCATAGAAGATGCAATTATCATTGTAACAGAAGAAGGTGGCTTGTATAAGCTAAAATATCACTCAGATGCAACCTTAACTCATTCCACTGAGATACCATGTGAAATTTGGCATACAATACTAGCTCACATCAACTACAAAGCCTTACCATATGTGAGCAAGGTAGTCACAGGTCTACTATAATTCAAGGTTGATCATGAAGGTGTGTGCAAGGGATGTGGACAAGGAAAGAACATAAATAATCCTTTCCTGAAGAGTGAGACTAAAGATGAAGAAATATTGGAGCTCATCCACTCAGATGTTTGTGGCCCAATGCCATCAACCTCTCTTAGTGGGTATGTATACTATGTGTCTTTTATTGATGATTATTCTTGAAATACCTAGGTTTACTTCTTGAAATCAAAATATGAAGTGTTTGGAAAATTCAAAGAATTCAAATCCTTGATAGAGAATCTTTCTAAAAGAAAAATCAAGATACTCAGATCAGATAATGGAGGAGAATACATCTCAAAATAATTTGTAAGATTTTGCAGAGAAGTCGAAATTAAGAGGGAGATCACCACTCCCTATAATCCTCAGAAAAAAAAATTAGTAGAAAGAAGAATAGAACTATAATGGAAGCAATGAAGACTATGATATATGATCAAGATCTTCCAATGTAATTATGGGATGAAGTAGTAAGAACAACAATGTATGTCAAAAATAGACTATCCCATAGTGCACTTAGATTCAAAACCCCCGAAGAAACGTTCTCTAGAAAGAAGCCAGAAGTAATCCATATAAACATATTTTGTTGTCCAATGTTTGTACACATTTCGAAAGAAAGAAGAACCAAGATGGACCCTTCAGGAAAGAAGGGAATATTTTTTGGATACTGTGAGGTCTCTAAGGCATTCATAATTTACATACCAGGTTACCATCACATTGAGATCAACAGAGATGTAACCTTTAACGAATATGTATCACTCAAGAAATCAAGAATATGCTAGCTTGAAGAAGTATATGAAGAAGAACTTGTAGCTCCCAGAGTTGCAGAACTAGTGAGGGAAGTCACAGTTTCCCCTGATGAGGAGATTCCATAATATAATGACATGATGCAATCTCAAGAACCTCTCCAAATGATGATATTTCAAAATGTAAATCGATCTTGGGTAAGGGAACTTATTCAAGATGGATATAAGTATGGTGCCCTAGAAGGAACCATGAGAAAAATCAAGAAACCTAAGCCATTCTCCATTTATATGGCTTTGATGTGTGATATCATAGAGAAGGAGCCTACTTTCTTTGAAGAATCCATTTAGAAGAAAGAATGGGAAGATTCCATGATAGAATAATAGCAATCCATTATAAAGAATGATGTATGGGAAATAGTTCCCAAACCGAAGAGAAAAGATGTGGTATATTCCAAATGGTATGCAAGATAAAACATGTTAAAGATGGAAGTATTGAAAAAATATAAAGAAATATTTGTAGCTCATGGATTTTCCCAAAAGTAAGGAAAAAATTATGAAGATATGTTTGCTCTTATAGCAAGATACACTTCTATCAGAACAATCATATCTCTTGCAGCCAAGATGAAGTGGAAGTTACACCAGATGGATGTGAAAACATCCTTCTTAAATGGTGTCATTGAAGAAGAAGTGTATATAGAACAACCTCAAGGGTTTGAATTTGAATATAGAAATACACTTGTTTGCAGGTTGAAGAAGGATCTATATGGTTTGAAGCAAGCTCCTAGAGCTTGGTATGGAAGAATTGACAATTTCCCGACAAGCTTGGGCTTTACCATGAGTAAAGTTGATTCTAACCTTTACTTCAAGGTTATGAATGATGAGTCAGTTATATTACTGTTGTATGTGGATGACCTATTCTTAACTGGAGAAGAAAATCTCATCATTTATTGTAAGAAGAAGCTCACTACAAAATTTGAGATGAAATACCTAGGCTTGATGCACTATTTCCTAGTTCTCGAAGTTTGGTAGAGCCCAAAGAACATATTCCTTAACCAAGGTAAGTATGCATTTGAAATACTAAAGAGGTTTTATATGTTGAAGTTTAAATCCATGAACACACCCATGGAAACAAATTTGAAGCTCATGGTTTATACTTTATCATAATTGGTTGATGCTATGATGTACGGACAAATCATTGGATCGTCGATATGATGAATAACAGGCCAACTATATGTTTTGTTGTGAACACCTTGAGTTAGTATCTGGTAGAGCCTAGAAGTGTTCACCTTGTTGTTGCAAAACATGTGATGAGACACCTTAAGGGTATATTGGGCTTTGGTCACTATTATAATGGATATCATGACTTTAGAATGGTTGGTTATACTAATTCATATTGGACTAGAAGTGTTTATGACAGAAAGAGAACTTCAGGATGTTGTTTCATTATGGGGTTCAACCATGAATTCATGGAAAAATAGGAAGCAATTCAGTATTGCTCTCAACACAGAGGAAGAAAAATACATTGTTGCATGTTCCACCAGTTGTGAATCCATATGGCTTCAGAGTTTGTTGACATGTCTATTTGATCTGGAGATGGAAACAACCATGATTCTATGTGATAATGAGATTTTCATAAAGATGACAGAGAACCATGTGTTCCATGACAAGTTGAATCACATAGAAATCTAGTATCACTACATTTGTGATATGGTGTAGAGGGGAGCTATAAAGCTCCAATATGTTGGCACATATGAGTAGGTTGAAGATGTGTTGACCATGCCTCTATCTTGTGTGAAGTTTGAGCACTTCCAAGACAAGCTTGGTGTTGTCTGAAAGGATCTCCCTCGAAAGGGGGAGTGATGTTGATGATACTATAGTATGTTGACCAACAATAGGTAGTTATGTTAGGATTTGATATCCTAGGGGACCGATCATCCCTGGGCAGATCCCGAAGGTCCAGTAAGGATGCTCTGTCAGAGTACTTGTACATGTATATGTCATCTATGGTCAGTAGTGGTAGATCCGTTAGGATTTTATAATCCTATGGAATCTTATGATTCTTGGGAAGATCTCGAATGTTCGATAAGGATGGTCTGTCATAGTACTACATGGTACCTTCATTAGGATTTTATATCCTAGGGAATCTTATGATTCCTGGGAAGTTCCCTAGGGACTGTCATATTAACACAAAAAATTTCACCTGCCTCATTATGTTTCTATATGATGATGATGATGTTATCTCAACCTCATGTTGATGATCTTGATGATGTTGTTATCTAAGACTCGTGCTGATGATGTTGTTATGCCAGTGTCGTGTTGATGATGTTTTTCTAGCCTTGGTCTAATGATGATGTTGTTGATGATGAAATATCAGCCTTGTGATGACTATGATGTTATCTCAACCTTGTGTTGATATTGTTATTGTTGTTGATGTTGTATCAGCCTCGTGTTGTTATTGATGATTATGTTTTATTAGTGTTATAATAATCGATGTTGATGTAGATGATGATGATTTCATTCCAGCTTCATGTTGTGGATGATGAGAAAAAATTCCAATGATTTATAGATATTCCAATCGGTTTTCAAGACGATGATGATGTTGCTTCCCTCTCTCTCCTGATGATGTTTTATTGTAGAATACCCTTCTTGTTAAGGAGGAGTGTTGAAATATTGTAACTGCGAAGATTATTCTCATTATTATTGAGTTATTATTAAATATATCAATCCCCTTTTGTGGATTGGTCAAACCCTAATTATATTCTTCTAATTAAGAAGTCGTCCCCCAGACCTAATTAAAGTGGTTTTAGCCACTAATTGAAGAGGTCGTCCTTGCCCAGTGGAGAGACATCACCCTAGCACCTTCCAGCTAGTATAAATAAGAGTGGAAGGCACCTCATTAGCTCACTCACTCAAGTCACTCAACAAGTACGCAAGTTTGGAGATAGTTGCGGTTGGGAGAAGAAGGAAGAGAGAGGCGCATTTCTCAGCCTTGGTTATTCTCTAGTGTTTGGTCTTTTATCTTGGCATTGTATTGACAATATATATTAAGGAATGTTTTTCTTGGTTTTCTCCCCCATGAGGGTTTCCCAGGATAAATGTTGTGTATCTTGTGATTGTGTTTCTCTTAGTGATCCTACCTATGCTATTGTTATCTAGTAAATTAAAAAGAACTTAATAATAGCTCTAAAAATTTAACAAATTTGACAATGATTTATGTCTTGGTTGGATATACTTGTATCCCTATAAGAGACACATGATGACCAAGCACAATCCCCTCTGTTTGCATCATAAACAATTTTGCATCATTGAGTGCTAGATTTATCTTTAGGCATCTTATTAGAACATTTTCAAAACAATCTCCATACATTGAAAAGTCATCCATATAAACTTCTACACATTCATGTATCAAATAAGAAAAAAATAGCTAATAATTCCCTCTAAAATGTAGTTGGTGCATTACATAATCCAAAGGGTAGTGCTTTGTATGCATGTCCCCCAAGAACATGTGAATGTTGGCTTGTCTCGGTCTTCCAAGGCTATTTTGATATGATTGTAGCCATTCAATCCATTGAGGAAAGAAAAATATTTCCTTCCTACTAATGTCTCGAGGAATTGGTCCATCAAGGGTAGAGGAAAATAAAATTTTAGAATTACTTTGTTCAATTCTCGATAGTCCATACATATTCACCGTTTTTCATTATGTTTGGGTACTAACACCAAGGGGGAAACCCATTGGCTATCTGAGATAGGATAGATAAAGTATATTTTTAGTAATTTTTGAAGGTCCTCTTTCATTATCTATTTTAGGATTGGATTTATCCTTCTTTGTGGTTGTTTAACAAGTTTGACATTCTCCTCTATATAAATATGATGTGTGCAAATATATGGATTGATACCTTGCATATATGTGTAGTCACATGAGAATGATTTGGAATATTTCTGAAATAATTGAATTAACCATTCATGTTGATATTTTCCCAAAGTATAGTTAATTATTAGACATTTCTCAAGGTAAATTTCAATGAATTTATTGTGAGAATCTGATATTTTGTTTACAAGAAATATAGTTTGAAATAAAGATTGTAAATAATTCACTATACATTTTTCCTGAAAACTTTGCTCCAAAAGATCATTAGTGGAAATTTGTTGAGAAAATTAAAATTGCTCTATATAATATGGATTGGAAATGAAATGATTGACTAAATCTTCATCATTCTCTTCTTTGAAATGTATAACTTGATCAATATTGCAAAGAGAACGAATAATTTCTTCCTCAAAGTCTATTTCTTCAAACCATTATATTTGTTCCAATTCATTTTTAGATTTGGCAGGTGGATAAAGTTTCACTTGCTTACTTGAATTCCCCTTTGAAATAATCATATTCCCTTATCTATAGCTAATGAGAGAATCAATTGTGGCCATCTGATATAAAATGTCAAATGAGTTATGATACCAACTTGATTTGAAATATCAGCAAAACTCCAATACCAAATCACCCCAAAAATCCTTAGATGTTAATTAGTTCATAAGAAGACACTAAACATCCGACCAGATTTGGAAATGAAGATCGACTTGACTATTTGAAAAAATATTAGGTGAAAACGCTTATTTATCCATAAACTTCATTAATTGATAATAACTTGTGGAAATAATGAGTGACAAAATAGAGAGAAATATAGACAACAAATAACATAACTCATTACATAGTTTGATAACATAGTTCTAAATAGTGAGATCGCTCTATTAATGCTCAAATGCTTGATATAATGATAACTTACAATGGACAATTTAAAGACACACTTGAATTATGTTACTCCAACCCAAAAACATGGGTCACCATTAAATTCCTCATGAAATTATGAGAAGAACAAGTATAAACTCGACTGTGTTATGAACAGGTGCCTAAAGATCCCCATTTGCACGTATAATGAGACTATGACAATCATACATGAAAAACTAGACTAAGACTTTCATAAATAACACATTTACACATAACTGACATCACCATCATATTCCTCTCAAAATTATGAGAAAAATGAGTCTAAACACTATATACGTTTCTCAAAGAACTAAATAGCATGCAAAACAAGACAAATTCAACACAGGGACACCTCTTGCACACAAAATGAGGAAAATTATGCAACTGGAACAAATTTCTATCAAGACCCTCTCTTTGGCATGGATTTCCATGTCCCATACTCTGTTTGGAGCTAGGTTTATATAGGCCAAAAACACATATATATATATATGTGTGTGTGTGTGTGTTGGCATTGTTACAACAGAAATTAATTATACAACAAAACTAATTAAATATCATTACTTAACATATCCAAAAGTGATAACATATTGGTTAATTTTTTAGAATATAACCCAGAGATCATGGGTTCAATCCACCAAAATAGAATATAATTAGTTTATTTGTTATATGATTATAATTATATAGTTATAACATTAAATCGTTGAAACAACCCATGCAAAGAATGTGGAGGTTAGCATGCCCTTTGAGGCCACATGGGTTGGTCGGTGGTGCCACATGGCACCACCTATTTGGTCCATGTGGAATTTATTCATTGGCCATTTCCATGTCATCAGTGCCACCTCATGCACCATTGTACCTGTGTGTGCCACATCACTTGTACACATGTCTTCTTCTGGAGCTGCCACATCACTGCCAACTATGTGAACGGATGTTGACTATACCTGTCACCTACCATGTCATTGTATAGATGACATATCATCGTATGGATGACATGTGGCACCTTTAAATTGGTCTACATGGGTGCCTAAAAAATTCCAAATTTGAGAGGCACTTGGCATCCTTTCGTGTTGCCACATCAACTTGTTGATGTTAGCATGACATCGTCCTATAAGTGGTATGGATGACATGTGGAAACCTGTGGTATTGTTGTCAGTGTTTCATAGAAACCTGCACAAGAGACCTAGCTAAAGAAAACATAAACAAAGCTTATCAAGAAAAGGATGAGAGATTCAATATGGAAGAATGAAAAAATATATTCACACTACTCCAATGAGTTGATCAATGATCGAATAAAAACAATGAATGAGCGATACACACTCATATAGGACATAACATTCCATAATTAAGAAAAGTGAACTGACAGTGAGCTTTTCCTTAGGAATTCATGTATGCATGATAATGCATAATAGTGATTGTCTAAAAATGGAAAGTCTAAAATAGAACTTCTCTAGTTAACTACCACTGAACTAGTGAGTCAAAAATAGAAATATTTTCAACACCCCCCCTGAACATCACTATGGAGTAATAAAAAATGAGTCCCAACAACTAGGCCATATTAGGTACTCATGTACAATGCAACTAATGAACACTGGAAAAAAATGAGGAAAGAGGGAAAACTACGTGGGAACAAAACCCCCCTCAAAAGAAAATGCATCAAAAGAAGAAAACATAGCTTCTAGGAAATTGTGTTCTTCACTCCAAGAAGATCCCACAAATTCTGAAACTTCATCCCAGTGAAGGTCTAGTGAAAATGTCAACATTTTGTTCAAAGAAAGGAAAAAACTGCAAATCAATGATCATGTCATGTATTAGACCTCTGATGAAATGCATGTGGACCTCAATGTGTTTGGTTCGCTATTGTTGTACTAGATATTTGCAAACTACCAGTGTACTCTGGTTGTCACATCGAATGACATTTAGATAGTGAAATTGGATACCAAGCTCGGTAAGGAAGTGTTGAAGCCAAAGTTCCTGAATGAAACAATTGACTACTCCTATCTACTCGACCTCTACGGAAGATAAAGCAATGGTTTATTTCTTATTACTTGACCATAAAATAGGGCTTGACCCCAATATAAGAGTGTACCCGAAGGTGGACTTGTGATCTGTTCCATTTCCATCCCAATCTGAATCTATGAATCCTATGAGATCCAATGCACAACCAGTTGAATAGTGAATTCCCTAACTCATGGTTCCCTGAACATATTTGTAAATGCACTTGGTAGCTTTCCAGTGTAGATCATGGGGCTCTTGTATGTATCTAGAAAATGTTCCTACTACAGATGAGATATCTGGATAGGTTTGGGTGAGATACAAAATACTCCGCACCAATTTTCAATACAAAGTGTTCTCCACTAATGGTGTATCCCTACCATCCTCAAGTTTGATCCCAGATAATAAGGGTGTAGGTGTAGACTTACATTCTATCATGTGGAATCTATCCAAAATATCCTTGGCATACTTAGCTTGAGACAGTTTGATGCCAGAAATATCTTGAATAATATCAAGACCAAGAAACAAGTGAAGTGGACCCTTTCCCATCATAGATAACCTATCATACAAAATATATTTGACCTCAACAATGGTTGAAGCATAGCTACTAGTGATCAAAATATCATGAACATAGAGTACTAAAATCATCAAAGAGTCAGTAGTCCTCAGCATGTAAACATTGCAATCATATTTACATCTAACAAAATCATGTGAAAGAAAATAAGAATCCATCTTTTCATACCATTCTCTAGGTTCTTTCTTGAGGCCATAGAGTGACTTCTTCAGTCTGTATACTAAATATGAGTTATGAATGAACCTCAATGGCTTCTCCATGTAGATCTCCTATGAAAGATAATCATCAATAAAAACATTCTTTTCATCCATCTATTGAACTTCCTAGCCTTTGGCTACTACAATGGCTAGAACCAAGTGAATGGATCCCATCTTTGTTACAGGAGAAAAGGTCTCATCATAATCTATCCCATGAATATGATGAAATCCTTTTGCAATTAGCCTTTCCTTGTACCTTCTCACCTGACCATACGATTCTCTCTTGGTCCTATAGACCCATTTTCATATGACAAGTTTCATCCCTATGGAAGTGGAACCATATCCCAAGTCTAATTATCTAGGAGTGATTCATACACCTCCTACATGGTTGCTTCCCATAATGGATTTCTGACATCCTTACTATAGGTCTGTTGGTCAAAAGATTGAACCATATAGAAATGCATGGGAATCACTGGTTCAGAGGATGAAAATACATGAGAATGATTTTCATGATGAGATCGAGTCCTCCTTTAATCTAATGGATTCCCTGCAAGGTTATCTATTTCTTGAAGAGTGGATTCTACCCACTTTGGAATCTGTTGAAGCTTCGACGTTGGCTCCTCATTTATCTCTGCTACCTACTCAGCTCCATGTACAAAATATTTTAAATCTAAGTATGAATATGTAGCATCTAAGTGTATGGAATCATCATCTCTGATGTCTGGAGTTGATGGAAGAACAAGAGTATCTACATGTTTCACTGGTGGTGCATGCAAAGGAATCTCCTCAAATTGAACATTGTGCTCGATGATGAGTCGGTCTATAGATGGATCTATCAACCTATACCCCTTCACATCATCTAGATATCCCACAAAGATGAAATGTGTGCTCTGTGTATCTAATATTTTCCTCTTTTCAGAAGGAATATGGTCCCATGTGCGAGATCTAAAGATGCAAAAGTGTGTGACATCCAGTTTGTCATCTGTCCAAGCCTCAAAAGGTTTCATTTCCTCAACAGATATATGAGGAGACATGTTATGTATGTAAGAATAACAGTTAAGTTCCTCAACCCAAAGCTTGGAAGGAAGAGACCTCACATGCAACAACAACTGGTCATCTCCTTGAGAGATTTTTTCTTCCTTTCAACAACTCCATTCTACTAAGGAGTGTATGAAAATGTATGCTTCAACTGGATACCATTCTACACACTCATATAGGACATAACATTCCATAATTAGGAAAAGGGAACTAACAGTGATATTTTCCTTAGGAATGCATGTACGCATAATAATGCATAATAGTAATAGTCTAAAAATGGAAAGTATAAAATAGAACTACTCTGATTAACTACCACTGAACTAGTGAGTCAAAAATAGAAATATTTCCAACACTTTCCATGTGGCACTCCATGCTTGACTTTTTTCCCTTATTTTCTTGAAAACTACAAACGACCATAACTTTCTCATACAATGTATGTTTGATCTTGTTCAAATTGCATTGTAAATATCTTGTCGAGATCTACACAATGGAGTCATTTTCAAGAGAATTTGAGAAGATCAATTTTTTATCATTCTGGATCCTCCTGGATCACTATTTAAGGTCTTCCAAGTATTAATTGGTGTTCTCCTAGGTTATATTTAGGTTGAAGAATTAAAAAATCCACAAGATAATCACATGAATCCAAAGATACAATTATATCATCTACTACACCCTCAAGCTATACTCAATATCTATTTGCCATTTCCAATATTGCGGGTGTAGGTTGAAGAAACAAAAATTTGGATTTTGCATTGTTTCCATGGTCATTACATTAATAGTTGTGCTTAAATCAATTAAAGTATTTAGAATAGAAAAATTATTCATGAATATGGTAACAATTGGTACCCCTGGATCAACATATTTTTTTGTTGTAATATTTGTTGACATTAGACTAGCTAATTTTCCAACAACTTGCACTATCGCTAGATGCTTTCTTTTTCTTCCTAATTTCTTAAGACATAATTCCCTAATTTTTTTTGCATAAATTGGTATATATTTTCTATCTTGTAATAAGAAAATATTAACACAAATGTTATTTAATTCATCTAATAAATATTTCTTAGATGGATTTATATATTTTTCCAAGTACAACCTCTCTAGAAAAGGTGTTTTGGTCAATTGTGATTGATCCTTGAGTTTCAATTGATTTGTGTGCAATTGTGGTGTCAGTTTTATTAGGAATTTATTCTTTTTAATTTTCTTCTATAAGTATTGGGGATTTCTTATGAAGTTTTTTTCCAGACCTTAAGTGGATATCATGTACATAAACAATTGAATATGTGAGTCCTCATGAGCCACTGTGGATCTGGTGAAGGTATGTTGAAGAGGATAGAAATGAGCATATTTGGAAAGACGATCAACCACCACCATGATGAATGACTTATTTCCATATTTAGGTAGGCCCAAAATGAAATCCATAGAAAAATCTCTCCAAATAGAAGTGGGAATTGGATGTGATTGGAGTGTGTCTGGTGTTTTTATTGTTTCTCCCTTTTTGTATTGACAGACATCGCATTTATCCACAAAGGTATGGATGTCTTGTTTCATATCATCCTATAAAAATGAACGTTTGACCCTTTCATAGGTTTTAGTAAACCAAGGATGCCCAATTGTGGGTGAAGCATGAAGCTCAAAAATCACTTTGGATTTAATTTGTGACTGTTTTCTTAAATATAGACAAACTTTGTATCCAAACTCATTATTGTGCCAAGAGTACCCTGTGTTATCCCCAATTTCTAGAGATAAATAAGGA
>JZKD02S0172473.1:102377-122571 GCA_000966675.3 Picea glauca | reverse complement strand
GTGTTGTATCTTCATTTTCATTTTCCTTCATGTCCAAATAACTTCATCAATCTTCTGGTCCAAAACCCATGACTAGGGTTGACATCAATGACAACAACCAATCTTCCAACAACTCATTCTCAACAAGTGCTTTAAATTCTATAAGGCATTCAAATACTTCTGATTTTAATTTCAAAAAAAATACCCAAGTAAAGCGAGAGAAATCATCTATGAAGGTGAGTACATATTGAGCCTTACTGATTGAAGGCTATAGGAATGGGCCCGTGATGTCACTGTGAATCATCCCAATAGGTGACGAAGCTCTCTGTGCCTTCCCTTTGTCAAACTTTTTCTCTGGATGCTTGCCAAGAATGCATCATTGACATACACCGCTTGTGAATTTAATAGTTGGAAATCCTTCTACCATGTTTTCCTTGTTGAGTTGATGCAAGTACTTATAGTTTATATGGCCAAATATTTCATGCCATAAACTGTTGATATCATTAGATTGTGACATAATATAGTGCTAATAGATTTAGGAACAAAGTTGGAGAATAAATACAAATGAGAATTGTGATCTGCAATTCCATGTGCAAGTTGTGAGCCTGTGGAAATGTCGGTAGAGTCTAGAGTGAACTCCACCTTCCTTCCAGATACAGAATGAATGATCTGATATATCGAGAGAATATTTGCAGATAGATAGGTAACATGAATCACATTTTTGAATAATCCCCCATCAAGATCAACAATTCCTTCTCCACGCACCTTTGCGGGTGTGGCATCTCCCAAGTAAATTGGGGATCTGGTGCTTTCTTCGATGGAGGAAAATTCATATTTTGATGCATCCATATGGTTTGATGCACCTAAATAAAGGATACAAGATGATGGAGTGGATGTGACAGCCATTAAGTCATGACCATCTCGTGCTCTCCCTCCTGTTCTGTTATCATCTTTCTTCTTTGCATTTTTGAGCATCGTGAGATTGTGTTGCTGCAATTGCTTAGCCATCTCATCGATAGTCTTCCTCATGCAATTTTATTCGAGATGAAAACCTTTAGAATAGTAGATGAAAAGTGTTATTTAATTATTCTTCTTACCCTTAGGCTCTGAAGAGTTATCTAAATATTGTGCGGATCTCTCCTTCTTCGATTCAAGAAATTTATCCGTTCCTTTTTTCTTGTCTTTTCCACTGCTCTTTGGAGCATTAGTAGCCGCAAGTGCTTGGTTCTTGGAATGCTTGATGGAACCCATTTGAAATAAATTAGATTTCTCTTGATTCAATGCTTCAATGAAATCATTCAATGGAGGATTTTTCTATTTTTCCTGAGTCAATTTAGATGCTTGAAAAGACGACACAAATATGGAATATTTAGGGCCTAATTTCGAGAGAATTGAAAGGATGAGTTGTTCTTCCTCTTTCGTGACTCCACATGCATTAAGTTCAACAAGGAGGGATTTGAAATTGGTGAATAATTCTTGTAGGTTTCTGAAATGAATTGGTCTTAGGGATATGAGTTCATTCTCCAGTTGATGCACTCTCATTGCATCCTGCTTGCCGAATAGTCCTTCCAATGTGGTCCAGACCAAATCGGGAGTAGTGGCTCTACTGACATGAAAGAGGAGATATCTGGAAATTAATAGGAATATCATCCCAATTGATTCATCTAATTTATTGAAATACTGTATCTTCTCCGCTGCATCAGTCGGTTCTTTCTTCATTCCCATTGTTACCCGGTAAAGCCCTTTACTTTGGAGGAGCGGAGAGATCTCTGTCTTCCATTCAAAGTAATTGAAAGGATTTAGAATGAGTTTTGTGGGCTGAGAGAGATGATCCATTTCTTATTTCTGCACCTTCTTATGATCTATACCTAAAAATAAAACCATGTACAATCCACTAGATTCAATCTAGCTCTGATACCATGTAGAATTCCTGCAGAACCCCCGATAGATCTAGAATTGTAGTTAAATTGAATACAAACAATTTGTTGATATTCAAGAGATGAGAGAAAGTTTTTGCTCCATAAATAAAAGAATTATATTAACCAAAAATGAATATACATGAGCAACCATCCTCAAAAAAAAAAGAGGAGGTGAATATATAAAATTTCCAACATAAAAATTCTAGTAAAAAAAAGCTAGAAATAACTAAAATAGGTGTCATAAGCTAAGGGAGACCACATAGTTCGACCTAGACCACTAAATATACATGTCACACACTCATTAATATCCACAAGAGTCAATTGATGTGCATTAGCTCACTTAATCTCGCTTAACTAACAAGAGAAGCAGTTCCAACTCACTTAACTGACCCGAAATAGTAGTTACTAATAATAGTAACGGCAAAATCATTAATTAAGAAATAAATCTCTCACTCAAAGAGGAGGTGTGCATTCCCAAATAATGGATGATTTTTTTCATTGGGGAGTTGGAATAAATCATGAATAAATCAAGAAAATCAAGAATAAATCAAGAAAATCAAGAATCGAGAGTTGAGTCTTGATCTAAAAATAACAGTTTTCCCTAAAATCTAGGGCTGAGGTGCCCTTCCTCTCTATGTGGCCAAATTAGGTGAAATAAAGTGTAAATGAATGTATTAACCAAGATCTAGGATTCTAAGCTAGGTATAAACTAATGTAATTTAGGGTTATTCTCCAACATGGGTACTACCCGATCCCAATGATTATCTTCGCTATGGCAAACAAATTCCTTTAAGTCCGATTGAATCCACTTATCAAGCCATTCAATCAGCAACCCCTTCTACTCCCTCTCTTGGTGATTCATCTCCTAATCTGTTTCATGTCATATTTCCTATGGATTAAATGATCATGTCAGTTATTTCCATGGAATACACCCCTTGGGAAGATGGAAATCATCGTTCCATTCTCTTCCTAGAGCAGCACACCATAGAGAGTTATCAATGAATTTTGACTCCTTCGACCGTTGTTGTCATTTCCTCTGTTCCTGAATCATCCCATGACGTGCTATATGAAGGAAACCTGAGTAACATTTCATCCACAATTCCTCTTGACATATTCATTAAACCTGGAGTTGTTGAAAATGTTCACATTGGAGCCGCATGTTCTGATTATGAAGTCGTCACTTATAAAGTTATCTTTCAAGAATTTTGTGACGTTTTCACTTGGAGCTACGAAGAGATATTGGGCATTGATCTCAATATCATTGTGCATGAAATTAATACCTACCTGAACACTAAACCCATTCGGCAGAGACTTCGCCCAGTCCACCCTCGCAAAATTGTCGCTATCAAGCTCGAAGTTGAAAAAATTCTTAAAGCCAGCTTTATCTATCATGTGGCTTCAACCGATTAGGTCTCTAATCTAGTCCCGATAAATAAAAAACAAGGCATGATCCGTGTATGTGTCGATTATAAGGATATTAATAAATCTTTTCCTAAGGACAATTACCCAACTCCCTTCGTCAACCAGATCATCGACGATTGCGTCGGGAGTGAAATCTTCTCTTTAATGGACGGTTTCTATGGCTATAATCATATTAATATTTTGATCGCGGATCAACACAATACTGATTTCATTTGTACTTGGGGTACCTTTGCCTACCGGAAACTATCTTTCAGTTTAAATAATGTCGGTGTGACTTTTCAACGTGCCATGTCTTATGTTTTTCATGATATCAATCACATTGTACAACTGTATCTCGATGATATACCGGTGCATTCCATGCACCAACAAGATCACCCATCCCATATCCGAGCCATTTTCATTCGCTGTCGTTACTATCGTATACATTTAAACCCACAAAAATGTGTTTTTTGTGTGGAGTCTGGTTGACTTCTGGGTTTTATTGTGTCACTTCATGGAATTAGGGTGGACCCTTTGAAGGTTGAGGCTATCCTTAATATACCTCCTTCCACATTATGCCAACTTCAAATTTTTCAAGGGAAGGCAAATGTTTTGCATCGATTCATCCTCAATTATGTTGAGTTAGTGTTAGGATTTACTCGACTATTGAAGAAGGTTTACGAGTTTGTATGGGACAAAACTGCCACCAAAGCCTTCGAATCTTTGAAACTTTCTCTAACTTCTACACCACTGCTTTTACCACCCGATTATAGTTGAGACTATTTCCTCTACCTCATCATTGCAGACTCTACCATTGCCATGTTTTTAGTCCAAGAAGATGATTCAAATGATGAACATGTAATTTATTATTTGAGTAGAAGTCTCACGACTACCGAAGCCAAATACCTACATGTGGAAAAAATGGCCTTAGTAGCTGTTCAAGTTGTCCAACGTTTCCATCACTATATTCTATTACACAGGACCACTATTATTTCCGATTGCAACCCTATGAAGCATATCCTTACATGCCAATTGCTAGGGGGAAAGTACTCCAAATGGATTGTGATTCTCGAGGAGTTTGACTTAGAGTTTGAACATGCTAAGTCTAAGAAATCATTGGTTTTCGTCGAACTGATATGTGACCTTCCCTCCACTGAGACAAAAAACGTGGCATTCCTTTCCTGATAAATCCATTTTTCTAATCAGTTCTGATGACGCTTGGTACAGAGATATTATCATCTATATCCAGACTCAAACTTTTTGGCTCGACCTTTCTAGCACAAACCATTGTCGTATACGGTATCAAACTCATCAATACATAATTCTCGGTGACACTCTTTATCACCGTTGTGTTGACTCTATTTTTCGGCGCTGCCTCACCTATGATGAGGCTGAGAAATATTTGAATGACTTCCACTCTGGAGCATGTGGTGGTAATATGTATGGGTATGCCACTACCCAAAATATCTTAGGATCAGGGTACTTCTGGCCTTCTTTGTTTAAAGATTGTATTACTACTGACCAAAAGTGTCATGCTTGTCAAACGTATAACAACAAGATCAAATCTCATCCTGCTCCTTTACACCCTGTAGTTTTCATTGGTCCTTTCGAAAAATGGGTATTGACTTCATGATGTGTATCCATCACTCGATCGAGGGGAATGGATACATCATCGTATCCATGGATTATTTCACTAAATGGGTCGAGGCGATGCCTACCTTCGATAATATTGAAAAAACTGCAGTCTTATTCATATTCAATCATATCATCACTCGATTTGGAATCCCGCAAGCTATCATCACTGATCATGGTAGCCATTTTCAAAATTTCATGATGTTCGAGCTTACTGAAAAGTTGGGTCTTCGACATGAAAACTCAACCCCCTATTAGCCACAGGCCAATGGCCAAGTTGAAGCGATAAACAAAGTTCTTATCACTATGCTTCGACGAATAATAGGAATTCATAAGACAAGTTAGTACACAATGTTGTTTTCATCCTTATGGGCCTATCGGACATCTGTTAAGTCTGCCATAGGATTTACATCTTTCCAATTAGTGTATGGTATTGAAGTTGTCTTGTCGATTGAATGTGAGATACCATCTTTGAAGCTAGTCGTTGAACTTCTTCTCAACACCTCTGCTAAAGAGGAACGTCTATTGTACCTTATGTGATTAGATCAAACCCGTCATGATTCCACCCTGGTTATTGAAGCTCAGAAAAAGCATGTCAAATCCCAATACGACAAGCATGTCAAGCCATGTGTTTTCTTTGAAGGTGATCTAGTTCTCCTCTATGAACAAGATCATGATTTACTAGGGGCAAAAAAATTTGAGGCTATGTTGTGAGGCTCTTATATCGTGAAACAAGTGTTGGAGAAGGGAGCTTATGAGTTAGTGTATTGTGATGGCATTCCCTTGAGTGAACCTAGAAATGGGCTTTATTTGAAGAAGTATTATGCTTAGGTTATCTTTGCATGAGTGCTTGTATTTTACTGTAGCATACTCTTGCGTGTTACTTTTGTGTGCTTTTTCATTATTCGGTTTTGACCCCCAACTTCTTACCTTGCGTTGTGCTTGGTTTCCAGATGTCGGTGTCTTCGCTACCCTACATTGTCTTCACCGATGGCGCTAGTCATGGTACTCGGAACTTAGCATATGTTTCTTGGTAAATCTACTCACCTACGAATGAATTAATCAGTCTACATGGTGTCTGCCTTGGTCGTGCAACTAACAATATCACGAAATATAGTGTAGTCATCGAATTGTTGACAGACGCTATTTCACTTGGAATCTGTCACCTTGTCATACGACTCGACTCACAATTAATAGTACTACAGTTAAGTAATGTCTATGTTATCTGGAATCCTACTTTGTTGAGAGTATATTTATGAATTCACCTCTTGGAACATCATTTTGATTATATTGAATATCAACACATTCCTAGATGTCTAAATATATTAACATATGCATTAGCCAATTATGTGTTAAACAGACATTTGAGACATTTATAAATCCAATCACATGTTGTACATAAAGAAAAGTAAGCGGGTAAAATCCTCATGTATATATATAACGATAATTTTTTTTTACAAAAAGGGTTTGTCTGAAGACCAAAAATATCAAAATTTGAAGCACATGGCTTCATATACAAAATAGCATCAAGGATGTTGCTCGCAATAACACACAACTGCTCATGCCACCCTATGGAGTAGTCGAATAATAGAACCAGATATGCATACAGTATGGCGTTGATATCGTCTCAGGATCTCGTCGATGGATATATCTGGGACATCCACTATCAAACCCTCCAGGTTCTACTCGATTGCCTCGTAGTCACCAACATCCCATCATGTTGCCTCAGTTGTTTCCCCTTGTCTCTAAATGGGGGATGTACCTGGAGGTCGGTGCATTCCTACATCTACATTATCAAAGAGTTTTTTCTTAGTCCTCGGATTAAAAAAAAAAAACATTTCATATTTCAAAATTTACAAAAACATTATAAAAACAAAAATGTACTTCTTACCTATGTTCCCCCATTGAGAATCCTTGGGTAGAACGAAGTCCAGGTCACCTTTGAAATCCAAACCAGCATAGGTATAATCGTCTACCATCAATAGTTGAGGCCTCAACCAATCAAAGAATACATCATTGTATTTGACAATAGGGCCCACCACGTGCCGAGCCATGAGGTCACACCATCTTTTCATCCTTGGATCCTGTGGGGCCAGTAGGCCCCACTCTACTAGTAAACACAAGTGAGGAACCCTCTTGAGGAAGAAGGACACTAAAATGGATCTGTACCCTAATTTCTTCAGGGCACCTCTCTTGCATTTTGTTAGTTGTTTCTTCATATTTCCAATAACATTGTCAGACTAGTTGAATACCCGAGGCTCCATGCACTCCACTACATACTGGAAGTAACTCTGGAGCACCATGTGAGGATATGCACTCCCCACCATACATGCAATAGTGAATAGGATAGTCCATAGGGGTAAATATCAGACACCCCTAATGGAAACTTTTCCCTTGTGTCTCTTAGCATTAGGATCACAATATATGTGGACATACTCACTCATTGGTAAATTTCCCCCTTTTTTGCCTGTCAAAGTCACGTGGGATCCACGACATGATAACCTCGTAAAAAAATAGATATTTTCAATATCTAGGGAGAGAATGTGGACTCCCACATGGAACACTTGCTGATACACATCCCACATGTGGACCAAGTACTCAAGCAACCTCAGTTGAGCCCTCATGCCCTGGATCTTGAATAATTTCAGGACCCTGCATTGTTGAAGGGCATTAACTGTGCCTGGGTCCGTCCCAGTGACGAGATCATTGTCCTTGTGTTCTCTCTCCATCCATTCCATCATTTTAATGGTTGAAAACCTGCATAAGAGCCATAGGGAGAAGTCAACACCTTTTTTTCACTTCCTTGGAATTTTTTATTGGTTAAATGCATCTAAAGAAATTTTGGTTTTCTCCCGCTGCAGGTGAAGCTTTATGCACAATGCGGGACTTCCACAGATTCACCAAAGGCCACCTGTGGAAACCTATGGTTTCCACAGGCCCCGA
Organism: Picea glauca; assembly: GCA_000966675.3. Taxonomy (NCBI): domain Eukaryota; kingdom Viridiplantae; phylum Streptophyta; class Pinopsida; order Pinales; family Pinaceae; genus Picea; species Picea glauca. Next base: position 114,697 of record JZKD02S0172473.1, on the reverse strand, counting down.
TATACGCCACCTGAGGCAGCCCCTCTGTGCACCTATTGGTCTAAAAACCATCTCAAACACTATTTTTAACCAGTGAAAAAGAAAATAAATCCATGGAAAAGACAAAGGACGAGAAGATTACCTCTTTGGCAGAAGTCGTTTGTCGAATAGTTTCTTGTATCTCTCGCAATCAACAGAGGAAGTTTGAGGAAAAAGGGGGTTTTTTGGATGAGTTTTGGTAAAAATGACAATGAAATGGTAAAAATGGTTTTCACCTATATTTATTAAATTTTTACTTTTTCTATTGAATTTTTCTATTATTTTTATTCATTTTTACCTAAAACCTAATGTTCTAATGGTATCGCGAGTGTTGTATTTTTTCGCAAATGAATGATATAGGAGCCTGAACGATGGAATTCATATACTTTTCTTAATTTATTTTTACATTTGTCACATGTACAAATACTTTTTAGGTTTTTCAGGAAAAACCTCGAGCTCCGTCTTTGTTCGTTCCCACGCTCGTAAATCAATGAGAACACAACCGAGTATACTTTTGTCATCTTTTCATACTCTTCATGGTAACATGAAAATAAAAACCTATGGATTATCCTTTAATATCTTTCTACACTCCGTAAAAATGAAAATATTGCCGAGCGACCTTGTTCTTTTCACGCTCGTAAAAGTATTTGAAGAAAACGTTTGATGGGCGATAGATTATCATTTTTTTGGTCTCATTAAAATAATTTATGAAAAAGGAACTGAGATTGTTATCTTTAAGTGTTTTTCAGACTCTCTAAATATTAAAAACCCCTGAGTTTTCTCTATTTGGACTCGTTAAACAAACATCGAAATACCTATATGGAACTGAATCACTCCTTCTTAGGGTTTGTTAAAAATACTCTGAGGGACTCGTCTGAATGATGAGCTTACATCAACAAGCATACATTATCCTCCTCAAGATTGCATAAAAATAAAGAGGTACTTGCCAAATATGGTGGGGGGGAATTTGGGAAAGAAATGTGTCTTTGTATTTGTGTTAGTGGTGGTAATAGTTTCTCTTGAAAATGAAACCCCCTTCGTCATTGAACCTGGGTTTGGAAATCCATTTGTCTCTCATTTGACCTTCTTCAAGTTCATATCTTGAGTCGTCTTTGAGTCAATGCTGCCAATGCCATTATCGTGTCATTCATATGTTCAAGAGAATTCCAACATTGCACAAGCCTTCTATCGAGTCGGCCATCTGCAGTTATAAATTCCTACCATGTCAGCCTTCCCTATGTCAGTTTCAAATCATTTTCATACTTTGATCTACCCTAAATCTGTTACTTACTTCACACCATTGATGGGGGATACATCAAGGCCCTCCTGTGATGAGTCTTTTCCTATTGACTTTAACTCATCATATGGGAACAAGACTTATAAATCATTTAGTACCGTAGAGCATGCATGCCTCAATGGCAGGTTTCTTCTCTTTCGACAGTGGATTCACATCATTGATCCATGATCGAGTGATTTCATCGAGTGTTCGACTTCAGCTCATTTTTTCACATTTGATGGATTGTATTAAGGTAAGTTAGGAGTCATTGACATCAATGGTGATTTCTCTCGCACTCCTTAACATTTTTCATCAATGACCGATAATCAAGTGGTTTCTACCATGTTCAACTTTAGCACCTATAATTGCATAACTAAATTCGTACTTATGGACGATGGGATTAAAGACCCTGGATCTCACCATTTTGGTCCAGGTTGTGATGGAGTATTTATGATTTGTATTGATGCATAGATCCACTTTGTATGTCCTATGGCTATGTCCAATTTTGAGTTTTATAGAGCATAGATCCATAGTGTATTCCTGGTGGCTATGTAGAATCTTGATGACATGGATCCACAGTGTATGATTAGTGGCCTTGACTGGCATTCATGATTTAAATCATTTGTAATCTGAGCATGGAAATTCCTACCTCATAAATGGTATAATATTGTGCATATGCTTGGTTTTTTGCAGGTTCCTGATTGGTGCGCTCCTTGTTCTCGACAAATACATGCATTTTACAAAGTATCTTGGTTGTCACAAGTTCCAGCCTCATAATTTGGGGGGCATTCTGTTACACATTATTTTGGTCACCCTAGTGATGTTCTACAAGAATGTGTTCAGGATCTCAAAAGGATATTTTTCATGAGAAAAGTAATTGGTTTCCTCCTCCACAAAACTTGTTTTTAAAAGAATGTCGCAGGCTAAGAGTAATACACATTGCAGAAATGTATGATTTATGTAGGTTGTCATTAACCTATCCTGCTGAATTTCCATAGGCTTCTCTATAGACAGGGTGCAACGATGTTTTCATACTAAGAAAAGGGATGAAGTTCATGAATATTATAGAAGGGGATATTCTATAATATGAGGTACCATCCATATGGTTGGGATCCTACTAGCTTCTATGATTTGGTGGGATCATTCTAATCTCTTTAACCATCTCTCCTTCTCCTATATAATGATGGATTTCTCATGGAAAAGGTTAAGAAAAAAGAAAGCAAGATCAAGTAAGGAATAGGTTGAAGATTGTGTGAGGAACTCTATTTCAATTGATGTTTGAGATCTCCATTGTTTCATCAAGCTATTGTGGGTCATCTTCATACAAGTTTGAAGCAAGTGTGTGTGTTGGAGCAAAGGGCCACTAAAAGGGAACCTTGCAACATCAAGGCGTTTCGGTTGTATCTTCCACTTTTACTTAATATAATACGGTGACATGTTTCTTTCTCATAAAATCATTCTCATTTTATTACATGACTCCCTGATCACATGTTTAAGTTTTCATTGAATATACTATTGTTGCTTTCACTTTGGTTCGTTTGTGTTCCATTGAAGGATCAATAGCATAAGAGCATCGGAGTGAAGCAGGCAAAACAAAGATATAAGGAAGCAATATTCAAAGGTATGTCACCCATCTCCTCTTTGGTAGTAAACTCGATGATTAAGCTTAGGGAAAGCACCATGTCCTGTCTCATTTTGTTTTAGATCTAGGTGGCTCTAGGAAGATCAGTCTATGTCTGCATTCACCGATTTATCCAATAACACCTAGGAAAGATCAATAAGTCGATATCCCTTCACACCATTGGGGTATCCAACAAAAACGCACTTAGTTCTCTATGGATCAAGTGCCTTCCTCTTTTCAGAGGGAATCCTGGCCCATGCACATGAACCGAAAGTGAAAAAGTGAGTCACTTCCCATTTGAGGTTGCTCCAAGCCTCATAGGGAATCTTGTCCTTGAGAGATATATGGGGAGATATTTTTTGGATGTATGTTTCATAATTAATTGCTTTGGCCCATAGTCTCTATGGTAGTGACTTTGCATGCAACATGCAAGATGCCATCTCCTTTATAGATCTGTTTTTTCGCTCAACAACTCTGTTTTGTTGCGGAGTATAGGGAACTGTGTGTTGCAACTGAATCCCTGCCTCATGGAAAAGATTATGGATCTCATGATTTACATACTCTCCCCTGTTATCAGTTTGAAATACTTTGATATTCTTTTCAGATTGTGTCTCAACCAAGGCTTTGAAATATTTGAGGTGTTGAAAGACCTCGGATTTTTGCCCGAGAAAGTAGATCCAAGTAAAACATGAGAAATAATCAACAAAAAAGAGAAAAAACCTCTCTTTTCTGATCGATGGATGTGGAAAAGGACCCATGAGGTCACTATGGATCAAATATAAAGGTGCAGAGGCTCTTCCCTTGTCAAATTTCTCTTGAGGGTGTTTCCCAAGAACACATCCCTCACACACTCCCTTGGAGAAATTGATATATGGTAGACCATCAACCAATATTTTCTTGCTAAGTTGTTACATGTATCTGAAATTCAAATGTCCAAACCTTTGTTTCCATATCCTAATCCTTTCATCAGCATGAGTAAGCAGTAAAGAAGAATCAAATTCAGTGAATTCAGAAAATGTATACAATCTAGAATGATGATTTACCTCACCGATAGCAACCCTAAAGTTGGTTTGCATGTCATAGATGTCCACGAAATTTGGTGTGAATATGACTTTATTTCTAGTACCATAATTCTTCATCGGATACATGGAGAGAAGGTTGACAGAAAGATTGGGAACATGTAGCACATTCTCAAAGATTTCATTGGTGATTTCAATCCTTCCTTTGTCGGTGACCTCAACAAAAGAGTTGTCTCCCATCAGAGTAGGAGGACCTTTGCATGCATCCAAATAAGAATAGACTACTTTTGATGCAACCATGTGATGTGATGTTCCTAAATCAACGATCCAAGCATCGGGAGAGGAGTTGATGGCGTTCAAGGCATAGCTAGAATTTCCTTTCTTGGAATTCAGATCTTCTAGCTTCTTCTTCTTGGCACCCTCGGGGATGCGATCACCAAGGTTGTTTTGCTAAAGTATTTGAGACATTAGATCTATTTTTTTTTCATGCATGCAAATTCTGAATGGAATCCTTTGTGACAATAGGCACATTTTTCCCCTTTTCTTCCCTTTCTCCCTTTGGATCCAGAGGCATCGGTGAAGGGTTTTGTGTACCCTTCCTTCTTTGGATGTGCATGAGCTTTATTTTTATATTTATCTTTGGATTTATTATATGTGTGGCTTCCATCATGCACAGTGAGTGCATGCACCCTTGGGCCTTTGATTGTGCCCATGTTGATGAGCTTGGTTTGCTCTTGTGTCAGAGATTCGATAAAGTCCTCAAGAGAATCCATCTTCCAGGTGGCTCCAAAGACGAATCTGATAGAATGTAATGCGGATACGAATACAGGGAATTCAAGACCAAGCTTGGAGAGAATGGTGAGAACCATTTGCTTCTCCTACTTCGATTTATCAACCCAACAAGCTTTGATTTGCGACAATAAATCCTTGAATTTTGTAAAGAAATATTGGATATTCTCAAAGATTTTTGGATCCAATGTGAGAAGCTCCACCTCCATCATGTTCCCCCTCATCTCATATTTTTTTCCAAAGAGACCTTCCAAGGTGCTCCAAGCTTCATTGGGAGTCTTACAGGAAGATATATGAAAAAGAAGATCGGGAGAAATAAGACTGCAAATTGTTCTGAGTGTCTCATCCATGCGATTTAAGTACTTGGATTTTTCTATGGTTGATGTCAGTTTTTTATCTGTATTCAAGGTTAACCTGTACAACCCTATGGTTCAGAGATGTATGGATATTTTCTCCTTCCATGAAAAATAGTTGTAAGGTGTAAGAATGAATTCTTTTTGGAAATCCATCTTTCCATTGTCTTCAATCTTTTGTACTTATAAAACAAATTGGTGTAGATTTTACTTAGCAATATATTGTATCTAATACCATGTAAATGTGTTAAAATTACATAGAATATATCTAGCTAAACAATGATACACACATTTGCAGATAGAATAGAAGAAATAAAAAGAAGAAGAGAAAGAATGAAAGAATTCCCATTAACCGTTGTGAATAATGAATAATTTACACATGATATACTCTGTATAGCTCAATGATTATGCACTGGAGGAGAACCAATGCACCATAATGGTGTTCTAGAGTGATCTGAACACACACCAACAGTTACGGGAGTTAATTTCCACCTATTCTAGTATCTCAGACAGTTACGGGAGTGAACTGCCACTTAGTTGAGTTAACTAGTCAACTAGTCTTCAGTTATCTGACTGAACAAAGAGTAGTGAGGAGTTAACTCAAGGAATCAAGGATAATGTGCCAGTATAATGATGATACCAAGGAAAGATCCAATTATCATGGTGATGATCCCAATGTTGCATGGTGACAAAACCAATGTAGCATCTAAACTCAACTCAACTCAACTAGTCAAACTGAAGTGTCAACTAAAAGAAAATATTCTCCCCTAAAATATAGGAGACTAGATAATGACTAATTATGAATAATAAACAAGGAAAAACCTTAGAAAAAATAAATCCTAGGTGTGTGTGAAGTAACTCCAACATTCGATACTTACAACAAAAACCCTTTAAATGTTGTTAAAGTCTTGTGCTTTCATACTTGAGTAATTGCTAGTTAGTCTCTTGCATATTTACTTGGAATTTTAGTGAATTGTTTAGAATATATTCCATTTATTTCATTACTAATTTATATCATCATATACTTCTTTTAATTGGGACAAGATTCACTTTCTTTTCCATTGAATTGTTGGGAATGTATCTCGTCTTTTCTTGTGTCTTAGGCATGTATAACCATATTCTGTAGGTACTCGAGCTCTTGGAAACCATTGATCACTTTTGAGACCCCTTTCCAATCCATATTCCACTTAGTAACTTTAACTATAGGGGAATCACTTCCATAGTCTCACTTTCCATCTCATTTCCCCCTAGGGTCACCCGGGATTCCCCCCTTGTGTTGGATTCTTCCTTCACTAAAAAGAGGGGAGGATTTATATGAGGTGAAATTGAGTAAACTCTCCCACCATTATCGTCATATTGTGGATTGGTTTAGGATTTTCCCAACCTACATTTTGCATGATAACACCTTGGAGAAGCTGGTGAATGTTCTTGCAATTGTTGGATCATGCGATAAATTTTGAGATCTTGCAACCATTCCTAGATAACATCTTGGAGACAATCTGGTACAATGAAGGAGAGGGAAAATAGAGAGCCTTCTTCTTCATACTTTCGAGAAATAGCATCAGCAACCACATTTTATTTTCCCTTATTGTAAATGATAGCATAATCATATCCAAATAGCTTGGTTACCCATTTTTGTTGCTCCAAGGATGAAATTCTTTGGTCCAAAAAATACTTGATGCTTTGGTGATCAGTTTTAATCTAGAAGAGTTTCCCCAATATATAAGGACACCAGAGATCCACAACATGCAAAATAGCCAACATTTCCTTGTCATAGATTGATTGGCCCAAATGTTTTTCTAAAAGTTTTTTGCTATTGAAGGACAAAGGCATGCCATCTTGCATGCATACTGACCCAATTTCTTTCCCTGAAGCATCACATTCCAATACAAAAGTCTTGGTGAAGCCTAGAATTGATAGGACAGGAGTCATGCACATAGCCTCTTTTAAGGCATGGAAGGATTGATCAATTGTTGGAGTCCAAGTGAAGGCATTCGTTTTAAGGAGAGAAGTGAGAGGTGTTGCAATTTTTCATTATTCTTAAAAAACTTGCCACAATAACCTGTTAAACCTAGAAAACCATGAAAGATGTCAGTATTTTTAGGGCGAGGCCAATCATACATAGCTTCAATTTTCTTACGATCCACCCTTACACCATCCTTTCCAACAATATGACCCAGGTACTCCATTTATGAGGCTTCAAAGTCACATTTAGATTGTTTGAGGAAAATTTGGTGTTGAGAGAGTAGATAGAGAACTTGATCCACATGGGTGAGATGGAATGTCCAAGTTTTACTATAGATCAGAATATCATCAAAGAAAACTAAGAAAAAATTATGGAGAAAAGGATTGAATACATGATTCATGAAACTTTGGAAAGTGGAGGGGGGCATTACATAGGAAAAATGCCATGACCGAGAACTCATAGTGACCCTCATCAGTTCTAAAGGAAATCTTGGGAATGTCTTCTTATTTCATACGTATCTAGTGGTAGTCAAAATAAAGATCAAGTTTAGAAAAGTACTGAGCACCACTCAATTCATTCAAGATATCATCAATGACAGAAATGGGAAACTTGTCTTTGAAGGTGAGTTTATTGAGAGTGGAAGTCTGGACACATGCACCAAGTACCTTCTTTATTTAGTACCATGACCACACAAGAAGAATAGGGGTTGGTACTAGGACGGATAACACCCACTTCGATCAATTCTTGAATGATTTTCTCAATTTCATTCTTCTGGGAAAAGGGACGATGATAAGGGTGAACATTTGGAGGAAGTTTTCCATGGACAAGAGGAATGGAATGATAATGAAAACCATAGGAAGGGGGAAGTCCATGGGGAGTGGAAAAAATAGCTTGGTGTTTGGATATGATAGATTTGAGTTCAACATGCATGGACGGTGTCTCAACTTCTTGAATGGAATGGAGTTGGGAAATAATACTTGAATGACCTCTTTTGAGAATATTTTCCATTCAATGGGAATTGATGATCTCAGGGGATCTTGTTGTGATTCCTTGGAACTGACACTGTTGTCCCTCGTGTTGGAATTGCATGTTTAATTCCTTAAAATCCATTAGAATGGGGACCAAATTATGTCACCATTCAACACCAAGAAAAATTTCACAACTACCCATGTCGATAGAAAACATATGAGATTTCAAGTGGTACTACCCAATTTGTAGGCATACATTTTCACAACGCCCACCACATTTCATGGAACCTCCATTGGCTATCATGATTTAAGAATTGTTGATGGCACAAATATAGAAATTGATTTCTTGGGCAATGTGGCAATGAATAAAATTATGGGTGTGCCCACTGTCAACAAGGATGATGACTTTCCTGTGCTTAATATAACCAATTAGCTTGAGGGTTTGGGGAGAAGAGAAGCCAATGAGGGTATGCAGTGAAATCAGTGATTCAACTTCTGGTGGGTTAGCAAGTGAAATAGTAGCATCTGGAGGGGGTAGCTATTCAACAGGGGGAACTTCATCTTTCTCTTCAGCAACATCCTATGAAATGACCATGAAAATATTTTATTCCTTACATGTGTGCCCGAGAAAATATTTTTTATCACAATTATAGCAAAGACTGTTGAAGGAAAATCTCCCTGCGGACAGGTAGATCTCCTCTTGAGAGATAGACTCTTAACTCTTAAGACAGAAGATGTTTATCATGGACACTGACTTCCTTTTAGATCTATATAAGCTGATGTATGAGGAGGAAGGAGAAAATAAGTACCTTTTATCGACGTTTGTCCCTGCACGCTCTGAGTTGAGCTCCAATCTTTCGCTCCTCGATAAGCCCTGTTGACAAACAATGGTACAACCACTTCCTACTCTACTGACATTAGCTTGAAAATAGACCTATCTATTAGAGACAAGTTCATGTGATATCAAACACAAACTAGAAATAAATAGGCCAAGTGTGTCATATTAATGAGATCAATGACGAAAGTAACTTACAGTCGTAGATGTGAATGAAACGGCTTCGTCAAATCCCCTTTGTCTAACCCTTGCTCAAAATATCCATGATCTGGATGACAGCAAATTCACTTATTACTCTCCTCCAGTTCATTGAGTGTTTCCTACGAGATCATAGGTTTCATGCTTCTCATTTTTCCCCCCTTTCCACCATGATAGAGCATGTTTATATAGGTTTAGAGAGGCCTAACCTCTTGAGGTATCTTTAGGGTAAGTTGAGGATTTTCCTCCTTGAGTTAGGGATATTCCCTAAGATCATGGTTGAACCAGGAATTCGAATTCAACTGCCTTCCAAGATTGAAATATCTTCTTCTTATTCTCCTCAATAGACCAACTCCTACCCAGAATAGGCAGCGCTCCCTCAAAAGGGGCATCAGAGAGCTATAGCGTTCCCTAGTAGACTTTAGGGGGGTGCCATCACTCTTAAAATCAATAGCGCTCCTCTTACAAGGTTGTTCAGTGCTATAACGCTCCCTAGCAGTTTAGAGGGGAGTGCCAGCACTCCTAAGAGAGATATAGGGGAGCGCTCTCTTCTAAAACCCTAGATTCAGTGATCCTTTTAGGTGGCAAGAGGCACTTAACTTCAGTTAACCATTCCTCTTCCTTCAAACCAAGTGTTTGAGGCATTTTAAGTGTCTTCTTAGTGTCATCATAAGTATGACATAGGCATCATGGAAGTATGTTTTGCTTGACACTTGCGACACTTGTGAGCAACATGTGACACTTGCGACACTTATCAAAGCGAGTAATATTGATGTGTCACAAAGACCCTTGAGTTGGAATTCATCCATTTATGCCTGAGTTAATTTATGGACCTTGAGAGGAGTGGCAAGAGGGAAGGATTGGTGGATCAACCTGATGTGCTTCTTTGGCATGTTTAGTAGCTTCCAACCAAGTTTAAGGGTGAGCCATGAGGATTTGGGCTTGGATTTCATCCTTTAGTCCACTGATAAAGAAATCGTAGAAGAAGGAATCTATCAAGCCCTCTGTTCTGAAGGCCAAGTTATCAAAGGTGGTTATAAATTCAAGTTCCACTATGTCGGATTGTTTCAACTTGGTCAAGCAGCATGCTATCGCACAGTTTGTAGATAGGTCAAAAGGCTAGGATATGGAGGCCAAACTGACGTAATAGGAACCTACCCCACCCAATGCCACCTCAATGGGGAGATTATTTCTCTTTAGGGAGGTTACGCCCAGGGGAGACATCCCCTGTAACCTAGGGTTTTGAAGAGGCTAAGGTATAAAGGTCAAAGTAATATTCCCTCCTCACAAGTTACCACCAAAAGCAGATAGTTCGGCTAAACAACCAATAATGAAGTGTAGCCCCAAATGAGAACACCTGCCTAGAACAAAACAATAGAAAAACGATATATGCAGGCTATGATTCAATGGGTTAGTACTTCATGTAACTATATGATATCAATATATGAGCAATTATAACAATAGATATCAATGAGATCAATGTTTATTAATATAGCAATGGGACAATACCAATTCATCAATAAATATTGAGATGATGTGGCAAGCAATGTATTTAATCAATCCTTTACTCAATAAATGCTCTTAAACCATCATCTAATTGCTTGTAAAGAAAAAATGTTGCATCAAGATGGAATAACCAAGAGTGACTTCATTCTTATTAGGGTTAGTAGTTAGTTAGGGTTTCAAATTGTAAGATTTTTAAGAGTTGTGTCAATCACTTTCACTTCAACGTTGGAGGCTAAGATCAATGCCTAAGGGTAAATGGAGTCATTCAAGAGAGGACGCAAGGTTGAAGGGAAAAAGGATAAGGACTAGAGGGAAGGGTTCTGAAGTGTTGCAATGGAAGAGCCCCAGAATCAAAACCCTAGGGGAAAGAGGCTCACTTCAGTGTTGCTTAAGCAAGGCCTTGTTTTCTTTCCTCCTTCCTTAGGTTTTATCTTGGCAAAATGGCTAGCATCAAGACACGAGAGTGAGGTGAGGGAGAGTGTTGCAAAGGCTAGGCCCTATCACCAAACCCTAGAAGTAGGACAGCCCTAGGTGTAGATAACCTAGGCATGGGACGTCTCCTCCTTCTTGACCTTTAAAAGGTATGGCTAGCATAGGGGAAGAAGTAACAAGAGTGTAGCAATGGATAGGATCTTCCTTCCTTCTTCAATGGCTGAGAATTTATCTTTTATGGGACTTGAGACAACGACCTACTTGTGTGTTTGTCCCCTAGGGTTTTAAAATCAACAAAAATTTATAAATAAATGCAAGAATATAAGACTACAACCATTCAATTAAGAAGTTTTGTAGAAAAAACACTTACATATCATGATGAAATGGCATTGCAAACCCTAGTTGTAAACCTTCCTTCAAGAGAAATGCCAAAAATGCCAAGAAAAGCCTTCCTTCAACAAGTGAGCCTCACTTAAAAAGAACAAATACCCAACAAGGGTGCAAAAATCAAATCTCACTAGGAGAGTGAGTTCTTTTATCTCAAAATGAGGATAAAAATCCTTAATATATATTGTATCATGACCTTTTAATTAAATTTTAGGTCATAAAATTAGCCGACAAGGATTTAAACCAAAATCATATTGCTTTTACATGAAATGTTATTTTAAAACCCTAAATGAGAAAAAAGTGAGATGTCAAGCCCTCATGAGAGAGACATTAGGCCTTTTTGGGGCCAGTGCAACATCCAGAAGCCAGACGTTAGCCCTTTTGGGGCCAGTGCAACATCCAGAAGCCAGACGTTAGACCTCCTTGGGCTCTTCCAAGCTGCCACACATGCCAAAAACCCTGTCCATCTACCATATGCTCATGATGACATCACAAGCCTCCTGGTGACATACTGGGTCATCTGGGGCCAACGTTACACTACAAGTCGGTCAATCCCCCTAGATCTGGCTCAACTAAAGTGCCCCTGATGGAATGTCCTCTTCTTCTCTAGTGCAAAACCTCGGTCAAACAATGTCCTGTCTCTGCCCCTTATGGAGTCCCAACAACCATCTGATAGGCTCTTCAGCCCCATGGAGGTCCGAACTAATCATCTCCCCATGTGTACCGATCCACGTGGTACCTGTCCATCGGGCATGGTCCTACACATCAAAAACTATGCCCTCCATGGGCTCATTAGTCAATGTTAGGATATTTAGACACTTAGGAGTTAGTTAAGACCTACTTGGTCTAATATGTCGTTAGGTAAAATTGTGTTTCTTTAGTATGCATTAGTATGCATTTGTAGTTAGGAAATCCGACGGTCACGATATGTTCCCGACATAGAGTGATCCGA
>JZKD02S0172473.1:82459-93881 GCA_000966675.3 Picea glauca | reverse complement strand
AATAGCATTGCAAACCCTAGTTGTAAACCTTCCTTCCAGAGAAATTCCAAAAATGCCAAGAAAAGCCTTCCTTCAACAAGTGTGCCTCACTTAAAAAGAACAAATACCCAACAAGGGTGCAAAAATCAGATCTCACTAGGAGAGTGAGTTCTGTTATCTCAAAATGAGGATAAAACTCCTCAATATATATTGTATCATGACCTTTTAATTAAATTTTAGGTCATAAAATTAGTCAACAAGGATTTAAACCAAAATCATATTGTTTTTACATTAAATTTTCTTTTAAAACCCTCAATGAGCAAAAAGTGAGATGTCAATCCCTCCTAAGGGAGGCGTTAGTCCTTTTTGGGGCCAGTGCAGCATCTAGAAGCCAGATGTTAGCCCTCCTTGGGATCTTCCAAGCTGCCACACATGCCAACAACCCTGTCCATCTACCATACGCTCATGATGATGTCAAAAGCCTCCTGGTGATGTCCTGGGTCATCTGGGGCCAACGTTCCACTACAAGTGGGTCAATCCCCCTAGGTCTGTCTTAGCCAAAGTGCCCTTGATGGAATGTCGTCTTCTTCTCTGGTGCAAGACCTCGGTCAAACATTATCCTGTCTCTGCCTTTGGTGCGGTCCCAACAAGCATCTGATGGGCTTTTAAACCCCATGGAGGTCTGAACTAATCATCTCCCCATGTGTACTAGTCCATGTGGTACCTGTCCATCGGGCATGGTCCTGCACATCAAAAACTACACCCTCCATGGGATCATTAGTCACAGGGATCATAGCAATTCCAATCACATTTCATCATCAATTTTATCAAACATCTGCATAAAATCCATGGTATATCATTCAATAGCTCAAAGACTTTACAAAAACCTACAATACAAGTTTGAGAAAAAGGACAAGATACCCTATTGGGCTAGTATCCATAAGGAAAGGAAAGTTTCCAAGGGGTTTCATCCAAACCATGTAAATGAGGTGAATTGGTTCAAGGGATGTCCAGACATACGGGTAGAGCAAGAGCTAGGGATGCATGATATTACCTATGGGTGATTTTGTAGAAGGCGAGTCGTACCCGTCATGGATGCAAATTTTTCCAAGCCCCTTTTGCCTTTATTATTTTCTTTATTTGCTTTTTCTTCTTCTTTTTCTTTTTATTCAAGGGCTAACCATAGTACGCTGCCTTGGCATGGTGACCAAAGCTGATAGTGTTACCCACAAGTACTTTCAAAGCAGTGATAAGGTTGGCTCGTGATGAGACCCCCTTTCCCTTGGCCATGCAACCAAAGGTCATTTCCTTGGCATGGTAACTAGATGGTGGCAATGTCATGATGTTAGGCACCCATGAACATAATAGGTTGGCTCGTGATGAGCCCCCCTATCCTCTTGATTAGGTCTTGTTTGTTATTTTTTTTCGGGTCCCTCTTGTTTCTTGCGGAGAGGCTTTCTATTTCCTTCTCGGGGATACCTGGGCGAAGCATCTCAAGGTTTCATTTTTTAGGCTTTTATCTTTTACCAGCTGCTTTTACCTTCTGGGACTTTAGCCCCTTCTTACCATGAGATAAGGTGAAACCCCACAAATAGATCATCCTAATTCCCAGACAAGGGGAATGGGACAGATGAGCGGGAGACAAGATGGAAAAGTGATGGTATGATGGGAGCAGACGATAGCTCTTCATAAACCCCCCAGTGGAAAATCAAAACCTATGGGTACAAGCTTGCTAGGGCACCCAATCAATCTCCCCAAGCATGGTCAAGTGGGTCAATGTAAGATCCAAGCAGTTGTCATAAATAAAAGGAATTAGATGCATACATTTAAAGGTTATAATGATCAAAAGTGACACATACCATGATACCTGGACCAATTACCTCATGGAGAAAGATCCTTTTCCGATACAAGACCAAGCCGATGGTGATGGATGTTGTTGTTGTTGACAAGATGAATCTGACGAAAGAAGAGAAGGATGGGCCCTCCAAGGCCATGCTCAAGTCGATCCTACTCTTAGTACGCCATGTCTAGGACCTGTGGGCCTCAAGACATGATCTCCTAGTTATCCCTAGAAATCAGGGATAACACAGCCTAAATAGTGGGTGTCAGTGTCAAAGAATTCATAGAACTTTGCAACAAACTGTGCCCATGGAACATACCCCCGGCATGCATTTTTATTCTGTTTCCACCATTTCCATCATTTAGGATCCAGATAGAGAAAAACATAATAATTTTTTTCAAACTCATTAGTAATGCCATGCAAAGAAAAATATTGCTCCATTTGAGTGACCCAAACCATGGGATATGAGCCATCAAATTTATTGACCTCAACTCTGGGAAGATGATGGTCATGATGAAATAAGTTGGATTGAAAGACCATAGAATGGGAGGAGTCAACACCATTGATGTGGGATGGTTGTTCCGATGAGGAAGGGCCCTAGGAGTGCTTCAAAAATTGGTTGACAACAAATTTGAGAGTGTCAAATTCGCCCATGAATATGGCATCCATGGTGTCAATTTTTTGTTGGACGTGGTCTTGGGATTGTGAAAATCTATAATTGATGGAAGGAATATCAAAATTTTCATGTTGGATGTTTTCCTTGTCCTGGTTGATGGCAACTTGCAAGTCTTGGTTGTGAGTGTTAGCCATTTGGATAGGAGATGTGCCTATAAGGGGAAATGGGTGGGTGGGACCACATAAAATAAAGACTTTTAATTGATAGATACCACGGCAATTAGGGAAAAAGGGGGAATACACTGGGATAGGTTTCAAATAAGGGTGTTGAGAAGGGGGTTGGGTCCACTGAAAAAAAGGCTTAAAAATGAGAGGTACCACTGTCATCAAGGCGAGGAGAGGAATCCAATGGGATAGGTCCTGAATAAGGGTCTTGGAGGGACCATTATATGTTTTTTTTACTCCAAAGTTATACTTTGATCTGAATAATACTACAGTGTAAAAGTGCCCAAATTATTAACAAGAAGAAATGTGTAGTAATTTCGCAACCAGAATGCAAGAGGAAAGGTTGCACGAAAATAGATCTTGTATCTTACTTGTTTGTTATGTTTTCGTCCCAAAGGTTAGGGTTTTTCAGGGTTCCTACAAAAAAGGGTTTTCCATGTGATATAGCTCTCTGATATATGTGTGGGGTTGAACAGTGGTACTCATCCCAATATCTTAGGGTACCAACTAAGGAGGCTAGACTGTACCCTTAGTTGTACTACCCGATTACTTAGGTACTAGAGAGTATCTTCCCGAGTGTTTTTCTTGGTGGCACTATAGTAGAAAGGTGGTCAATCAGTTGATCTATAGCAGGTTTCATGATACCTAGGATAGTCTGTATACATGTATTTTCTATTGCACTGTCACTCGAAGGGGTACCAACAGGGGTTACAAGGGTGTCCAACAATGTGATCTTAAAAACCTCTTGTATTTTCTATGTTTATGCTTCCCCAACCACATGTTTATGCAGTGAATGAAAAGTCATTGTAGTATTAAGATGTCGGAACATGTCTCTACCCTGAAAAAATTAACCCACAATTTTTGTCAAGGAAAGAGATATGATACCACTTGTAAGGTGCCAGATGTAATATAATATGCAGAAAAAATAATATTTGGCAAATATCAATGGAACAACAAAGTATTGATAAGAAAAACACCAGAAATGATACCTTTATTCAAAGAAAGAAATATTCACTTGCCTCTTTGAGCGGGCAACCTCCAACAAAAATGAGATCTATTGCAATAATTCTCAAGAAAAAAAATGATCATGCTTCCTACTCTTATTTATACTAATTCTATATTCTAAAGAACATTCTAGAGGAATATATGTCTAGAAGCGAAAGCTTCTATTAGGTATTTTTACATTGATTTGTTCACATTTATTAAACACGCCTTATAAACTAATGTCAGTCTCTCATATCTCTTCCACTGCATTTTGATCATGGTTGCTCTTTCTTTTTATTTTTTTATTGATGCTAGCTACAACAACCTCTAGGCGTGTATCTCCTCTTCCCGTAAGGGAATGAGGTACAAACCCCTTTTTGGGGTATATGTAACCCCAAAACCCAAAATATGAGGATACATAGGGGAAAGAAGATGGAAAGTGAATAAACATGATCAGGAATGACATGACGAGCCATCAAGAAGAACCCCAAGTAGAACCCCTTTTCCTAGGGGTGGAGAACTTACTAGAAACCCTAGGATAACCGCTAAGGTGAAAATGGTAAAAAACATAAATTTTGAGAAAATGTTTCATAATCAGAAAGAACCCTCTGAAACTTATCCAAATTACCCAAATATTAAAATGATACTCACCATGAGACTTGACTAGTTACCTCATGAAGCAATACAGGTCGCCCTCTGTAGACCAAGTTAGTGTGGTGGATGCTTCTTTGATGATGATGATGATTATGGTGGTGAAGTGTGGTGAAGAAGAGGAGCTCTATGGGAATTTTTTTCCATTCAATTTTCTACTACCTGCGGGCCTCAGGACATCATCTTCTTAGTTACCCCTAAGTTGGGGGGGATAATGGTACCTTTATTCCCCAAAAGTGACAAGACTAGGGTAGGACACAAACGATGGAAACCAAGGTGAAACAAGGCAACAAGCATAAATTCCAAGCATCATGATCCATTATCTAACTTCGACCCATGATCTTCACATAAATTCCTAATCTATGAAATGTAACACCGATCTAGGTGGATATTGGTGACCACCCACCTATTCCAAATTCCAACTGGCTCATCTTGACAGTTTTYAGTTCTACATGTTTCTCTGTAATGGAGACATTTCTTTGTAATTGTGGGTTTTGTACTTACAGGGTTKTCTTGAAGCCCTACACAACATCTAGGTGGATATTGGTGGCCGCCCRCCTATTCCAACTAGCTTATTTTGGAATTTTTCATGTCAATACATATTTTTGTACTTCGAGGGCCATTTTCGGGCTCTAAACATTTTTTTMTTGGCTTGCCATGRTAAAAATGTAGACARAKTCAAATTTTKATAGCATAATGTGTATTTCTCGAAAATACCTTTCCAAYAGGCTATCATAAGCCTAAAATGGAGATTGTATGAAAAAGTTACGACCCGRGAAGTTAATGTACTAACTTACCCCAATGGGGCCCACATGACTTTTGGCGCTTCATATCCTAGGGTTAGGTTTTTGGATGTCTAGGTTTTTGGCATTCATGRTTATTTTTTCATATTAGTACATCTTTATGTACTTTGAGGGTCATTTTGGGGCTCTAAACAGTTTTTTYTTGGCTTGCCACAGTCAAATTGTAGATGGCGTCAGAGTTTGATGGTATAATGCGTAGTTCTCGAAAATACMTTTCCAATGGGYTATTGTGCACCTAAAATGGAGATTGTATGAAAAATTTATGACCTCGRGAAGTTAATGTACTAACTTACCCCAACAGGGCCCACATGACTTTTGGMACTTCATCTCCTAGGGTTAATCTTTTGGATTTATAGGGTTTTGGAATTCATGGTTATCATAAAAAGGCATTTAGATCCTCTTTGTAATCATMTTCTTGCAAATGAGTATAGTCATCACATCTCTTCTCARAKATAAAYCTTCCACCATTCTAGAAAGTCTTTCACTCTATATTTTTACAATCTCTATATATTTCTTTCATTAATAGAAATCATGTATTGTTGTATTTCTCTGTTTTTKACAATTTTTATTTKTATTTCAATGTAATATCTCTGCTTTCATTTTGTTCTGAAAATAATATGAATCAGTGGTATCATAGTAGGATGCTCTTGATCATTTTTCGGTGCATKTTCCTKACGAGGTCTGAGTATAGAAAGTTGGGTCTTGAGCTTGTCTCTCTTGAGGAAAATCTCTCTCGCAYGCCCAAGAAACCCTCTATGGTGGCAGAAAAAAAAAAAGCAGYGGAGAAAAAMATTATATTAACATGTTKCTTGAGCAAKCTCTCGTGCRACAGAGGGACRAAATGATGGAKAATTTTCCCCACGTCCTTCAAYRCTTGTCAATAGCAACATGCACATCTTTATCAAGYAGGCACTTTGGAGGAACCTCTCCCTTCAAGGTAGAAGTTAAYTTATATATTCTCGTATTTTAAGGTCRGATAGATGCAGATGCCTTAGAAGAATGGTTGAATCTACTAGAAGGTTATTTCTATGTTCATAATTTTTCTGATAGGGAAATTATCATCTTCGCACTCCTTAAGGCTCTCCCCCATGTCAAATATTAGTGAGAAACTTACTGGGTGAAAATTTCCACAGAGGAATATGGAATATATGGGATCAAACCCACTTAGGATTTTTTTGTGGATGTGGTCAAGGAACAATACTACCTTGTTGATAACTAT
The DNA here is from genome assembly GCA_000966675.3 of Picea glauca. Taxonomy (NCBI): domain Eukaryota; kingdom Viridiplantae; phylum Streptophyta; class Pinopsida; order Pinales; family Pinaceae; genus Picea; species Picea glauca. The sequence goes on along the minus strand of JZKD02S0172473.1, from coordinate 87,565 downwards.
GAAGACCAGTACATGAGATGAACCACACTGTGGAAAGAGAAGAGCCAAACAGTCTCAAAGTTCACAAATACTTTCCATACCTTGCACACCAAGCTGGGTATCAAAGAATCTGAGTGGCATCTGGTTCTGAAATATCGTGGGGCTCTGCATAGGTACATCCAAACCAAAATGGATTTCCTAAACATCTCATCATTGGGAAATTCCTATCGATATTATGTCAAAATCGAGCAAAAATTTAAGCGCCAGAACAAATGGGAGTCCGAGTCTGCAAATCCAAAACAACCAAAGCATGGTAAAGACGATCCTAACCAATAGCCTTCAGACAACCAGTTCAAGACACAAGAAAATAAGGGTAAAGGAAAGACGAAGAATGACACTGGGAAATGGTGTGACTTCCACAAAACCCCCTAGCATGACATTGATGAATGTTGCTTGAAACAGTCATTGGTGGTCGAGGTCAAAGACAAGGATTCAAACTCTGATTTAGAATCTAATCCAGAAAATATTGAAAATGAACAGATCATCGACGCAGGCCCTACTGCTATTGTTATAACCGCAACAATTCAACCAGAAGAACTAGTAGATCATGAAGAGGGGGAGTGCCTCTTCCATTCAGAGATGTGGGTGACGGGGACCCCGTTGCATTTCATTGTTGATAGCGGTATCCAGAAGAACCTCATCTCAGTTGAGGTCATCAAACATTTGGGGTTGTCGAAAACACCACACCTGTAGCCATACAACATTGGGTGGCTTCACTAGGGACAAGATCTCGGTGTCAGCCAGTAGTGTCGTCTATCCTATGACATCCAACCCTTCAAGGATGAGGTAGTGTGAGTTTTCCCCTCTTAATGTCCGTGATGTTGTTTTTGGATAACCATATATGTGGAAACATCATGTATTTTATGTGTCTCAACCCCGTAGTTTCATTATTACTCTGGGGGGTCATATCTACAGGATACCAGAGGTAGTTTCGACTATTGTTCCACCAAAACAGTGTCATGAGACAATGTCTCATACGACAAAATTCATCCTCTTCATAGTTTGTTCAAAGGATGCACAGAAGGTCATTATAACCATTACAGCCTCATCACCTTCTATCCAACAGAAGCAGATTGTAGAAGAGAAAGAAAATATTTTTTCTTCAACTACAATGGTTCTTACACAATGCCCCGTCAAGCCCAAAGACAACAAGTTGGTGGAACAAATTCAACCCTGCCAGCAACAGGTTTGTGACAGCCTTCCACAAACCAAGCAACGCAACTTCTCTAACAAGGCACACAACTCACCAAGATTCATATATAGAAAATGTTTTCCCCTCTTCCTTGGGCACTCAATGCAATGGAGACCATTGCTTCCTAAGGGGGGAGGATTGATCCAAGTGGATATTGGTAGCCACCCACCTGTTCCAAATTCCAACTGGCTCATCTTGATAGATTTCAGTTCAGCGTGTTTCTCTGTAATGGGGACATTTCTTCATAATTGTGATTTTTACACTTGCGAGGTTGTCATGAAGCCCTACACAGCATCCAGGTGTATATTGGTGGCTATCCATCTATTCCAATTAGCTTATTTTGTAAGTTTCCATGTTAGTACATCTTTCTATACTTCAAGGGTCGTTTTGAGGATCTAAATAGTGTTTTCTTGGCTTGCCATAGTAAAACTATAGACGAAGTCAAATTTTGATGGCACAATGTGTATTTCTCAAAACTACCTTCCCAACGGCGTATCACACACCTAAAACGGAGATCGTATGAAAACATTATGACCCTGGGAAGTTAATGTACTAACTTACCCCAACGGGGCCCAGATGACTTTTGGATCATCATCTCCTAGGTTTAGGTTTTTGGATGTCTAGGGTTTTGGAATTCATGGTTATGTTTTCATTTAGTGCATATTTATGTACTTCGAGGGTCATTTTGGGGATCTAAATAGTGTTTTCTTGGCTTGTCATAGTCAAATTGTAGATGGAGTAAGAGTTTGATGGCATAATGCATAGTTATCGAAAAGACCTTTCCAACGAGCTACCATGCGCCTAAAACGGAGATCATATGAAAACATTACGACCCTTTGAAGTTAATGTACTGACTTACCCCAATGGAGCCCACATGACTTTTGGCGCTTCATCTCCTAGGATTAGGTTTTTGGATGTCTATGGTTTTGGCATTCATGGATATCATAAAAAGGCCTTCAAATCCTCATTGCAATCATCTTCTTGTGAATGAGCATAGCTATCACATCTATTCTCATAGATAAATCTGCCACCATTCTAGCAAGTCTTGCACTCTATATTTTTACAGTCTCTATACATTTATTTCATTAATAGAAATCATGTATTGTTGTATTTCTTTGTTTCTGTCAATTTTTATGTGTATTTCATTGTAATATCTTTTATTTCATTTTGTTCCGAAAATAATCCAAATCAAACACTTTATATGAAACAATGACTAGTGCACCTCATGTGCGTTGGACACCATCATTGGATGAACCATGTTGATCAAGTGAATGATCTTAGCGATAATGAGGGGAGAGGAATTTGAGGGGGTTTTGTCACAGGAGAATGTTGATGATCATCTCTAGGATAATTGTCTGAAATGTGGACAATGAGACATGATATCTTCTAGTTACCCCTAGGTGAGGTGGGGTAACACTTACATAAATTCCCAATACATTAAATGTAAAACTATGTATGAAACAATGGCTAGTGCACCTCATGCGTGTTGGACCTATTATCTCACATGTTGTATGTTGGGAAAAGCTCGACCCAATCCACTAGATGGTGAAAACTACTGGAAAACCTATCTAGTGTCACTTCAGATAGGTACTCCCATCACTTTAGAGGTGAATTGATCACCTCAAGGGGGGAATATTGGGTGACCCTAGGGGGAAATGAGATGGAAAATTGTACTTATGAATGTATGCCCATATAGGCCAAGTTGCTAAATGGAAGGGTGTAAACCCTTTTACTCCTCCTAGTATTTCCTTATGCAATGAAATAATTCAAGACAAGATGATGGTCTTAGTAGGTTTCTATACACTTGTACTCCCCAACAAGCTTAGTATATTAGACTTGTACCAAGAAAAAGAAGAAACAAGATAGGTTTCTTACCTAGTCCAACAACAAAACAAGATAAACTCCTTCTTTAACCAAGCAATATCCACCATAAAGTAAGAAATATACTCCAAGAGAGAACTTGTTGTTAATGTTTATGCCATTATTATAGTTCTTTGCATTTCAAAAGATAAGAGCATCATAAGAACAAGATCACTAAGAAATACACATTCACAAAAGACACAACATTTATTCTGGGAAACCCTCTAGGGGAAGAAAACCCAACAAAAACTTTCTTATCATAAATTGTTAATACAATGTTCAAGAGATAACTCAAACCAATATAGATCGTCCTCCCCAAAAGACGTGCCACTCTTCTTCTTCTCCCTCACTGGTAAGTTGCACCTTGCTTCTCAAGAATGAGGAAGTGTGTTGTGTGATAAAGTGAGGTGCTAGCCTCTCTATATATACAATACTGGTACATGTGAAGGGGCTTCACTGGCAGGGCCGACCTCTCACTCTGGGTGGGTAAACCCACCTTTAATTTAATTCTGGGTCTCAATAATAATTGTTGGGGCCAACTTCTTATTCTGCCTATTACAATTTCCCGATGACCAATCCGAAAAAGGGGATTTGGTCCTAATACAATTACCAACATGATTAATCCACAATGGGGATTAATCCTATGAATAAAATAACAATAATAATAAGAATACTCTTCGCAGTTACATTATTTCAACACTCCCTCTTAACAAGAAGGGTCTTCTTCAACAGCATCAAGCGAGAGAGGTCTGCATCATAAATGGCATCAGGAGGAAAATATCATCAATATCATCTTGAAACATTGGCTAGCATATTTACGAGTCATCAGAAGTTTTCTTCATCGGCAACATCATCATTCTCGAAAGAATGCCATCATCATCTGCATCAAAATGTATCAGTAAAAATGATTCCTCATCATAGCACTAGGCTGGCACATCACAGTGCTACACTAGCTCAATGTCACAGTTGTTAAGTTGGTAGCTCAGTTTCAGTCACATCTTGCTTTACGTCTAACAATGAGGTCAAAAGCAAGGAATCATCTTGCTTTACGTTTAACAACTAGGTCAGAAGCAAGGAACTCATCATCGTCTCACTTTACGTCTAACAACTAGGTTAGAAGCAAGGAATCATCTTGCTTTGCGTCTAACAATGAGGTCAGAAGCAAGGAAGACATCAAAATCTTGCTTTACATCTAACAACGAGGTCAGAAGCGAGGAATCATCTTGCTTTATGTCTAACAACAAGGTCAGAAGAAAGGAATGAATTAACATCTCGCTTTACATCTAACAACAAGTTCAGAAGCGAGGAATCATCTTACTTTACGTATAACAACTAGGTCAGAAGCAAGGAATGCATTAACATCTCACTTTACATCTAACAATGAGGTTAGAAGCGAGGAATCATCTTGCTTTACGTCTAACAACTAGGTCAGAAGCAAGGAATGCCCACAGCGTCATGCTTTACATCTAATAGTGAGGTCAGAAGCAATGACTCATATTGCTTTACGTCTAACAGCGAGGTCAGAAGAAAGGAACACACAACATCATGCTTTACGTCTAACAGTGAGGTAAGAAGCAATGACTCATCTTTCTTTACGTCTAACAGCGAGGTCAGAAGCAAGGAATAAATATATATACTCCCCCTTTCAGGGAGGGTCCTTTCAGACTATACCAAGCTTATCTCGAAAGTGTTCAAACTTTACACGAGATAGAGGTTTGTTCAACACGTCAGCAACCTGCTCATCCGTGCTAATGTATTGGAGCTTCAAGGCTCCTCTTTGTGCCATGTCACGAAAGAAATGATAGTGGATCTCTATGTGCTTTGACCTGTTGTGGAATACAGGATTCTTTGTCATCTTTATGAAGCTCTGGTTGTCACATATAATAATGGTTGCTCTCATCTCCAAGTCAAATAGGCCAGTCAGCAACTTTCGAAGCCATATAGCTTCGCATCTAGCAGAACATGCGGAAATGTACTCTGCTTCCGCTGTGCTGAGAGAAATATTGGATTTCTTC
>JZKD02S0172473.1:19276-33292 GCA_000966675.3 Picea glauca | reverse complement strand
TAGACTAACCCTAGAATAGTGATGACGTCTTGCCTAAATTAGACTTGTGATTGGACTAAAAGTTGCGGCCGAGTCATCTTATCATAGCCATAGAGGTTTCAAGAATTTTCATTGGTTGATTTAGCTAAAACATCCACTTCTTGGCTAGCTAACCCTAACCCTAAATGCAGCAACATTATAGGTGACATCATACCTGCTAAAGAACTTGTTTGGGCTCAAAACGTTTTGACACTTGTCACCTCTTTTGATAGGCTTTGAGTCATTAATTACATTTGCAAGCTTAGTTGACCAAACGTCCTTCTCATTGTCTATAATTTTGACCTAAATCTAGGGCTGACGTCACCTCATTTCTGCAATAGTGACGCAGCAACATTATATATGTATGAGCAGATTTGCATTGTGACATAACAAGGATTAATTGTGTACTTTGAATGCCCATTTCTCTTATGTATTTATTGAAGAACTGATATAAGTCATTTGTCTTTGTCTAGCAATCATTGACTTAGTCAATAATTACAATTATCATTGCTCATATGTATGTTGAAGATAGTCATTAATGCTTGAAGTACTAACCACTGTAGCACATACTTTTAGTTTATTTGTTTTGTCTCGCAAACAGGTGCCATCCAGTGGAACATCTACTTCTTGACTATCTTTCTTGGCAGTAATCTGTGAAGGGAAACTCTCATCCTGATCCATTAGCCCTTTAGCCTTCTCATAAACCCAGATTACTAGGGACGTCTCGCTTGGACTAGCCATCCTAAATAGAAAGAGCTCCCCATCAAGGTGACAGTGGGTGGGGAAGCTCCTGTTACGCCAGTTTGAAGCCTTGACTCAAGCTAACCTAAACCCTTCCTACAAACTGTTCGATAACAGTACACACAGGACCCTCCGGGGAGAATGTCTCATGATGCTGCCTCAAACATCGACACATTGACACCAAGCTCCATTGTAATCTCTCTGACCAAATTGTTATCATACAGAGCCAACATCTCCAAGTGACTGCAGTTTCCCCAGCTTAGATGGCATTCTACCAGAGAAATCATTTTGCCACAGAATTAGATTAGCCATCCTTTGAAGCTTCCCAAGCTCCTTTGGGATTTCACCTTGAAGAAAGTTTTGAGCCAATCCTAGGAACTGCAGGCTCTCACATCCGCCAATCTATGTTAGTATAGGACCGGACAACGAATTTTGCCCTGCATGAATGACTTGCAGATTCTTAAGATTCCCAATTGTCTAAGGAATCTGACTGGTAAGATTAATGGTGTGAATAACAAGCTCCATAAGAGAAGTCAGGTTACCAAGCTTTGCTGGCAGACTTGCCATCTCTGCTACAATTAACGCCTTTCCATTTGTATGGGTATGACGGTTCCAATTGCAAGGCATTCCAAGTCATGAGTTTCTTAAATGGGTCATCCAGGCCATTCTTCAAGTCTAGAAGGGCCTTCACTTCTTCATTCAAGTAATCAATGAAGCTCTGCGCTCCTTCGATTCATTACATCGCACCCAAGAAACCAGAGAAAAAGCCTCTGACTCGCCTCCAGTCCCAGAGCAAGCTCCTCCATTTGCCTCTCATTCATCACCGCCAGGCTGCCAAACAAGACATAGATAACAGATTGGGGAGATTGCTTGTCTAGCCAATCCAAACATTCCGATTCCTCTTCCCATAAGCTAGCCAACCTCATTAATTCAGTTTTATTCAAATCTGAGTTAACTCTATCTAGGAATTGAGATGGAATCAAAAGCCCTGTTGGACAGAGCCTAACTTCTATGGGGAAAGCGTCGATGATGGGAGCTTCTAAATAATAAGAAGAGTTGGAGAGAACCCATTTTATTTGCTTTATTCTCTCCATGTTAAGAAGCCCCACCTTGTGTTGCATTGGATATTTGACAACCTGTTCGATGTCCATCACAACCGAATTCTCTTTCACAGCCGAATCCCTCATCGTTTGTCAAAGCGAATGAATGGAGGGTCACCAACACGGTTGGGGTTCCCAAACAGGTTTACCCTCACTATTTTTATGCATGGTCTCCCCCAATATGCAGCCTCGTGCTCGCATGCAGAGATACGCTCGTATGTCGAGAGGAAACCTTCACCTGTTTGCAGCCTCACGCACCCACACAGAGAGACGACAGCCACCTGTATGCATCCTCATGCACACAAAGAGACACCTGAAGTACCTCCACACACTCAGAGAGACGCCCATCTGCGCCAGATGCACCCCAAGCACGTGGAGAGGTACTGGGCCGAGATTTCAAACGTACAATGTATTGGACGAGTTGGGAGAGGAGAGAAAATGTTGAAAGTTAAGCCTAATTGGATCTGATAACAGTTAGGGGAGACCTGCATGTAAATAAATATATAAATATATTCGTATCATTATTCCTTTCATTTTCCTGGACCCTCTCGTGAGGGAGTCAAGCCCAGTCCTTCTTTGATACATGTTGATTTTTGTGTGCTTGTCATAATGGGAAGACGATTATCTCTTTCACTTGGTCTTGCTGTGCTGTGATTATGACCCACGATCACAGGGGAAAAATCCCTTAATCAATCACCATGACTAGGACAAAGACTACACCAGGGTCGTTCACCATAGGTACACCCCTGTGAGTGAATGTCAGTCTGATGCTAACTGACATGTGGAAAGCACCTCAAGCACCTCGAGTCCATATTATTCCTTGTTATGATCAAGGAAGGACTACGCCTGGGCCCATTTACCATAAGTATACCTTTGTGATAAATGTATCCTATCTCCCTTGGTCTGCAGTCCAATCTAGGAGAAGGTCCGCCCGATGCTGAAACATCAACACTCCCTCTTAGCTAGGGAGGTATCTTTCCATAGTAGTACACAACTACTGTCCAAAGACACACAGTCTCCGCCAGTGGTACACAACCACCGTAGTAGCAAAAGGTCTGTCACACATGGCACTCCCATGTGGACTTCTAGAGGCCACTCCCTCTAGGAACACTAGGATCAACTCCCCATAATGTGTGATGTCAAGGTCAACTCCCTTGGCATGTCCTCTTGTGCTCTCCACAAGGGACGTTGGGCTATAAGCCCAAACCCCCTTATCCCTTCTCGGATAATGGTCCTCACAGATCAACTCAACTCAGTCATAGAGGAGTACGATCTGGAGAATGTCTATCACACATGGCACTCCCATGTGGACTTCTAGAGGCTACTCCCTCTAGAAACACTAGGGTCAACTCCCCATAGTGTGTGACATCAAGGTCAACTCCCTTGATGTGTCCTCATGTGCTCTCCACAAGGGACGTTGGGCTATAAGCCCAAACCCACTTATCCCTCTCGGATAAGTGTCCTCACAGATCAACTCAACTCAATCACATAGGAGTACGATCTGGAGAATGTTTGTCACACATGGCACTCCCATGTGGACTTCTAGAGGCTACTCCCTCTAGAAACACTAGGGTCAACTCCCCATAGTGTGTGACGTCAAGGTCAACTCCCTTGACATGTCCTCATGTGCTCTCCACAAGGGACATTGGGCTATAATCCCAAACCCACTTATCCATTCTTGGATAATTGAACCCACTTATCCCTTCTYGGATAAGTGTCCTTGCAGATCAACTCAACTTAGTCACAGAGGAGTACGATTTGGAGAATGTCTCAGGAAGCTACAAACATCAACACTTGTTCCCTAAGAGTGAACRCTAGACTAGGATGCAAATGATGGCCACCAAGGTGAAACAAGGCCGAAAACATAACTTCCTAGCTTATGATTCATTATCCGACTTCAATCCACGATCCTCACCTAGATGCCAAATGCATTAAATATGACACTTTAAATGAAACAATGACTAGTGTACCTCACAATGTGCTAGACCACCATCATCTGATAAAACATGCTGATTAGGTGTGATGAGATGAGCTGAATGAGGAGAGAGGCATCTGAGGGGATGTTGTCTGAGGAGAATACTGATCATCATCATCCAGGTCACTTCTTCTCATTCTTTATTCTTTAAATTAGCCCAAGGATTAAAAAAACATTACTTTCCATTCACACAACTTGGAGATTAAGCCCAAAATACAATTAAATGATTTTTTACATGTTTGAAACCCTCCCAAAGGTGTGACGTCAAGCTTAGAAGAGGGCTGATTTAGCTCCAAGGTACAACGTTCCATCAAAAGTGACTTTGGGAGGCCTCAAAATATGGCAAGGAAGGATCCTTGGCCAACCTTGCTCCAATGTCCTCCTTCAAGCAAGGGAACGACCTTACCCCAAGTCAAATAAAACCCTTCTAAGTGGACATATTCTTCCAATTGTTCAACAAGTAATCAAAAGTGTGACCAAAAGCCCCTCCACATACCAAGGGATGAGTGCCATGTCATCATCTTCAAGTGCAAAGTCACTTAAGTTACCTCCACATCATCCAAGTGGCTCAAAATAAACCTCACTATTGTCATAAAGTGCCCCAAGAAAGATCAACCCTCCTTTAGTGAAGAAAATGCTGTAAAAGTGCCAAAGGAGGGGGTTGTTCTCGCATCTGACACATGGCAAATAGTGTAGAGGAGGTTCATGTGTAGGGAAATAGCCTATCCATGCCTTAGAGAGTGTGACCACTACCTCAAAGTCTGTGATATGCGTCAAAAGATGTGAATTTGCCTCGAGAAATGTGACACTAGATGATTAGGTGCAGAGTCATCTCCGATGGCCAAAATGTGGTACATGCATAAGAAAGAGAGGGTACATGTGGGTAAGGCGTGCTAAACCATGGGAGTGACAACCCTTACAAAGCACAATCACCTTTTACATAGCAAAAGAATAAGTGAATAGCTAGGGCCTCGTAAATCATGCATCCTAGTAGATCCACCTCAAAATGCCCACATACTTACCTTGGACATAAATGCCCGACTTTAGAGGGAGTTACCACCTCCAAGGAGTGGTTGACTGGAGCAATAAAAGCAAGCACCTTGAGAATGGGGACTAAAAGGACATACCATGACCGTCCACTTGAGGGGATCCGGGTAACCTCTAACCAACACTTGTACATCAAGTCATCCCATCATGGCCACTTACAAAGAAATCATCACACTTTGGGCACATCAAAGTGGTCACATCTCGTGAAAAAATGTAGGGTACACTGCAGAGAATTTGGGGTGTAACGAAAACCACACATGTTGCTTTGAGGCTTGATCTTGTTGCTAGACATTCCACTATCTTATTGGAGCCTTGGTTCACATGTGGGATACCACTATAAAATGGTGCACATATGGAGAGAATTATTTATCATTCCTTGGAGGCTATTACTTGGTCAAACCCTCATCTAAAGGAGGCACCCTACCTTCTAGCTCTATTCTTGGAGATGGTTACCAACTAACTCCATTGTTTTACTTTTGTTTGACTTGTCTCATGGAGTTAGTTACTTGAGAGTTTTATTGTATTGTTTTCCTTGGATATCTTACTGTATCTTCTTGGAGGAAAATACGGATCTCAACAACTCATTGCTACTTTTAGTACGAAAGTTGTTGAGAGGGCTATTTTATTGTTATTCCTTGGAGGACTAATGGATCTAGGAAAACAAATACATCTTTATTGTTGAGATGGAGTTGAAACCTATATAAGGGTTTACTCTCCATTTGATGTATGGTCAGATTTTGGGAGAAATTCCTTGGAGCTTAGTTGAATATCTTTTGGATGCTTTGGAGGATTAATGAAATGCTTTGTGGATGAGGAGTCTTCTAAATCTTTATGCTATCTCATGTGGATGAAATCTTCTTGGATCATGGTTGTGAAACATTGAATGGGGTAACACCATTCCTCTTCTATTTATTTATCATTGGGATGTTCTATATTGATGCATGTTTCTCTATGTTAGGTTGTATGCACTTGTAATCCATTCTTGAGGTATAATTTTCATAACCATTAGAGTCTATCTGTATTAGTGGCCTCCCTTGATAAATTTCTGAAGTTTGGGGCAGCAAGGAAAGGACCTTTGTAGCTTGAGCACTTCAGTCTAAATTGCCATCTTTTCCATCATTCGGATAGTCTCCCATTGAGCCTTGATTTGACCTCATTTCCCAATGGAAAGACACTAGTCTGCGGTCCACCCATCCACTTTATTTTCATAACTCATAAAAGACTGTTTTGCTAGAACCATCTCTTCATTTCATTTCGGACTTTCTTGCCCAAGTTCTAGCAATGCTATTATAGGGAAGCCCCCCTTGAGCCGGAGGAGAGCTGGCCTAAAGTGGAGAGGGTTGGTGAGGTGACAGTGGCCTCCCTCTTAGTTACACCAAAGCCTTGCTTGACCTTTAGGACTTTATCTCAAGAAATGATGGTTTGTGTGATAACAAGGAGTATGCATTTTGATATATTTGTCTGTAGTGCTTCATCTCGATCTTCTTAGAAAGTCGTAGAGATGTACAGTCTTATAACTAGCCTCTAGAATTGTATTCGGTTTTCTTTTTGGTATTGTTTTTCAACAAGGTTATCAGCACATATCATGGTTCCTGAAGAATATTGAAGTTTCTTAAAATGGTTTCTGTTTCATTAACAAACAGGTATACAGCACAGAAGTAAAGGAAAGAGACATAATTGTCATGGGATCAGATGGACTTTTTGACAATGTTTATGACCATGAAATAGAGAGTGTGGTCAGTAGGTTTGGAGGGTCTGATCCAGAAGTTGCACACAAAACAGGTACAGTTGCTGCTCTTCTCCAGGCTACTATTTCTTGGTTCTATCCATAACTGACTACCTTCACTTGACTTTGTTTACCCAAGTTGTTTTTCCCTTCCTTTGTTTTGCAGTAGAAGCATTGGCCGATCTGGCAAGTGTACATGCAAGGGATCCAGCTTTTGACTCACCATATTGTTTGGAGGCCAGAAGTCAGGCAGGAAGCTTAATCACTCAGTTTCTTTGAAAAATTAGTTTAAGATTGAAGTATATTACTTTCTGTTACTTACATCAATCTAATACAGGGATTTGATGGTCCCGTATGGAAGAAATTACTCGGAATAAAGTTCACAGGCATGGACACCATAACTTTAACTGCATTGCACAGTTTTTATCACTTACAATGGTTGTTGATTTGGTGTTTTCTTTTTATATCTCATGATTTCTTATGTTGCAGGAGGGAAGCTGGATGATATTACCGTAATTGTAGGGACAGTAGTGAATGCATTGATGCTACCACAACTCGGTCATCTTGATGGAATCAAAGATTCTCACAAAGAATTTTCTTGCAATAATGAATTAGATTCTTTGTTAGAAGGCAATAGTCTAACCAACAAGCTCCAACCAAAGATCACATAACCTATATCAGGGGCCAGCTCAGAATCAACCACATGATTTCAAGCAATTCTTATAAAATTTTCAGAAGAGTTCAAGGGTGTTCCTGATATCATAATAGCAGTTATCAACACCAATAGTTCAGTTTCTGTCAGAGAATAGGAAAAGAAAATAATGCTCTGGTACATGCAAAATGCTCAGATATTGAACCATAGTTAATGGTTTCTGAAAATATCCTTTCCTATAAATATTAACAGAGCAGGAAAATTATGCTAAGCACAATAAGACAGGCTTCAGTTAAGGAGGAAACAATCTAGTTGGCGCAGTACAACAGGGTGATTGGCACTTCAGGAATCAGTTCTAAGCAATTTGAGTCCTCATCATATAAAGTGGATAGCACTTTGGACCTTTTTCTTTGCCCGGGAAATTTTTCTTCAGAAGTTGATTATTAATCCAACCACCTTATTCATTTGCTGCAATGCACGTAAGAAGCATTATGAGCAGTCAAAGTGGATACCACCGCACTGATATTGTGTCTGTGCTGCGACGGTTGTCAAATTTGATAGTACTTAACCAAATCTAGCTTCTGAATACTAGAACCTATCAGGGGTAAGTCCATATGCAACACTCTAATTCTGATCAGGTTTTAGGTTTGGATGCATGGAGTACTCCTGTTGAGAAGATAGTTCGTCATTTCACCCATGCACATTGATGTAAATGTTATTTGCAGCATTGATGATTTTATGGAACAAAATAAAGAACAATCTGCCTAGTTGTAGACATTTACAATTTATAGTTATTTTGTATTTCCTGTTCATCAAGATGTTAATATATTGTGGCCTTCAGAGAAGAAACAGAGAATAAAGGGCAAATGCCATTTGGATTGACTGTTACATTTAAGTATACAGAGAATTCTGTTTAAACATGTGCATACTTATTACTGCACACTGCACATTGTAGTGTTTTTATTATTTTACTACAGTGACTTTATTTCATCAAAAGTTCTATAATTCTACCCAGGAAAGAATGTCTTGGGAATTTCTTTGGTGCAAGAGAGAAATATTGAAGAACAAAGAAACTTTACAGACCCCTTTGTTGGAAGCTACCTAATACTGAACTAATTAAGACCTAGCCAATTTGAGTGCTTTCAGTTGAAACTTGATATGCAATGCAATAACAATGGCCAATGTTTGAAGAAAAGAAAATTAGGATGTTGAAATCTGAGAAGCAACATTCTTCGAATCATTTGAGTAAGGATAATAGAAGACAAAATGAGAATTGAAGGATACCAAAGGGCTGGAAGTTCTCTGAATTTGGTAGCTAAATTTTTAAGTTAAGACATTGTGGTAATTTGGTAGCATATTTTTTGTATGTGGTTCTTGCACTAAAATGCAGATCTTTGCATCTAACTAATTTTTTCCTTATTCTTCTAGCTGTTTAGGGAAGTCTTTGATCTTGAAGTTGATTTTTATTATTTTAAGCTGTATGGTGCATAAAGTGCATTGAAATGGTGTAAAAATATGTTTTGCAAAAGTTGACAAAGACAATGACACACTGAATACATATTTTTATTTAAAAAGGGCCCAAGACTAAGTTTTAATAGAATGCTAATCTCATAGTTTATACTTTTAAAGTTACTGATAAATAAGTATGTATTAATTAGTGACTTAATTAAGAGTAGTCAATAAACCCTTGGTGTTTCATCTTCTATGCAAATCTTGGTGTTTCATCTTGCCTATGAGACTCTAGGAGCTCTGTTTCTCCCATGGGATATGTGAGGTTCATATTGATCATAGTATAATAGTACAACCTTATTACACCAGATGAATACGAAGAATAAGACACCTGCCATCAATAGTGTCTACAAAAGCAAGTTAACGAGTAGGAATATTGGGTGCAAGCGGTCAAATAGAAAAAGTTCCTCCAATCATTAAACTCGCTCTACAAATGAAATTCAAAGAGGAGTGTTCTAGGAGAAAGAAGGAACTCAATCTCCGGATTTAGGGCCTCCCAATGCCTTTTGACCCCTTATATTCTTTCATGACACTTTGGGCTTCATTAATATCACCTTAGGCAAAGCCTAGGTAACCTCAAATGTGACCTTAATTATGCACTTTCATTCTCTTGATGATTGGTTGATGGCTTTGGGGGCTAAGCAAAGGCTAAGTTTGTCTCCCCACCAATATTTACCTTGATGAGGTCCTTGCCTCCTTGCAAGCAAAAGAACTAAGGTAAAAGAATATGTTGCAGTAGCGAGGAAAGACAACAAATGGGTTTTTCTTTGGAACTTTTGGGGTATTATTTGAACACCCCTCCTCCAAGTTGGAATTGCACACAATTCTCAATGATGCCATACACATCCCTCGTTCATCATGGGCATATCTATTCCACATTGGAATTGTAACGAGATGGTGTGGTCTTCTCTTAGGACTCTTTGGGACGTGATTGAGCTATGCGACTTGGTATTTCTAATAAAGATATGTGGAAAATCTAAAAGGGCCTTCCCTCATATATCCAAATGCTTATAGATCTCAACTTTTAGACACGACACATGACACAATGGTGGATTTGATTGTGTGGCTTGGTTCATCTTCATTCGCCTCAAACCTACTGTCTTTGGTTCCCTCCACTGATGAATCCAAGTTTATGTGGTCGTGGATCAAGTGGGGCTTGCCCTGCCATGATATTTATGTTGTGTGCTACTTCCCTCCAACCTCATTGGATTTTGTTGTCCACGTTCATGGGGATCTCTTCCAAGATCTCCACTTATATATTTGTGTTACTCTACACTTGGCAATATTATTTTACTAAGGGACTTTAACCTTGGAACTGGAGCTAAGAAAGATACCATGCATGATGGCACTAAGAATGAGTTACTGCTTTTGAAATGGACCTTAGTGATTTTTTCCTTGATAGGCATTCAACTATCAGGCTCAACCTTGTCACTACGTATGGGACAAATCTCTTAGAGCCTAGTGAAGCTAATTTTCTATATATTCTAAATGAGATCTCTTGCTTTCCTAGTTCATGTGGATTACTTGTTTTCTTCATAAAGGGATTGTCATTTTTCACATACAAGCTATATGTGACTAATTTTCAGATCTGAAAATTGTTTCATAGTGAGCTAACAGTAAACCCTAGCTGTTATCACTGAACAATTTTACACTGGAAATTATTGACTAAAAATATATGCAGTGAAAGCAACAAGATCAAAGATGAATCATCAACACACATGAGACACAAATTTCTGTTCTGTATCCTTGCCAATTTAAAAAATTATGAGAGCAAAACTAGCCCTCCCAACCAATACAATTTCACCAAAATCTGAGGACAACCTTGTCCTCCAATAACTAGAAAAATCAGAAAAACCAAACCTCAACAAATCCTTGGAAATTTCCTCTGCCCACAAATCTGTTGCAGACCACCTGTATGGCCTGTTGATGTCACTTGTACTATTGATGATGTCAACTTGTACGGACCTTCTCCTGCCCATAAAACTTTGTACGGATGTACATGATTCACCTTACTGCAACTTGCGTACATACGCGACTGTGCCCATTGCAACCCACATACATACGCGACTGTGCCCACTATAACCCGTGTACATATGTGATTGTGCCCACTGCAACCTGCGTACATGTACATAAAACTGTATGGAAACTTCCATACAATTCACACTATTTCTTCCTTCTATGGTTGCTTCTCTGCTAGGTCAGATTTGCCACAATTGCAGAATTTCACTTTGATGAAATCACCAAGCCTCCTAGCACAAGTGGTCATTCACTTATGCTAACTCCATCCTTGCCAATATATGAAAATGTCACAATGACCTCTTTCCTTTATGTACAAGTCCAATGAAAGAGTTTAGGAACCCCTTCTAAACTCAACAATTAATTAGAATATTTTATTCTTCTTTGTGGGTGTGAAATCCCTACACAAGCCCACAAAACCCATCAACTTGCCCATGAGGCCCTAGCCTCATTTCTAGGTGTATTTCACTAAAACGAAAGGCTAAATTGGTGCCACTAAAGATTCCCACATTCCTGGCACCTTGACCTCTTGTGGGAATACCTCCCAAAGCTACAATATCATCAACACTCCCTCTTAGCGAGGGAGGTATCCCATCCACCATCATCTAGATGTACCTTTGTCTCCCATACTTGAAGTAGCCCTGTCTCATGCAATGGATATGCTACCACAACTGCACTCCAATCCTATTGACTGGTTGCTCCCTTTTCCATTGAAACAAATCTTGTTGTCCAATCCCCCTAACCAGTTGCATCCTTAGTCACTAAAGCAAATCTTGCTCTCCAGTCTTCCTGACTATCTTCCTCCTCTATCACTATAGAAAAACCTACTGAAACAAACATATCCTCCATGGAAGGCACACAACTCCTATAATCCTCCTTCCTCTAAACCTCCTGTTTGGCCTCCTCAACCCATGACACGTGTTTATCAGTCTTGGAAGATGATTCTCACCTGAATATGAGGGGGAACTCCCTCTAAATGGATGACTCTCTCTCTGAGCCTAATGACTCCCATTGAGATCGGGCTCCCTCTGAAGTCCAACCTCCTTTGAAAAATCCTGGGAGGATGCTCCTCCCTACTGGATCTTAAGGGGTGACTCCCTCTGAACTATGTCTCCCTCTAAGCCGACACTACTGGTGGGGCTACCTACCTCATTACTGGTGGAGCTACCCTGCTCCCTTTGAACTTGTGCTACTAGTGGGGCCACCTGCCTCTCCACTTATGGAGCTACCTTCTCCTCCCCATTTGTCTCTATGCTCGTGCTGGTCACAACATGCATAGGTTGGCTCTTTAGCCTATATAGGTTTCCCTTCCTAACTCCAAGAACAACCACTGATTTGAAGCTAGATCGTATGGGAACAAACAACACCTGTCTATCTTGAAATAATATGTGGTATCCCTTTCTCTCAATCTCCGAGATTGAGAGATCACTCCTCGTGAGTTTTGGCACCCATAACACATTTGACACCTTCAACACCTCTCCTGAATCCAATCAGAATGATATTGTACCAGATCCTTGTACTACATGCTTGGTTCCCGTACCAACCTCCACACACAAGTGTGAGTCAACCTTTGTGAAAGTGTTAAATAACTCGTGCACTTGTCATATGGAAAGATGCTCTGCTATCCACCAACCAAGTCCCCCTGCTGGAAATTGTACTTGAAAGGGCAGAGACCAACAAGATCTCCCTTTGGAACCTATCTGCAACTTCATCAACCTATGTTGTTGATGCCTGATGCCTTCTTCCCCTTCCCTTCCAATGGGGACACTGTGAAGCATAGTGCCCAAATCATGGCACTCAAAACATCTGATCTTACTAAGATCCTTCTTTTGTCTTGGCTCTGGAGATGTTTCTCTTTTGTGAGAAGCCCTTCTCCCTAGCGAACCTCTCTTGCTTGGAGAACCTCTTCTTCCCCTCCTAGTGCAGGCTACAAGGGCCTGGTTCTCATCACCGCTACTCTTTACCATACCATCCATATCATCCCTAGACACTAATCGAGTCTCTTCCTGGATACAATCAATCCATAGTTTGCCAAAGTCTGGTAAGTTCTCTTGTGCATAGATCCCCTGCACAAATGGTTTCCAAGACCTGGGAAGACATCTCAATGCTACATTCACCAACTTAGCATCCTCAAATGTCTCATTGATGGCTGCAAGCTGATCTTAGATCTAAGTAATCTTCATAACATAGATGACAATTGTACCCTCACTAGTCATCCTAATAATTTGAAGTTGTTCCTTCAAATGTAACTTCTTGTTGGTATTCCCATTTTGGTATAGACCTACCAGAGCATCATACATTTCCTTGGCAGATGTCTTCTCAACAATGTGAGGAATCAAGTGATCCTTCACGGACTCTAGCAACACTCGCTTGGCCTTCGCTTCCTTCTTCTCGCGAGCTGCCAATTTCCGCGGATCGATAGCACTAGCAACCATGTTCTCAACATACTCCTTGAGGTCATTTTCTTCCAATAGAAAGATAACCCTTGCCTTCTATGCATGGAAGTCTATTGCCCCTTCCAACATGTCATCAAGCTTCAATGTATTCACTATTTTGACTTGCCAGGAACAAGAACAAGAACAAGAACAACACTCTTCCAATGTTTTGGCAAAAAATGTGTCTCAAGATGATCCCCTTCTCTTCAAATCCCAAGCTCTGATCCCATGCCAATTTTCACATACAAGCTCTATGTGACTAATTTTTAGATCTGAAAATTGCTTCCTAGTGAGCTAACGATAAACCATAGTTGTTATCATTGGATGATTTTACACTGAAAATTATTGACTGAAAATATTTGCATCGGAAACAACAAGATCAGAGATGAATCATCAACACACATGAGAGACAAATTTCTTTTCTGTAACCTTGTCAATTTCATAATTTCTGAGGGAAAAACCAGCCCTCCCAACCAATACAATATCACCAAAATATGAGGACAACCTAGTCCTCCAATAACCAAAAAAACCAAACCTCAACAAATCCATGGAAATTTCCCCTGCCCACAAATCTGTTGCAGACCACCTGTATGGCATGTTGATGTTACTTGTACTATTGCTGACATCAGCCTGTACGAGCTTGTTCCTACCCAGAAAACTTTGTATGGATGTAAGTGATTCACCTTACTGCAACCTGCGTATATATGCGACTGTGCCCACTACAACCCGTGTACATACGCGACCGTGCCCATTGCACCCTGTGTACATGTACAAAACACTGTATGAACACTTATGTA
>JZKD02S0172472.1:1062999-1075194 GCA_000966675.3 Picea glauca | reverse complement strand
CCAGAGTTCCTATGTGATTATTAGGTTGGAGAGCCTGGATTGTTAAAAGGCCAAAGTGCCTATATTGTAATTTGTAATCATACTCATACTATTAGTAAAATACATCACTGTTGCATACTGACCCAACAAATGAGAAGGGGGGATAAACTCCACTAGAAAAGGAAATGGGGGATAAGAGTTTAGGAAAGGGATAGGCTAAGGGGGATTAATCCCAATGGAATATTAATATTCCTTAAAGCTAAAGTTATGGATATGAATATATCCTAAGTATCTAAAGTGGGGACAAGGGGGTTCATTGAGTGATATGTGTCATAAAGTGCACATGCATATATCTTTGGGGGATTTAATACATTTCCCCACCAGTGATTCGTCATTCTTTCATGATGATTCCATGATTTCCATCCTTCACACCTAAAAGGGGGCACACTACTGTGGCCATTTTCCGTACCTGTACTAGATATTGTTGTTGTTGAATATGTAGCGTGTCACACTCGTGTTGCTGCTGAAGAGGTAGGTTGTTAGGCCTATATGAAGAGGTGGGTTGTCAGGCACATGCTTGAAGAAGCAGATTGTCAATCATGTGGTTGAAGAAGCGGGATTTTAGTATTGTGAGCATTCTCTCTAGGTGAGAGAACGACGGGGAATTAATTCCCAAGGTGCCTAGCTGCAACTACAGGACTAGTTGCTAGAATTGACACCCGAATATGAGAATTGGTGTCGATTGAGAGACTTTAGACCGACTTAGGAATTATTTTTCTTGGGTAGAATTTATCCCCAGCTTAGGGGTGACCCAATATAATGTGGTATATGGTTGGGAGGAATGTGGAAGGTCTGCACACATTTAGTGTTTAATTCACTAAATATAAGTGTCTTTATGTGTTTGTGTAAATTATATGTTATGAATTATGATGTTATGTTATGTAATTTTTGTTATTTATATGTATGAATTATTAATTTTGTATGTTTTTATTATTTCGCTTAACTTTGTTCATATGCAAAACATATCAGTAAATTTAATGGTATCAAAATTTGAATTTGGATGTGGAATTTCCCAACAAGGAATTGGGGATGTTACACCAAGTCAGGGCCTAACTCATTTTCTTTAAGATTTTCCAACAATGATTGTTTCAAGTGGCATTCATCGGTGTTGTGCCCAGGGATTTTGTGGAACTCACACCACTTTCTAGTCTCCTTCTTTGTCTTCCCATTACCCTTCTTCTCTTACAGTTAGACTGGTTGTATTGAAGTTGGATTTTCTTTCTCTGTCCCTTTATGTGGGTTAGGGCCACCTTTACCATACTTTTGTTGTTGTGTTTTATATAATTGAACTCTCACTTATTCCACTACTTCAATTTTTGTCCAATTTTGACAACATATCGATAATTGGCTCCCAATGAGAAGATGTATAAGAAATCCATCTCTTTCTAGATCATATTTATGCCACTACAGTACTTCAAAACCATGTACCGCTCAAAGTCCTTGATACTTATCTTTGACTGCAAGGTATGGAAGATGTTGGTGTACTCCAACACCGTCTAGTCTCTCTCCTAACACATAATCATCCATCTCGTGTATTGGTCATCATAGTTTACAACATGGTATAATTCCTCCTTGAGGGCATCAACAAAGTTTGCCCAAGTAGGTCCTCTCCTTAATGTCATAGAATATTCTTTTTTGTGTCTCTCATAGTAACTTTCCCACCAATATTTGACATGGGGAAGGGATTTAAGGAGCATGAAGGAGATATTTTTGGTGTCATTTAACCCTCTAACCGATTTAACCATTTCTCCAAAGAATTTGAATCTATTTTGTCTTCAAACAAAGGGATATAAAAGTTAACATGCACCTTTAAGGGTGTCACACCTCCAAAATGGTTTCTTGTTGAAGATACCTCACCCACCATTGATAGATGTCAAAGGATCTGAGAAATTTTTTCCATCATCTTACTCCTTTGTTTTGTGAGGGCTTCCTCGAGCAACATATTGAAAGGATCTATTGCTTTGTCATTCTTATTTTCTTTCACCAAGGGATGTTGCTTGGGCCAGCAAGAATGGTCCTCGCCAAGTGAAATTAGCTCGAGACCCAACTCTCTATACCCTAACCTCGTCAATGACATGCACCAAAAAATAACAAGGAGAAAATTTCTCTGATACCATTGATCTAGATTATATTGAGAACAAAATAGAACACATACAAAAATATAGTAGAGAGTACAACAACNATTATAGACCAGAGTTCCTATGTGATTATTAGGTTGGAGAGCCTGGATTGTTAAAAGGCCAAAGTGCCTATATTGTAATTTGTAATCATACTCATACTATTAGTAAAATACATCATTGTTGCATACTAACCCAACAAATGAGAAGGGGGGATAAACTCCACTAGAAAAGGAAATGGGGGATAAGAGTTTAGGAAAGGGCTAGGCTAAGGAGGATTAATCCCAATGGAATATTAATATTCCTTAAAGCTAAAGTTATGGATATGAATATATCCTAAGTATCTAAAGTGGGGACAAGGGGGTTCATTGAGTGATATGTGTCATAAAGTGCACATGCATATATCTTTGGGGGATTTAATACATTTCCCCACCAGTGATTCGTCATTCTTTCATGATGATTCCATGATTTCCATCCTTCACACCTAAAAGGGGGCACACTGCTGTGGCCATTTTCCATACCTGTACTAGATATTGTTGTTGTTGAATATGTAGGGTGTCACACTCGTGTTGCTGCTGAAGAGGTAGGTTGTTAGGCCTATATGAAGAGGTGGGTTGTCAGGCCCATGCTTGAAGAAGCAGATTTTCAATCATGTGGTCGAAGAAGCGGGATTTTAGTATTGTGAGCATTCTCTCTAGGTGAGAGAACGATGGGGAATTAATTCCCAAGGTGCCTAGCTGCAACTACAGGACTAGTTGCTAGAATTGACACCCAAATATGAGAATTGGTGTCGATTGAGAGACTTTAGACCGACTTAGGAATTCTTTTTCTTGGGTAGAATTTATCCCCAGCTCAGGGGTGACCCAATATAATGTGGTATATGGTTGGGAGGAATGTGGAAGGTCTACACACATTTGGTGTTTAATTCACTAAATGTAAGTGTCTTTATGTGTTTGTGTAAATTATATGTTATGAATTATGATGTTATGTTATGTAATTTTTGTTATTTATATGTATGAATTATTAATTTTGTATGTTGTTATTATTTCGCTTAACTTTGTTCATATGCAAAACATATCAGTAAATTTAATGGTATCAAAATTTGAATTTGGATGTGGAATTTCCCAACAAGGAATTGGGGATGTTACACCAAGTCAGGGCCTAACTCATTTTCTTTAAGATTTTCCAACAATGATTGTTTCAAGTGGCATTCATCGGTGTTGTGCCCAGGGATTTTGTGGAACTCACACCACTTTCTAGTCTCCTTCTTTGTCTTCCCATTACCCTTCTTCTCTTACAGTTAGACTGGTTGTATTGAAGTTGGATTTTCTTTCTCTGTCCCTTTATGTGGGTTAGGGCCACCTTTACCATACTTTTGTTGTTGTGTTTTATATAATTGAACTCTCACTTATTCCACTACTTCAATTTTTGTCCAATTTTGACAACATATCGATAATTGGCTCCCAATGAGAAGATGTATAAGAAATCCATCTCTTTCTAGATCATATTTATGCCACTACAGTACTTCAAAACCATGTACCGCTCAAAGTCCTTGATACTTATCTTTGACTGCAAGGTATGGAAGATGTTGGTGTACTCCAACACCGTCTAGTCTCTCTCCTAACACATAATCATCCATCTCGTGTATTGGTCATCATAGTTTACAACATGGTATAATTCCTCCTTGAGGGCATCAACAAAGTTTGCCCAAGTAGGTCCTCTCCTTAATGTCATAGAATATTCTTTTTTGTGTCTCTCATAGTAACTTTCCCACCAATATTTGACATGGGGAAGGGATTTAAGGAGCATGAAGGAGATATTTTTGGTGTCATTTAACCCTCTAACCGATTTAACCATTTCTCCAAAGAATTTGAATCTATTTTGTCTTCAAACAAAGGGATATAAAAGTTAACATGCACCTTTAAGGGTGTCACACCTCCAAAATGGTTTCTTGTTGAAGATACCTCACCCACCATTGATAGATGTCAAAGGATCTGAGAAATTTTTTCCATCATCTTACTCCTTTGTTTTGTGAGGGCTTCCTCGAGCAACATATTGAAAGGATCTATTGCTTTGTCATTCTTATTTTCTTTCACCAAGGGATGTTGCTTGGGCCAGCAAGAATGGTCCTCGCCAAGTGAAATTAGCTCGAGACCCAACTCTCTATACCCTAACCTCGTCAATGACATGCACCAAAAAATAACAAGGAGAAAATTTCTCTGATACCATTGATCTAGATTATATTGAGAACAAAATAGAACACATACAAAAATATAGTAGAGAGTACAACAACATATTGAAACCCAACTTTTATTAATGAATAAAATAGTAGAATATTGTAGAACACAAACTGGCTAGAGTGGCGGCAGCTTATCTCTGAAGAGAATGAGATGTCGGCTACACTCATTCACAAAAATATGATTACAAAGGGGTAAAAAAGGGCCTTTTAACATGAATCCTAAATACAAAGAGGAAAAAACCATAAACATAAAAAACACTAACCCTGGAAGATGAAATACCAAAAGTATTGTGGGCCTCGAGGTGGTTAGTTGATATGTCAACTTCCTGGGGGCACAACTTTTTCATGTGATATTTGTTTGAGGTGCACGATAGCTCAACCTCCAAACATTTAAAGACATTTATAACTCAAAAGTAATGTCAGATATTATATTGATACATTGATCTTTTTGAAATTCAAAATGTTTCAAAATACGAGCACTAGTGCACCTAGCTGTCTTCCACACTCTCGCTTTGCTGACAATGCTCATGCATCAACTTTTTCATGTGATCTTTGTTTGGGGTGCATGATAGTGCACTCAAAAGAACTATCCGATGATTACAACTTTTGGCTAGGGCCACGTAATCCCATGACAACCCCTGACCCCCTAAATTTCCAAGCAACACCATTTAGGGTCTCAAAATGGCCCTTGAATTTTGGGACCTAAAGAGCCATAAAAAAATTGCAAAGAAGACAAAGAAGGATTGAGTCAGTGGAAGAGGTGGGTGGCCACATGTATCCACCTAGATCAATTAATTGATTTTTTTAATTTTTTTTTACTTTTTCCATGACATGTGGGATTAACCCATGGCTAAGAAACCACGACTCAGGGGCATATAAGCCGTCAAAATCACTCGGGGATCGCACCCGGCCTGAGCCACACCAACCCTTAACATGGCTGGATTTTTTGTCTCCGCAAGTTTCAAACCGATGACTTTAACATCACAAAGCATCTTAACAACGCACTTTGTCACCGACTATCCTACACCTCGAGGACCTTAAAGATTTGAAGGACATGGGGGTGGGATTTGATCCACTTATGTGTGCACGGGTCACGATACCATTTAATATAGTATCTCTGGGTGCAAACACACGTTCGACCACTACCTCAAGGTGCCTCCATGGCTCCATGTAAAGCCCTCACAAGAATTGAACCTTGCCCAACGGTGAAAAAATCATAACTTTCCACCATTGGATACAACCCCTTTGGGCAATTGATATGATTAGAGATGCAAAGAGTAGAAAAATATATTACATAAATGAAAATTTGTTAAATAAATTTACATATTCATTATGGTTTTTTAAAATTATTGCATAGATAGTAGTAGGTGCTCTAAGCTCAAGTGTTGTCACTTCCTATCACCTAGTTACACAACAACAACAACAACAAAAAGATAAATAACTGCATCAAAGCACATTAAAAATTAAACTACTATGGATCAGTTGAGAGGGATCAAATTTCTCAAAGTATAATTTTTTTAATTATTTAATATGAAGTAAATAATACATAACATAGAATTAAATAAAATTATTTACACCTTCACAAATTTGATCCTTTTAAATACTTGAAAAAATTATGTTTAAGATAAATTTTCATTTATTTATTTATAGATAAAATAATAAAATATTAAATCTAATCACAATTAAAATTGATGCATCAAAACCTAACTATATATTTACATAATTATATATTATAAAATATATATTTCCTAAAGCTAATAGAATCTCTCTCTTTCTTTAAGTTTCCCCACATTAGGGTTTTCCCTAGCATTTGCCTAAATTTCAAAGTTATTCATGGGTGATTGAATGTTGTTCATTGTGTTTATTTCCACTACATAATAATGTGTATTTCTGCTTATGGAAATTTCTGAATGTGGGTTTTAGACATTTCAGAGTTCATGCAAGAAAATTATCTCTAGGTTGTTAAGTGTATGACAAAATATTAGATTGCTGATTTTTGTCATTAAAATTTACATTTGTTTTATCCGTGTCTACTATCTTCAAACTGTTTTCATATCCAAGTCATGGATTATCGGTAGGTAATCTCTAGTTTCTAATCATTTCCTCTTACTTTTTAGTACTTTTTTCAAATTTCTTGTAGTAATTCAACTTTTCTATTGTCAACATTAGTTCTTTTCTTCTGTGATCCAATTTTTCTTTTATTTTCTCATAATATTTAGTTGTTTTATCTAATTGCTTCTTGAAGTTGTTAATTGTCTTTTCAAGATTATGATTCTATTCTTCACAATTTTTCAATTCGTTTTTTAACTCTCTATTTTTTCTTTTGAGATGGCTATTTTATTCTTCAACATGCTTCAATTTTTCAATATTTTCTTCATCTTCTTGTTCACTTTTTGTGATGTCTTTGTTTCCCTAGAAATGTTCTATGTTTGTTTCTTCAAAATCTTCTTCAAAATTGATTTCATTTGTTTCAAAATTTGTGTGGTTATCATTCTAATTTTCTTGATTTATGAAGATAACTTCCCTTTCTTCTCCATTGCTTTCATTTGAAGAACGGTTGTCCTCTTGGAGTAAAGAATTTTTTTCTTTTGGAAGTTTTTCTTTGCTTCAAAAGGACATTTCTCAGCATAGTGTCCTACTCTACCAAAATTGAAGCATTTAAAAGGTAACTTACCTTTATATTTGATGGTTCCCATCTTGAGCCTCCTTATGAAATGTGCTTCTTCTTCATCTGATTCATCACCTGGTCTTTCTCCTACCTTGTGTTCTTTATTCCTTGTTTTCTTCGTGACTTTAAAATATTATTCCCTATTTGATTGTTCATTTTTTGTATCTATTCTCATTTCATATGCTATGAGGGTCCCATGTAGTTCATCTATTGTCATTTTGGTCAAATCCCTAGTTTATTCAATGGCTGGAAACTTGGCATCATATCTTAGAGGAAGTGATCTCAACACTTTCTATACAACCAAGGAATCTTTGACATCTTCTCCTAATCCTCTGATGGCATTGACAACTTCATCTACTCTAAGTAAATAGGTTGCAATATCTTCATTTTCATTCATTTTCATATTTTCAAATTGTTCTCTGTGTCGCTGAAGCTTGACCAACTTGAATTTCAGATCACCTTCATAAATATTTCGAAGTTTATCCCAAACCTCTTAGTTTTTCTATGAGCCATCACCTTGCTAGAAATAGTTGGTTTCAATCCACTTATGATAACATGCCTAGCCTTTGAATTACAACTCATTAATTTCTTCTCATCTGAATCGATTGGAGTGGTTTTTGGAAATTTATGCCCATTGACAATTGAGAGCTAGATATCCACTCCTAAATTTGTCAAGTAAGTTTTCATTTCGGTGTTCCAATATGCATAATTATTTCCGTCCAATGGTGGAATTCCATTTGGAATGTGGCCTTCCATTTGTTTCTCACGATCTTCCTTCCACTTCTTAGACTGTTCTAAAGGTAACCTGCTCTGATACCAATCGTTGATGCTGAGAGGGGGGGTGAATCAATATCAAGTACAATTTAGCACTTTTTAAACTTTAACTTTTCAATCAAATAAATGTATCCAATATACAATAAAGAGTAGAAGAAGAAATACGCAATGGCCTAAAGTGAGGGTGGATTTACCTAAGCTGCATAGGGTGCCTTAGCATTGTTCCCTCACAAGGAACAACCTAAGGAACAACACAATGGTAGCACTGGGTTTTGCATCAATGATTCACTTTCCCTATTCTGAATTAGAATCCAAGTGTAATACCCCAGATTAATCCCCAGTGTAATTGTACATATGTTTTATAGACTGGTGAGCTAGGATATTATAGACGAGAGTTCCTATGTGATTATTAGGCTGGAGAGCCTAGATTGTTAAAAGGCCAACATGCCTATATTTTAATTTGTAATCATACTCATACTATTAGTAAAATACATCACTGTTGCATACTAACCCAACAAATGAGAAGGGGGGATAAACTCCACTAGAAAAGGAAATGGAGGATAAGAGTCTAGGAAAGGGCTAAGCTAAGGGGGATTAATCCCAATGGAATATTAATATTCCTTAAAGCTAAAGTTATGGATATGAATATATCCTAAGTATCTAAAGTGGGGACAAGGGGGTTCATTGAGTGATATGTGTCATAAAGTGCACATGCATATATATTTGGGGGATTTAATACATTTCCCCACCATTGATTCATCATTCTTTCATGATGATTCCATGATTTCCATCCTTCACATCTAAAAGGGGGCACACTAATGTGGCCATTTTTGGTACCTGTACCAGATATTGTTTTTGTTGAATATGTAGGGTGTCACACTCATGTTGTTGTTGAAGAGGTAGGTTGTCAGGCCTATGTGAAGAGGTGGGTTGTCAGGCCCATGCTTGAAGAAGCAGATTCTCAATCATGTGGTCGAAGAAGCGGGATTTCAGTACTGTGAGCATTCTCTCTAGGTGAGAGAACGACTGGGAATTAATTCCCAAGGTGCCTAGCTGCAACTAAGGGACTGGTTGCTAGAATTGACACCCGAATATGAGAATTGGTGTCGATTGAGAGAATTTAGACCGACTTAGGAATTCCTTTTCTTGGGTAGAATTTATCCCCAGCTCAGGGTTGACCCAATATTGAGATTATGAGAAATGTGGTATATGGTTGGGAGGAATGTGGAAGGTCTGCACACATTTGGTGTTTAATTGACTAAATATAAGTGTCTTTATGTTTTTTTGTAAATTCTATGTTATGAATTATGATGTTATGTTATGGAATTTTTGTTATTTATATGTATGAATTATTAATTTTGTATGTTGTTATTATTTCGCTTAACTTTGTTCATATGAAAAATATATAAGTAAATTTAATGGTATCAAAATTCGAATTTGGATGTGGAATTTCCCAACAGGGAGTTGGGGATGTTACACCAAGTCAGGGCCTAAATCATTTTATTTAAGCTTTTCCA
The DNA here is from genome assembly GCA_000966675.3 of Picea glauca. Classification (NCBI taxonomy): domain Eukaryota; kingdom Viridiplantae; phylum Streptophyta; class Pinopsida; order Pinales; family Pinaceae; genus Picea; species Picea glauca. The sequence goes on along the minus strand of JZKD02S0172472.1, from coordinate 1,065,840 downwards.
ACAATGATTGTTTCAAGTGGAATTCATCGGTGTTGTGCCCGGGGATTTTTTGGAACTCACACCACTTTCTAGTCTCCTTCTTTGTCTTCCCATTACCCTTCTTCTCTTATGGTTAGACTGGTTGTATTGAAGTTGGATTTTCTTTCTCTGTCCCTTTATGTGGGTTAGGGCCACCTTTACCATAATTTTGTTATTGTGTTTTATATAATTGAACTCTCACTTATTCCATTACTTCAATTTTTGTCCAATTTTGACAACATATCAATAATTGGCTCCCAATGAGAAGATGTATAAGAAGTCCATCTCTTTCTAGATCATATTTATGCCACTGCAGTACTTCAAAACCATGTACCGCTCAAAGTCCCTAATACCTATCTTTGAATGCAAGGTATGGAAGATGTTGGTGTACTCCAACACCATCTAGTCTCTCTCCTAACACATAATCATCCATCTCATGTATTGGTCATCATAATTTACAATGTGGTATAATTCCTCCTTGAGGGCATCAAAAAAGTTTGCCCAAGTGGGTCCTCTCCTTAATGTCATAGACTCTTCTTTTTTGTGTCTCTCACAGTAACTTTCCCACCAATATTTGACATGGGGAAGGGATTTAAGGAGCATGAAGGAGATCTTTTTGGTGTCATTTTTTTTAACAGACTAATAACCCTCTAACCGATTTAACCATTTCTCCAAAGAATTTGCATCTATTTTTTCTTCAAACAAAGGGATATCAAAGTTAACATGTACCTTTAAGGGTGTCACACCTCCAAAATGGTTTCTTGTTGAAGATACCTCACCCACCATTGATAGATGTTGAAGGATCTGAGAAATTTTTTCCATCATCTTATTCCTTTGTTCTGTGAGGGCTTCCTCGAGCAACATATTGAAAGGATCTATTGCTTTGTCATTCTTATTTTCTTTCACCAAGGGATGTTGCTTGGGCCAGCAAGAATAGTCGTCGCCAAGTGAAATTAGCTCGAGACCCAACTCTCTATAGCCTAACCTCGTCAATGACATGCACCGAAAAATAACAAGGAGAAAATTTCTCTGATACCATTGATCTGGATTATATTGAGAACAAAATGGAAAACATACAAAAATATAGTAGAGAGTACAACAATATATTGAAACCCAACTTTTATTAATGAATAAAATAGTAGAATATTGTAGAACACAAACTGGCTAGAGCTTATCTTTGAAGAGAAAGAGATGTCGGCTATGCTCATTCACAAAAATATGATTACAAAGGGGTCGAAAAGGGCCTTTTAACATGAATCCTAAAATACAAAGAGGAAAAAACCATAAACATAAAAAACACTAACCCTGGAAGATGAAATACCAAAAGTATTGTGAGCCTCGAGGTGATTAGTTGATATATCAACTTCTCGGGGGCACAACTTTTTCATGTGATCTTTGTTTGAGGTGCACGATAGCTCAACCTCCAAACATTTAAAGACATTTATAACTCAAAAGTAATGTCAGATATTACATTGATACATTGATCTTTTTAAAATTAAAAATGTTTCAAAATACGAGCGCTAGTGCACCCAGTTGTCTTTCACACTCTTGCTTTGCTGACGATGCTCATGCATCAACTTTTTCATGTGATCTTTGTTTGGGGTGCACGATAGCTCACTCAAAAGAACTATCCGATGATTACAAATTTTGGCTAGGGCCATGTAATCCCATGACAACCCCTAACCCCCTAAATTTCCAAACAACACTATTTAGGGTCTCAAAAAGGCCCTAGAATTTTGGGACTTGAAAAGCCATAAAAAAATTGCCAAGAAGACAAAGAAGGATTGAGTCAGTGGAAGAGGTGGGTGGCCACATGTATCCACCTAAATCAATTAATTGATATTTTTTTTTTGTTTCTTAGTTTTTCCATGACATGTGGGACTAAACTGTGGCTAAGAAACTGCGACTCAGGAGCATCTAAGCTATCAAAATCACCTGGGGATCACACCCGACCTGAGCCACACCAACCCTTAACATGGATGGATTTTTTGTCCCCACAAGTTTTTAACCGGTGACTTTAACATCACAGAGTGTCTTAACGACGCACTCTGTCACCGACTGTCCTACACCTCGAGGACCTTAAAAATTTGAAGGACATCGGGGTAGGCTTTGATCCACTTATGTGTGCATGGGTCACGATACCATTTAATATAGTATCTATGGGTGCAACCACACGTTCGACCACTACCTGAAGGTGCCTCCATGGCTCCAAGTAAAGCCCTCAAGAAAATTGAACCTTGCCCAACGGTGAAAAAATCATCACTTTCCACCATTGGATACAACTCCTTTGGGCAATTGATATAAGTAGAGATGCAAAGAGTATAAAAATATATTACATAAATGAAAGTTTGTTAAATAAATTTACATATTCATTATGGTTTTTTTCAATTATTGCATAGATAGTAGTAGGTGCTCTAAACTCAAGTGTTGTCACAACAACAACAACAACAACAACAACAACAACAACAACAAAAAGATAAATAACTGCATCAAAGCACATTAAAAATTAAACTACTATGGATCCGTTAAGAAGGATCAAATTTCTCAAAATATAATTTTTTTAATTATTTAATATGAAGTAATTAATACATAACATAGAATTAAATAAAATTATTTACACCTTCACAAATTTGATCCTTTTAAACACTTGAAAAAATTATGTTTAAGATAAATTTTTATTTATTTATTTATAGATAAAATAATAATAAATTAAATCTAATCACAATTAAAATTGATGCATCAAAACCTAACTATATATTTACATAATTATATATTATAAATATTATTTTATAATGATTAATATGAGCAAAAATTACTTCTTCA
>JZKD02S0172472.1:1011398-1035248 GCA_000966675.3 Picea glauca | reverse complement strand
GAATTGATCTGAGCTAAGTAATCTAACTAAAGTAAATAAAACAAACTAAACTATAACTAAATACAAGAAACTAACTAAAATAAAGGAAACTAGAAACTAATAAAACAAAGAAACGAAACTAATATACTAAATATAAATTATTCTAACTATTCTATCTATACAAACTACAAATTACTCTTGTAATAACTCAAATCAACTATCTAATTATCAGCTGCAATATTTCTTATTCACAAATGTACACTATGAACAACCTACAGATTTGACTAAAACCTGCAAAACTCATGTGCTTTCTGCCCTAAGACAACCAAGAATCCCTTTTTGATTTTATATTTTATGAAAAAGAAATAAACATTACTGAAATTAAACAATCTAATATATTTACTGAAATTAAACAATCTAATATAAATCTAATTAAGATTATATCTAAATTAAATTACTTAATGGAAACAGTAAACAACAAACTAATTGACCTGGAAACGCTCCAAGTCTGCCCTGTGTATGATAACTTCTAAGCTGGTTGGAGGAGGAAACTTGCACCGTTTTAGCCCTTAAGATTTTCATAAATGATCAGCTATGTTGCTCCTTGAAGTGTTTTACAGGACAAACAAGACATAAAAGAAAATCATTACAATCTTATGATTATAAATTCCTGCAATAAGGGAAACATGTTATGCAAGGACTTATATATAACAATTCAATTCATGAAGAAGACAAAACTATCATTCACAAAATGAATTAACAATTGTTATGTCTTTTATCTATTTGGAAGAAACAAGATATGAATAACAGTAATTAAAATTATATCATTTGCATTTGATTTAGATAGTTAAAGTAGTCATAAACCATAAACAAAGTGATATACTAAACATGAAACAAAATGGTGATATATTGAGAAGCTAAAGCTATGACAAAACATCAATTCTGCTCCAGTTTGTATCAGAATTCTATATCCTTGTTCTCCCACGAATGAGGATTATGATTATTACAAAAATCATAAGTATTTATAAGTCTTTTCACAAGGCAAAACTTCCTTGTGGATAATATCAAAATGAATTACATAATCTGGGAAAAATCCCCAAAATCTTCTAAACTAAGCAAATAGAATGCAAGTGAAATCTGTGAAACATCCCCTAACTGCTCAACAACTCAGTTGCAAATTCGAGTTTACCTGCAATAGCATACAAATATCCAATTAGAAAGATATTTCATTAAGAAAATAATAAAAAATTGATTCTACAGACTTAGCTACAGAATCATCTGATTCTGTAGCTAGTCAAAAATAGCAAACAAGACCAAATATCAATCAAATAAAATCAAATCCGATCATCTTTTAATAATTATTAAAAAATGAATTATTAATGGTTCAATTGAAATTATCATTCAAATCAAACAGTATCAAAAAATGAATTCAATCGAAACAGAGTAAAGAATGCTCTGTTTCCAGTTACCATAAAACATGGTCAAATTTTGACAAGCCTGTTTCGTATCAAACAAAGTTTAAGCAGTGAATCAAGTCATATGAGATACGATGTAATCAATACAATTATAATCGATACCATTGAACACAAAAAGATTTGTTACAGCTGTAACAATATACATAAGTTCATGTCGTTTTAATCAACAGTAAAGATAGGTAGGCATAAGACTCAATCTGTTGTGATCGAATAGCAATATGGAAGGCTGTTACGATATATTGAAAATGAAAAATGCATAACAGTATTGACCAAAAATCGCCATAGATTTTGATTGCTGGGTAGTAATCCAATAAAATCGGGTTTGAGTCATCCTGGGCATGATCGTTTCGGTTTTGCAAATCCATTTGTAACTAAATATCCATTATTATTCCAATTCAAAAGAGAACAGAGCCGACCGTCCATAATGAATTGACTGGCTGAGACTTGTATGACTGTTGCGATCCGAATTGGTTATGATTTACATGAGATCATGTTTCAAAGTTTGAAATGCACAATAGCTTGTCTATAATAGATGCAACAGAACATTCAATCGTAACCGATTTTAAAACAATCAAATCCACATCATTATTAATAGAATCAAAACCAACTCTAATTAAAACCTTAACGATAACAAAATTTGATTTACCAAACGAAATTATATACAGAAATGCATGCTTGTGTGACAGAGAAGGTCAATGATGTACGCAGAGTTATAAATATGTCATAAAAATGGGCGAATGTCATACCTGTGAAATTGTTCGGGCTATGCCAATTTTGAATTGACAAATGTTGTAGCTGACTCAACGTTTTTAAACAGAATTGAACCAGTTGTTCACTGCTTCTTGTCAGTGGGTTGCACCTTGGCATTCTGACTGGTGAGTTTTGCCACCTGACCTTCCAGATCATGAATTTTGGATTGCAACATAGGCACATCTAGGTAGTATCTTTCCAACCATAAGCCACATTGATCGCATGGTGAAATAACTGGTTGAGGAGGAGAGGGTTTCGACGATTCGCCGAGGGTTTCATGAGGTATTTCAATGCCAAGAAAAATGGGATCATCCCGCAAACAAGGTGGTAGGTTTTTAACAAAGTCGTAAGGAGGTTTATCACACAGTCCTTCTGAGTAGGGATACTCAGCTGCAAGGAAACGCTCAATCTCCGAGTTGGAATCCTCACTGACCACGATAGGCTCAGGGTTAATAGAGGGTTTCGGTTTATTTTTTGCCATGCGAGAGATTAACCGGGCGTTTTTCTTGCCTTTAGAATTTGCATTAGATTTAGCTTTAGGCTTTTTGGCTGTGGGTTTAGCAATTTCGTCCTATTTGGTCACAGACATGGGCAAGTTCATAGGTGAGTCAGGTAGAGGTTTGGGTAGTAAAACATTGTAAGGCACAGGGGGGGTAAGCTTTCTTTCGCTCACCACAGATTTATCAACCTATGGTGGACTTGAGTCCTCAAAGCTATTACGATTGAGAAAATCAACCCAACTATCACGACGTAACCCCAATTCATAAACCACAATCATTTTAATTAACCTATAATGGAAGAGGCTGGTATCGGCCTGGCTGCGCTTGTACCTCTTCACCATCTTAAACAGACTTCTATGAAGGTAGTGAGGCACATTGAGTTCAAAACCCATAAAAACCATCAATAGACGAAGGTGAAACAAGAAAACGAACCCGTACCTGCCCTCGCAAGTAATGAATTGCTTGATTATCATTAGCAGGTCATGCCATCATTGTTTTAACATATTTGCAGGCCATCCTTTGTTGCAGGAGTTCACCATTCGAGATTGGAAGAGCAATGTCCACGAGACATCTTCCAATTTACAATTTTTAGACCACTTCTGTCCCGTAGCAGGAAGACTGGTTGCTGAGCTAAGAAATTGTTCATCAATTTCCAGTTGCACATCCCCAACCTTGGCTTGGCAGCCATCGAAGGTTAACACAAATTGTCGAGCCACTCTAGGGTTATAACTATTGAATTTTCTTATGAACGGGAGCCATCCGAACTTATCCAGGTCGCTATAAGCGCCATCGAACATCAGCAATGCTTGGCAACCGTTGGGCTCGGCCCTTATGACTGGAGCCATGGCTTGTGTGCATAGTAGGGTTTGAATCGAACAATAAAAAATGCAGGAGCAAAATCGACAGGGCTTAACAGTTGCAAACGCTCAAAGGGGAATGAATCAATGTAATGCGTGAGAAGGTGGTGGGATTACCACCGCCATGCAGTGTATTAATGGTTGAGTACAGAGTTGTTCCATCAATAATCATAACGTTTAAAACATATTAATCGGCCGACCCAAATCGGTGAATAACCATATCAACGTGCCATTAATCAAATTTATATGAAAACCATATGTTATATTAATGCGCCAAGTGTATAGTTCAATCCAACATGAAATCCAAAAGTCTCACCAACGCGCCAGGTGTAAAATATTGCTATTCAAATATGAAATCAAACTGATATGTGACCCATGCGTTTTTTAGCATAATCAAAGTTTATAAACATTGCAACCAATGACTTTATGAAATTGAATATAACCCATAACTTAATATGTTCAATGCCTCACCAAAGAAATCAAGTTGCGCAATCAAAGTAAATGGTCATGGTTTGAAAGTCATTCCAGCCATTTAATAGCAGACCAAAGGTAAGTACCCATCAGGATATCGAAATAAGCATATCATGACAGTCCAAATAACAAAGAAGGAGTTTTCACGCTTTCAGTCGTGAAAACTAAATCGAAATCAATTTACAAATGTCACTTGAAATGAAAATATCGTCTGTTCGCAAAATGCGACAAAAAATTGGAGTTCAAGAGACATAGGTGTAGGCAGCTTTTAGGGCAATTGAAAAAATTGAATTGGCTGCCAACACAAGTCAGGGCCTAACTCATTTTCTTTAAGCTTGGTCAACAATGATTGTTTCAAGTGGCATTCATCAGTGTTGTGCCTAGGGATTTTGTGGAACTCACACCACTCTCTAGTCTCCTTCTTTGTCTTCCCATTACCCTTATTTTCTTGTGGTTAGACTGGTTGTATTGATGTTGGATTTCCTTTCTCTGTCCCTTTTTATGTGAGTTAGGGCCACCTTTACCATACTTTTGTTGTCGCGTATTTATAGAATTGAACTCTCACTTATTCTACTACTTAATTTTTTGTTCAATTTTGACAACATATCGATAATTGGCTTTGAGTGAGGAGATGTATAATAAATCCATCTCTTTCTAGATGCACATATTTAGGCCACTGCAATTCTTCAAAACCAAGTACCTCTCAATGTCCCCGATACCTATCTTTGAGTGCAAGGTATGGAAGATGTTGGTGTACTCCAACATCATCTAGTCTCTCTCCTAACACATAATCATTCATCTCGTGTATTGGTCATCATAGTTTACAACATGGTAGAATTCCTCCTTGAGGGCATCAATAAAGTTCTCCCAAGTGGGTCCTCTCCTTAATGTCATAGACTCTTCTTTTTTGTGTCTCTCGAAGTAACTTTCCCACCAATATTTGACATGGGGAAGGGATTTAAGAAGCATGAAAGAGATCTTTTTGGTGTCATTTTTTTTAACAGAGTAATAACCCTCTAACCGATTTAACCATTTCTCCAAATCATTTGCATCTATTTTGTCTTCAAATAAAGGGATATCAAAGTTAACATGTACCTTTAAGGGTGTCGCACCTCCGAAATGGTTTCTTGTTGAAGATTCCTCACCCACCATTGATAGATGTCGAAGGATCTAAGAAAATTTCTCCATCATCTTATTCCTTTATTTCGCGAGGGCTTCCTCGAGCAACATCTTGAAAGGATCTCTTTCTTTGTCATCCTTCTTTTCTTCCACCATGGGATGTTGCTTGGGCCAGTGAGAGCAGTCATCCCCAAGTGAAATTAGCTCGAGACCCAACTCTCTATACCCTAACCTCATCAATGACATGCATCGAAAAATAACAAGGAGCATATTTCTCTGATACCATTGATTTGGATTATATTGAGAACAAAATGGAACACACAAAAAAATATAGTAGAGAGTACAACAATATAGTGAAACCCAACTTTTATTAATGAATACAATAGTAGAATATTGTAGAACACAAATTGGCTAGAGTGGTGGTAGCTTATCTCTGAAGAGGAAGAGATGTCGGCTACGCTCATTCACAGAAAGATGATTACAAAGGGGTCGAAAAGGGCCTTTTAACATGAATCCTAAAATACAAAGAGGAAAAAACCATAAATATAAAAAACACTAACCCTGGAAGATGAAATACCAAAAGTATTGTGGGCCTCGAGGTGGTTAGTTGATATGTCAACTTCCCCGGGGCACAACTTTTTCATGCGATCTTTGTTTGGGGTGCATGATAGCTCACTCGAAAGAACTATTCGATGATTGCAATTTTTGGCTAGGGCCACATAATCCCATGACAACCCCTAACCCCCTAAATGTCGAAACAACACCATTTAGGGTCTCAAAATGGCCCTGAAATTTTGGGATTTGAAAAACCATAAATAATTGCCAAAAAGACAAAAATGCAAAGAGTAGAAAAAATATAATACATAAGAGAAAATTTAATTATTTAATATGAAATAATTAATACATGACAGAATTAAACAATAAAAAAATTTACACCTTCACAAATTTAATCCCTTTGAATACTTGAAAAATTCATGTTTAAAATAAATTTACATTAATCTATTTATAAATAAAGTAATAAAAAATAAATCTAATCACAATTAAAATTGATCCATCAAAACCTAACTATATATTTACATAATTATATATAATAAATATATAATTATAAATATTATTCTATAATGATTAATATTTATAGGATCTTAAGAAACATTGGCAAAAATTACTTCTTCAGATATCGTTAAAAAAAATACCTAAATCACCATAATATAATTTTACTCACCATAACTCCGTCATACATGCAATGTTATCGGCCAGTTTTCGTCATGTCTAAACATTATCCTCTAAATGGGCGTAATCGACGTCCAGTTGGGTGGACGGAACACTCAAGTAGCCAATCCACACAAAATCTACACTTGCTCTTGCTCCGCATGCAAAAGTAAAAATCTAGATAATCTGCCAAGTATCTCAACAAAACCATTACATTTCCTGATTTTTTTTTCGATGTTTTCTTCTCTTCTTAATCTTAGAGTCCAGATTGCTAATTTTAATAATAATAATAATTTATTTTTTAAAGTCACTTCAAATTAGATATTAAATTGATATATAAGACCTTTTAGGTATGAGAGAAAGAATCAACTCAATGATTTTATTATTTTAATATACCTCTACTTTTAGATTCTCCTCATTATCCCACCATCTTTTGTTTATAAACATTAATGAATTTGGGCTTATATACAAATCTACACAGAGTGTTTTTACCTCGAACTCAAGAATTCTACTCTCTGCGAAATTTTGTATGTTTCTCTAAACTCAGAAGTGCGGGCTCAATAAGTTTATCCTCTTAATTTGAGTGCTTGGATTGGAGTGGACAGTGTTGAGATTCCAGTTAAACAAAATGGCGAGGAGTTATGGCAGGGTTTTGTGTTGCTGTTTGTTCGTCCTGGCTCTGCATATTCATATGGTCGCTGCTTCTTCTACCACTTCACCATCTTCTTCTCTTCAAAATTCCAATTCAGAATCCTTTATTTTTACAGATCCTTGTGAAGGCTTGCCGTTTTATTTGCCTTTTTGTTCTTCCAGAGATCGTTTTGGTGGCTTGCTTTATTCTTCTACCGGAAGTAATTATTTTTATTCGGATTCTTGTTTTTCCGCTTCATCATTCTTTCTGAATTCATCATATGATGATACAGTGAGTGCATACAGAGTTATGAATTTATATAGAGTCCATGCCAGTAGCTATTTTAACTTCGATTCATGTACATAGATCCAAGTTTTCATGCAGAATCTATGCCTGTGCTGACACTTTAGACCTAGAAAAGTTGGATCAATAATTTGGAAGAATGCTTATACTCACCATGGTTCCTTTGACTTGAGTTGATACATGACCTTTATGCCCCGTGTCTGCAAAAAGTTTGGAAAGTCCGAAGTCGGCTACCTTGGCAACCATATTCTCGTCCAGCAAGATGTTGGTCGACTTCACATCTCTGTGTATTATGGGCGGATCTGCATGCTCGTGAAGATACGCCAATCCCCTAGCTGACCCGAGTGCGATACAACACCTCTTCCACCAATCAAGACGACTTCCAGTTTTACCTTTAATTGATCAGACAACATTTTTGTCAGATCTCCGCCAATTTCTGGTGGAGTAGGCTAACTTGGGAGCAAATATCTTGAACAAACAGATTTATTTTTCCCTCCCAAAAAATGGACCTGAATCCGGTCAGATTTTCAAGGTTAGTCTGAGTTTTGTATAAGTTCCATGTATTTCAGAATCAGGGGTTTTGTCCCATTTTAAACTAACCCAGATGTTCAGAAAATCGATCAAAATTCTAGATTGAGGTTCTTTAACTGTTTTATGAAATGATTTTTTTTTGTCTATTTTATGAAATGACTATTCCTTTAAGTGCAACATAAATTTGTAGGAATCACTATTTTTTGTTATTTAAAATTCATTTCTGAATGCATAAATGAATTCAGCTTTAATTTATTGAAAAAAACCTAAAACACTTCAATTATACAAAAATAATCACTCAAATCTACAGATTTAACAATTTCTTATCAAATTTCTAATAAAAATCCTAAAAAATATTATTTCGCATATAGTTTAAACTACTGCGAAAAAAATTACCCAAGAGATTATCTCTGAGGGATCCGTTTGGCATGTACTCGTACACAAGCATTTGCTCTGAACCTTCCTCGAAACAAAATCCAATCAGTCCCACCAGAACTCTGGTTTCAAGCGTAAGTTAATTAATCTAGTAGCGATCATAAATTTAAATTTAAGAAGAATTTGTTAAAAAATAAAATTCACCTTCACCTTCACCTTATCCAGTGATGGATAATGGCTGGTGTGTTGCTCTCACTTATCCGAGATTTAAGGTTAAAGCTCGTTCTATTCTGTACACACATTGAAGTCTTGCGACACTACTACAAATTTTATACCTTGCCGTAGCCTCCTGCGCCAATCTCGTTATGCCTGGAGAAATTATTGGTACCGGGGCACAACTTTTTCATGCGATCTTTGTTTGGGGTGCACGATTGTTCACTCGAAAGAACTATCCGATGATTGCAACTTTTGGCTAGGGCCACATAATCCCATGACAACCCTTGACCCCCTAAATGTCCAAACAACACCATTTAGGGTCTCAAAATGGCCCTGGAATTTTGGGATCTGAAAAGCCATAAATAATTGCCAAGAAAACAAAGATGCAAAGAGTAGAAAAAATTTAATACATAAAAGAAAATTTAATTATTTAATATGAAGGAATTAATACATGACATAGAATTAAACAATAAAAAAATTTACACCTTCACAAATTTGATCCCTTTGAATCCTTAAAAAATTCATGTTTAAAATAAATTTACATTAATCTATTTATAAATAAAATAATAAAAAATAAATCTAATCACAATTAAAATTGATCCATCAAAACCTAACTATATATTTACATAATTATATATAATAAATATATAATTATAAATATTATTCTATAATGATTAATACTAATAGGATCTTAAGAAACATTAGGAAAAATTACTTCTTCAGATATCTTAAAAAAAAATACCTAAATCACCATAATATAATTTTACTCACCATAACTCCGTCATACATGCAATGGTGTTTTAACAATGCAACGTACGGACTGGGAACTGATGTCGGCCCGTTATCGTCCTGTCTAAATATCACCCTCTAAATGGGCTTAATCGACGTCCACTTGGGTGCACGGAACATGCAATTAGTCAATCCACATAAAAATTGATAAAAATTGTTAGGCTTTTGTTAGATATATAAAAGTAAAAATTGATGATATATATAATATCAAGTCAGATATTAAATTGGTGTATACATTGTGATATAGACTTTCCACTCGATTTTAGTAATAATAATAATTTATTTTCTAAAATCAAAACTAAACCAGATATCAAATTGATGTATAAAACCCCTTATTTGTCGAACAAGAAACTCTCAGATCTCAACTATTTTTTAATTTTTTACTCTACTTCTATAATTTATAATTTTATATTCTCCTAATTATCCGCATCTTTTGTTTATAAATATTGATGAATTTGGGGTTATGTACAAATCTCCAAAGAGTGTTTTTACCTCGAACTCGAGAATTCTAGTCTCTGCTAAATTTTGTATGTTTCTCTAAACTCAGAAGTGCGGGCTCAATAAGTTTATCCTCTTAATTTGAGTGCTTGGATTGGACTGGACAGTGTTGAGATTCCAGTTAAATAAAATGGCGAGGAGTTATGGCAGGGTTTTGTGTTGCTGTTTGTTCGTCCTGGCTCTGCATATTCATATGGTCGCTGCTTCTTCTACCACTTCACCATCTTCTTCTCTTCAAAATTCCAATTCAGAATCATGGTTCGGTCCTTTATTTTTACGGATCCTTGTGAAAGCTTGCCGTTTTATTTGCCTTTTTGTTCTTCCAGAGATCGTTTTGGTGGCTTGCTTTATTCTTCTACCAGAAGTAATTATTTTTATTCGGATTCTTGTTTTTCCGCTTCATCATTCTTTCTGAATTCATCATAAGATGATACAGTGAGTGCATACAGAGTTATGAATTTTACCGGATAAATTGGCCATTTATAAAAATGGATTGTTCTCAATTTTAATGCAGGGTTTTCATCTTGGTATGGTTTGATGTCCACTTTTTCTTCGATATTGAATAAAGGTTATGAAGAGTTTATGGTATTGGAACTCTTTTTTTTCTGTAACTTATTTTCTCTATCTTGATTAAGAGGAAGAATGAGATAAAGAAACATTGAAATTTAAAATGGAAGAGTTTAACAAAGAATTTACTAGAAAATAAAAAAAAAATATTAAATAGGAGTGTTGGAGAGGTCTAAAGGCACATTGGAGAGGGTCTTGCTAAGAAGTTGAAGATTCATGTTACTGTTTGAAGAGTCTAGCATTCACAAAATATGGATAACATCCATCAAATATTGGAGAAATTATTGATAACTAATGATAAGTTAAACAAGGTTGTATGAAGTTGAAGATTCATGTTACTCTTTGAAGAATCTAGCATTCACAAAATATGGAATATGGATAACATCCATCAAATATTAGAGAAATGTTTTAACCAATGATAAGTTAAATAAAGTTATATGACAACATATACCTGCAGCTATGTAGAAATATGGATAACATCCATCAAATATTAAAGAAATGTTTTAACCAATGATAAGTTAAACAAAGTTATATGACAACATATAACTGCAGCTATGTATAAATGTAGCTTATAGTTAGAACAAAGAATTATAATGATTTATTCTTAATTTCAAGAAATAAAATTATAACACATATGTTCATTGTTATATGGTAATTGCTTCTTACACAATGTATACATTCACTTTTGTGTTTGGACCATCATGTTGTGAGTTATTGTTAAAAAATATCCGATAATGAAAATGCTATACCTCATGTAGTGGAGATTACCTCATGTAGTAGAGATTACCTCAGTTCTAACTCATAATAAGAACGCTATGATTAATATTATTAATGTAATGGAGATTACCTCAGTAAGAATGCTATCACTAATGTAGTGGAGATTACCTCAATTCTAACTCATAATGATTACCTCAATTCTAACTGATAATGAGAATGCTATCATTAATGTAGGTAGTACACATTTGTCTAGCCTTTGAAGCAAAGAATGATAATTTGTGCTCCCTATATGGTAATTTAAATTCCCTCCTCAAATTTTTATTATTAAATTATGTTTTAAAAATCCTATGTTTTAATTTAATTTTCCTATTTCTTAATTTTAACCATTGTATAGTATTTTATTTCAATAGATATTATTATTGTGATTATATCTTATTTTTAACTTTTCACATTTTATTTATAATTTATCATTATTTTTAATGATTAATTTATTTTCATTCTATTTTATTGATCTAAATATATATATTTTATATTTTATTAATGATAATGAATATAATATCCACTAAAAATAGTTTAAACATACTTTGATAATTGACAAAATATCCATTCAGTTTAAACACACTTTATATTTGAAAAAAAACATATTAAAAATAGTTTACCTCAATTTATATTTGATTTTTTTTTTTTTTAAATAGTTTACTTAAAAAACATGAGAGAGTGATATTGGTTATGTTCTATTCGTGGTATTGTAAACCTCATTTACAAAAATAATAACCATGTGATTTGTAAAGCATGCAGTATGACATAACATAGCGTGTTGTATTGAGAGCAAGTTCTTTTTGTCTTTGGCTGGTCCTCCTAATTAAACCTATGGGATTGGGGCTTGGTGGAAAAATATATCCATTTTTTATAAGAGTCTAACGTATGAATATTCTGACTATGATCAAAACCCCACCATGATTTTTCCCATATTCTTGCGTCTCTTGCTCTTAATATGATTGCTACATCTCCTTCTCTTAATATGATATTCCTATTGACAAAGTTGTTTTTGTATTCACATTAAAAATTTATTTCAATTTTCAAAAAACACACAAAATTAATGACAAAAGTTCCTTTCCTTGCCTTATTTTCTGTCGTTGCTATGCAAAATATGACTAAAGTCCATTTTTGTCATGGATTTGTGCTATACAGTGGAGAAACCCAATTCATTATTTCAAGTAAGGATTATCATTTAGTCTAGACACTGAAACAATTTTTAGTGGTGAAGTTGATCAAATGTATGGTATCTTGCTTAAAATACAGTAGGCGACATGAATAATATATTTATTGGTTGCTGAAAATGGGAAGGTGATGGTTGAGAGGTGTGGAAGAAAGAATATATCGGGGATGTCTGTTGGCATGAATAATATATGTACTGGTTGTTGAAAATGGCGAGGTCAATATTTGAGAGGTGTGGGAGAGAGCATATATCAGGGATGTTTGTTTCTAACAAAGCATACATAAAATTGGGTACTTACAAAAATAGAAAACAATGACTTCTACATAAAATTCAATCTAGGAATCCATCACGCACTTTTCTAATTTTGTTTTCTTGACCATGCTAGATTATGAGAAGAAATACTTAACATCCTTGACAATTTCTTTGGGAGATAAATTACAGACCTACACTGTGTAATCAACCATAATGGAAATCATTAACACTTGGGGTGATTCAGATTATTTTCGGCACGAAATGACAATGGAGATACAATAAAGCAATGTACAGAGATATCTTAGATATCCAATAATATAACAAAAATGTATCATAGATGCAACCATAAAAACAGAGATACAGTAATACACATTTTTTTATTAATGAGCGAAAATGTACAAAGACTGTAAAAATATAGAGTGAAAGACTTGCTAGAATGGTGGCAACTTATCTCTGAGAAGAGATGTGATAGCTACTCGCATCTGTAAGAAGATGATCGTTACAATGAGGCTCCAAAGGCCTTTTTAACATAAGTAAAATACAAAACCCTAAGCCCGGAAGATGAAAATCCAAAAGGTTCACGAAACCCAATGGGGGTAGTTGATACGTCAACTTCCAGGGGGCGTAACTTTTGCATACAATCTCCATTTGGGGCGCTCGATACACCGTTTGAAAGGTATAACCGAGAAGAAAAATTTTCAACTACTCCAATTCAATGACCTTGATAGTCTCTTGGACCCCAAATCCCCAAAAAACATCGTTTAGGGCCTCAAAATGACCCCAAAAGTTTGGAACCCCAAAAATTGCTAAGGTGGAAAACTATTTTTCGAGCTAGTGGAATAGGTGGGTGGCCACCGATATCCACCTGGATCAATCCTCCCTCCTTAGGAATCAATGGTCTCCATTGCTTTGAGTTCTCATGAGAGAGGGGAAAGCAATTGTTGAATCTGAATCTTTGTAAGTTGCTTGCATTCTTGGAGATGTCGCGTTGCTTAGCTAGTTGAAGGTTGTCATAAACATGTGGCTGGAAGGTTTGTACCTTTTAAACCAGTCTGGATACATGAGATGCCTATGTGCAGAAGGAATATTTACACTTTATTGCAATCTTGTTGACCTACTTTTGTTGGGTAGAAGGTGCTTGGGCCGAGGCTGGAGTGGTTGCAGTATCCTTTTGTTCACCTTTTGAACAGATTGTGAAGAAGATGATTTTTTTAGTATGAGATGCTACATTGCAACATTGTTTAGGTGGAACACTAGTCAGAACTACCTCTGGTATTCTGTAGAGATAACCCCCTAGAGAAATAATGGCATTGTGTGGTTGAGACTCATAAACAACATGGAGCTTCCACATACATGGTTGGCCAAAGAGAACATCACAGACATCTAGGGGGGAAACATCACACAATACCTCATCCTTGAAGGGATGGATGTCGTATGACAATCGACATTATTCGCTAACACAGAGATCTCGTCCCTAGCGAAGCCACCCAATGTTGAATGGTTGTGGGTGTGGTGTTGTCTACAATCCCAACTGTTTGATGACCTCTATTGAGATGAGGCTCTTCTGGCTTCTGCTATCAACAATAAAATGCATCGGGGTCCCCTTCACCCACATTTGTGAATGAAAAAGGTGCTCCCCCTCTTCAGGATCTGTTTGTTCTTCTGGTTTAATTGTTGCGGTTGCGACAATAGTAGTGGAGTCTACGTCGATGATCTGTCTTTTACCAATATTTTCGTAATCAGATTATGAATCAAGGTTAGGCTCCTTGTTTTTGATCTTGACCACCAATGAATGTTTTGAGCGACATTCCTTGGTGTTGTGCCAGGGTATTTTGTGGAAATCGCATCATTTTCCAGTGTCTTTCTTTGGCTTCCCGTGACCCTTATTTTCCTGTGGCTTGGACTAGTTTTCGTGAGACTGTTTGTTAGGGTCGTCTTTATCATACTTTGGTTGTTGCATATTTGCAGACCCAAACTCTCGTTTGTTCTAATGCTTAAATTTCTTCTCGATTTTAAGAGCATACAGATAAGCAACACCGAGTGATGAGATGTCCAAAAAATTCATTTCAGTTTGGATGCATCTATGTAGAGCCCCACGGTATTTAAGAACCAAATGTCGTTCAGATTCTTTGATACCCAGCTTGGTGCACAAGGTATGGAAGGTATTGGTGAACTCCAGAAATGCTTCGCCCCTCTCTTTTCGCAGTGTGGTCCATCTCATGTAATGGTCCTCATAGTTTCCAACAGGGTAATAATGTTCCTTTACCGCATCCACAAAAAAATCCCAAGTGCACTCGGCCCCATATATTCCAGACTCCTCTGTGGAACTTTTCTTCCAGTAAGTTCCCCACCAATGTTTGACATGGGGGAGATATTTAAGGAGTGTAAAGGTGATCTTTTCCCTATCAGAAAAATTATGAACAGATAAATAACCTTCCAATAGATTTAACCATTTGTTTAGGGCATCCACATCTATTTGTCCTTCAAATATGGGAATATCAAAATTAACTTGTACCTTGAAAGAAAAGGTGCTTCCAAAGTGGTTGTTTGATGAAGATGCGCCTGTTTCTATCGGCATGCCTTAAAGGATGTGGGAAAAATTCTCCATCATTTTTACCCTATGTCGCGTGAGAGCTTGCTCAAGCAATAGATTGGTAGAATCATTTGCTCCGTCGTTTTTCTTTTCTTCCACCATGGAGGGTTTCTTGGGCATGCGAGAGATATTTTCCTCAAGAGAGACAAGATTGAGACCCAACTTTCCATACTCAGACCTTGTCGGGGACATGCATTGAAAATAAAGAATGATCAAGAGCCTGCTCTGATACCACTGATCTGGATTATTTTCGGCATGAAATGAGAGAGGAGATATAATAAAGAAATGTAGAGAGATATCTTGGATATTCAATAATATAAAAGAAATGTATCAGAGATGCAACCATAAAAACATATATATAGTAATACACAATTTTCTATTAACGAGAGAAAATGTACAAAGATTGTAAAAATACAGAGTGAAAGACTCGCTAGAATGGTGCCCGCTTATCTTTGAGAAGAGATGTGATGGATACTCACATCCATAAGAATATGATCATTACAATGAGGATCCAAATTCCTTTTTAACATAAGTAAAATAAAAAACCCTAACCCCGGACGATGAAAATCCAAAAGGTTTGCAGGCCCTGATGGGGGTAGTTGATACGTCAATTTCCCGAGGGCGTAACTTTTGCATACAATCTCTGTTTGGGGTGTTCAATACACCGTTGGAAAGGTATAACCGAGAAGAACGATTTTTGATTGGTCCAATACAATTATTTTAACAATAACCTATACCCCAAATCCCCAAAAAACGTCATTTAGGGCCTTAAAATGACCTCGAAAGTTTGGAACCCGAAAAACCGTCGAAAAATTGCCAAGGTGGAAAACTATTTTTCGAGCCAGTGGAATAGGTGGGTGGTGACCGATATCCACTTGGATCAATCCTCCCTAATTAGGAAGTAGCGGTCTCCATTTTTTTGATTTCCTGAGGGAGAGAGGAAAGCAATTGCTAAATCTGAATCTTGGTGAGTTTCTTTCCTTGTTGGAGATGTCGCGTTGCTTAGCTAGTTGAAGGTTGTCACAAACATGCAGCTGGAAGGGTTGGACCTTTTTAACCAATCTGGATACATTATATGCTTGTGTGAAAAAGAGATATTTACACTTTTTTGCAATCTTGTCGACCTACTTTTGTTGGGTAGAAGGTGCTTAGGCCGAGGTTGTAGTGGTTGCAGTATCCTTTTGTTCACCTTTTGAAAAAATTGTGAAGAAAATGAATTTTGTAGTATTAGATACTACCTTGCAACACTTTTTAGGTGGAATAGTAGTCAGAACTACCTCTGGTATTCTGTAGAGATGACCCCCCTAGAGAAACAATGACACTGCTGGGTCGAGACTCATAAACAACATGGAACTTCCACATATATGGTTGGCCCAAGAGAACATAATAGACATATAGTGTGGAAACATCACACAATACCTCATCCTTTAATATTTGGATGTCATATGAAAATCGACATTGTTGGATGACATGAATATCTCATCCCTGGTGAATCCACCCAATGTTATATGGTTGCGGGTGTGGTGTTGTCAACAACCCCAACTGTTTGATGACCTCTGCTAAGGTGAGTTTCTTCTGGCTTCCACTATCAAAAATAAAATGCAGCAGGGTCCCATTCACCCACATTTGTGAATGAAAAAGGTGCTCCCCCTCTTCAGGATCTATTGGCTCTTCTGGTGAATTGTTGCGCTCATGACAATAGCAGTGGGGTCTGCGTCGATGATCTATCTTTTACCAGTATTTTCAGAATCAGATTATGAATCAAGGTTAGTCTCCTTGTATTTGACCTCAGAAACCAATGACTGTTTTGAGAGGCATTCCTCGGTGTTGTGCCAAGGGCGTTTGTGGAAATTGCACCATTTTCTAGTGTCCTTCTTTGTCTTCCCGTGACCATTCTTTTCCTATGGCTTGGACTGTTTTTCGAGAGACTGTTTGTTAGGGATGTATTTATCATAATTTGGTTGTTGTAGAATTGTAGACCCAAACTCCCTTTTGTTCTGGTACTTAAATTTCTACTTGATTTTAACAACATGTTGGCAGAGGGAAGACTCGGGGTTCAATGTTATAACATCGCACCAAGAAAAACCTATCTACCGACCCTTTCAGAAACACCTGTGAAGAAGATGAAGTCTCATCTGAGGTAGAGGCAGGGGGGGTTGTAGGACTCAAGTGTCTATAACCTATCTGGGACACAGATTTGTGGTTGAAACACTCTAACAAACAACTTTAGCAGTTATCATTCATCATTATTTGACCCTTATTCACAGTGTAGATAAACCCTAATTACAGAGCAACACAATATTCATTGAGATATAACACATTCAAACACTTAGCATATAGAGATAAATCAGATCTAGCATTCATTCACATGACTAAGAACTAACCTATCATATCAAATGCATCTAAACACTCATGAAGGTAAGAACAAAGCATAAATCACATTAATCACACATAAAAACCATAACACAGGATATACGTGGTTCACCCCCATCCTGCAACTACGTCCACCAACTCTTCTTCTTCTTTATTATCTTTTGTCAATCTTCTTACATGCACAGATCCTAAAAACCCACTCTGCATAGGACAAGAGATCTATGCACACCTCGCTAGATCCTCCTTCCCCAATATAGGTTGCAGTACAAAGCCTCTTTACAGTAACTTGCACTTAGCTCTTCATGTTCTCAACACACAGTAGGCACAAAGCATTCACAACTATTCTCACTTAGCACATTGGCTTAAAACTCCCTTTCCTCTTACATCACCTAGCTTTCTATTTATACTTTACAATATGGGCCTAAGAATGGGTAAACCCATGGGCCAACATCCCATACTTGTTACATAAACCAAAAACACGAAAAATTCCACAAAAGGTGGCGAGATCCCGCGACCTCTGCTTCGCCTAGTGCTCCACCTTCGACCAGCCTGTCAAAGTCCCAAAATTGGTCAAACATGACTAGTGTTTCCACAAAACCTAGTCAAGGGCCAACAGACCCCCAAAACTAACCTATGAATTGTCCTGAGTCACTATGATCTGGGTAGCTCTGCCTCAAATGCCTCGATCTTGGATCGAGTTGATTCAACTTGTTTCTTTGCCAGAGCCTCCTACTCGACGAATTCCTAAATAAATTTCTCATTCAATGGTCCTGCTAAGCATTGTTCCACCGAGGTGACCACTTGCTTGAGTTACGTGCCTCTTCCTTTAATCTCCTTGAAAAGTATTCAAGCTTCGTCCTACACTGGCTGGAGTCTCTGAGTCACTTCCAGGACTTTACTCTGGATTGCATGGATGTTTTGTTGAACAATGCATTGTTCTTGGGATCTTTTCATCCTCTCGATTGCTGACAGTATCTTCAACTGCGCTTGCATTGTTGCTTGTTTTTGCTTCTCTTCCTGGAGTTGTGACTCCAGTATCCTTAGTTCAAGGTCCTATGTGAGGCATTCATAAGTCTACGCACTTCAACTACTGAGTTGTTTGCATTCCAAGGATAATGCCTTGATTCTCTCAACTGTGCTCCTGGGAATTTCCTCTCTTTGATCTCACACTTCCTGCGGAGTGTTTGACACTGATTGTAGCTCTAGTTCTTCTATTATCTATTGAAGCTGTTGAATAGATTTAGCAAGCTTCGTCACTTGACTTTCCACTGGGTCTTATTCCTTCTGTTCTAATCCTGTCACAGAGTGAAGTGCTCTGGTGACTGCTTCTTTAACTTCCATCTGCTCTACGTGCAACTGTTCTTTATCCTGCTAGATTTGCACTCTATCCTCTGTGAACTTCACTTGGAGGTCGTCTTTTTCCTGTTGTGCAACCCATCATTACTCTGTGGGTTCCTCCTTTTCTTGCTTCAGGGCCTCTATGACCTGCTATTTTTCTTCTTGGACACGCTGAAGTCGAGCTTTGGTTGCATATTCTATTTTGTGTAGCTGGGCAGGCTCATCTCCCAAATCAATTCCTTCAGAAGATGGCAGTGCAGTAGACACTGTGCGGATGGATTAAAGGGCATGTTGTACCCCTTTCAGTTTTGCTTCAATCCTATCATACATGGTTTCTTGTTTTTCTTCATTGCATTGTAAAATATCCTTTGAAGTGTCTGATACAGTGGTGATGATAAGATCAATGTCATCCATTGTGAGAACATTGTGGAATGGAGGTTTACTAGCTTTGGACTTCTTCCATGATGTAGGTTTCGTGGGGGAACCCTTTATTTTCTTGGCTATCTCAACCTCATCAATGGGATCCTGAGGCGGTGTTACTTCACCTTACTTCTTCCTATCTTCTTCATCATTTTTCTCTTCCTTGTCTACTTCATCACCCCATCCCCCTCCAGGTGAATCTGAAGCAGTCTCTTTGGATGCGTTGCTTAGCTCCAGTACCTCTTCCATTTCCTTCCTTCTTTTGTTGTCAGGTGCATCATACTCTTTGTGAGTGACCAAAGGACTTACAATGAGGTCGAGTGTAGAAAATTCAGCCTAGTCGATTGGGATAAGGAACTCTTTAGGCCATTCCTTAGTTATTTCTTCCATGTCCTCCTGTATGAGTTTATATTATCTCTGCAGCTCTTCTTTGTGTTCATCTCCATGCACAGTGATATAAATAAAATGTCTATTTACGCGGAACTTCACATAGGGTCTGAACCTGTGTAGGGAATTTGATGTCATGCGAGGGAAAGACTGAATATCCCTCTTTATTTGCAGGTAATAGGTGTGAAACATTGCGTTTGACTACCATTATTTCTACATGTCACTCGAATACTAGAGCATAATGAACTTCACAACTAGTGGTTCAGATGGCTCAATCACATGGAAGGTCACATCTTCCATCATCTCCCAAGAAATGAACACAATGAGGATCCAACTGAAATGGAACTCATAGCCTTGATCCTGAGCTTCACGAAAATCTTGATCTAACTGGTTGACGAGGTAGCTTACCCAGTTCATTTGTATCCCTTCCACACATTTTCCTGGGAGATAAACAATGAACCCTGTGACCTGGGTGGGTCTGTTCTTCTTTACTATCTTACCTGCGATCAACTGGCAGGCTAGGTGCACTGCGCCATTCTGGATGGAGGCTACCTTGTAGCCCCACTTCCCCTTTTCCACATTTCCATAGGTGTCTTTGATTGTCTATGTCAATGGGTGGTCTACATCCTTCCCTGGGTAAAATTCTTGTGGGTTTGGTCCTTGCATGCTTAATCTAGGGATCCTGTGGATCAATGCTGGATCAAGGGTGATGTGTCTGTCTAACCACAGATAAACACCATGGGAGAATGAAAACGGGAGTTTAATGCATGTGTTAACCTCCTGGTTCCTTCCAAAGTGGAGTATATTCATCACGTTGAGGATCGTGGACCTCGCGAGGTCCATGGTCCATGGCTAGGGGATTATCTTTGACTTCTTCCCCTTTGTATTGGTTAAATACTTATGTGATGCGAGCATACCATAGGTCTTACGATCTCCTAGGTTATAGTCATTGATATATAACGTTATAATCTTATCCAGCTATGGTTTGACTGCACGTATCCCCTTCGGGAGGTATGCAGTAATCAACATGTAGTCAAAGTCCCTTGGGACACTATCATGACTCACCACGCTAGCCAGAGGTGAGATGTAGTCGGGCAGGATTGATGGGATGAGCATCACATTTGCCAAGTCATCATGATGTTTGGTTCGTTTCTCGATCGTAGCTCGAGATGGTCCAAATCCACAAGCAGTCGATGGGGATGCTTGCTCCCCTCGCGTCGATGAAGCCTGAATTCTTGCAGACATCCCCTTCTCAGCCATGAGGTTTATTAGAATTTCTTTGACAAACTTTCCTATTGCGTTGAGGTCATCCGACATGCATGCTCTAGATCAGGTATCTCAGGTCAGTGATCAAATACTCAAGGTAATAGACTGGGTGGTGATGTCTCAATAGGCATAGTGCGATAATGATGAATTCTCTGGGGGATTGAATACAATTCACAAAAGTGTTCTCGATGCAACATTCAATGGGATAAATAGACAACTTCGTAATAGATCCTTCCAACGAATAAGAGAGCCTTCATCAATGTGATTCCATCTATTAGGGCGTGGTCCCAACGGTCCAATGGCAATATTCCTGGCCATAACTATGTTTCTAGCCATTCTAGAGCGCCAGTGTAATGGTCGGGATGCCTCCAACGATCATATTTCTCTTCCGTGGTGTAGTGTCAATCTACACTATTTTGATATCCTACTGAAGTTCAAGTTGTGCAAACCTTCTTTCTGCGAAGTCCTTTTTGGTACCTCTTGCAATATTTCTAGCTTTGCTTTCTTCTTACTAACTTTCTAGCCTTCTTTCCTGTGATCTGCATCTTTGTATTCCTCTTTCCATTCTTGTTCTTATATGTACTCAATATAGTAACTTCGCGTTGATAAGATCCTTTCATAGGGTTTGAGAGTAATACTTTTTCTCTTTCTGGAGTAGGTGCTCTACTTTCTTGCACGGATAGGTTGTTTAAGCCTTCTTGCATTCTAACAACCAAGTCTCTGGTTCCTAGTAGCTTCGACTTGTCCTCCTACTCTTATATTAAGCGCACTATTCTCTTAGCCATAAAATCCATTATTTCTTTCTTTTCCTATTCCATAGCTTCCTCTTCTTTTTTCCTTCTGACTTGATCTTTCTCAATCCAGGTTTTTCCTAGCAAAAGGGCAAATGGGGTGTTGTTCTCAACAAACTTAAGGACCTTGAATTCTTCCTATGTCGAAGATCCATGAGTACTCATAGGTATCTGGGTAATCCTTCCACATAGGGTTATCAGTTTTCCTTTAAACAATCCTATTCCTCCCAGTGAAGGAATCATCGTTGGCTTTTCCAAAATTTCCCAAGTTCTTTATGTCATGATATCAGTTTTGTTGTTGCATCCAATACACAATCTATGTCGAAGTCTCCTATTCTTGTTTCTATACACTCTTTCTCTTTTAGGATCTCTGATAAGTTTATGTCTTTGTGACCATTTGGGGTTGCTTCCATCTGTAATAATATACTCTCTAATTCTTTTCTAGTGTTCTGTCATATCCTTAGTTTCTTGGCCTTCCTCGAGGTTTTCTTGTCTCATATTCATCTTCTCAACTTTAGAAATCATTCTAGGGCAATCCAAAACTTCATGATACATGACTTTGCAACAAAGAAAAGTAGGGTTTCTACCAAAGTATTCATTAACAATATGTCCCGGTCTTCTACAACTGTAACAAAGAGTTATCCCTCCCTTTCTCTTGAATGATCCCCAACATTTCCTGTACCACGCACTGGGATCACAATGAGTAACTTGCAAAAAAATATTTATGGGATCCTGCATCCATTTGTTAGTCCAAAAATCCTTTCTATGCATAGGAATAACATATCTTTCATTACTTCTATCAGATCTATTCATTTCATATCTTCTTTCTCCTAGTTATGCCCTAGGTCTCAGACTAGGACAAAATCTATCAAACAGACCTAGATCCATTCTTTTGAAGAAAAATTTTCCACTTATCTTACCTTTATCACAAAACTTTAATATCTTACCTCTTTTCTTCAGATCTGATTCCTTTCTTAGCATAGAGCTAGGATAATGCGCACTAGGGAAATAGATCTATGCATAAATCTTTCTCTTTTCTTTAGTTCCCAGCAATCAAAGTTTCACGTCCCGACGATGGAACCATTTGTTAGCACAGGGCAGACTCGGTGTTCAATGCTACAACAATGCACCAACAAAACCCTATCTACCGACACTTTTGGCAACACCTGCAAAGAAGATGAAGTCTCACCTAAGGTAGAGGTAGGGGGGTTGTAGGACTCAAGTGTCTACAACCTAGCTGGGACACAGATCGGTGGTTGCAACACTCTAACAAAGAAATTTAGCAGTTATCATCCATCAGTATTTGACCCTTATTCACAGCGTAGATAAACCCTAATTACAGAGTAGAACAATATTCATTGAGATCTAACACATTCAAGCACTTAGCATATAGAGATAAATCAGATCTAGCATTCATTCACATGACTAAGCACTAAGCTATCATATCATATGCATCTTAACACTCATGAAGGTAAGAAAAAATAATAAATCACATTAATCACACATAAAAACCATAACACAGGATATGCGTGGTTCACCCCCAGCCTGAGGCTACCTCCACCAACTCTTCTTCTTCTTTATTATCTTTTGTCAATCGTCTTACATGCATAGAGCCTCAAAAACTGTTGGCTTTCAGAAGTCACTCCTGGATTGCTAGCAGGAGCAGAGCCCGAATCCCATCAGATTTAATGTCACGGTTTGTTTTAAAGGTTGATCAAATGGAGGGAAACTCGAAACAGCACAATCTCAACTCAGAAACCAGACCCGGCATGCGTGAACGAATGAGATCTTGTATAAACTTCAAACAGTGAGTCGTAGTAAAAGGGTGAGTAGGTAGAAGACTTATGCAAGAAGGTGCAGTGATCCACGATGAACATCAGGTTCATCACAGACTAGAGAAGAAGTGTGTTCAAACGCAAAATCCTTTTACATTCAAACAAAAAAACCAGAGGGCATGACAACGCCACAACAAATCCTTTATTGCAACAAGCTGCACTACTGTGAATCCTCAGGCAAAAGATGAAACAAAGATGGAAAAGAAAAGAATTGTTTGTTATAAACCAAGAAATCTCAAACACAGAGGCATAACCAGTAAACCAGGGTATCTGTTGAAACTTTACAGTCGGGAGCTTAGCTCTACCATCGATAGATACAAAAATGGCAAAAATGCCTACATATACTCAAAATTACAACAGCGGCGGAACCAAGAAAATGCATTGAAGGC
>JZKD02S0172472.1:980874-1005798 GCA_000966675.3 Picea glauca | reverse complement strand
ATCTCCCTCACCACTGAACTTGGGCATGTATTTCAGATAATCTCCAGCAGGGAGAGGGTTCAAAGGCTGGGGAAGAATTAAAGGAGCATATCTAGCAGTGATTATGGCATCCATTATGTTCGGAGGGGGGTTAACACCGGCCATAGGGACGCTGAGTGGAGGGGAACTCGGAGGAGATGGCGTATGGACAGGTGAGGAAGGAGAAGAGATCCTCACAGGAGATGACAGGGGAAGCAGAGAGAAGTCAAAGGGACCCGAGTGTGCAGGTGTTTCTCTCTGTGCAGCAGTAGTAGTCAAAGGAGGAGTAGTGAAACCTCCTGAGAGGGGAGTGACAAGGATCTCTCTCTCTGACACTAGACCAGGAGGGGAAAACTCAGCAGGAACACTCCCAAAGTTTAGAAAATGGGAAATTTCTGAGGAAGGACGACTAGGAAACTGAGAATCTGAAAATGGAGTTCTCACAGACGGGGAAGGCGTATTACCTTTTTGATCGGCAGAAACTTCTTTTGCTGATCTCTTTCCCTTTCTGCGCACCGCTTCCAAGTATTCTTCCGAAGTGGCCAAAGGCAAATGTGGATTCGACCTTGTATGTCTGCCTCTCGAAGCCACGGCTGATAGAACAGGTTCTCCCCAGTGGAGTCGTTACAGTGGAGTCTCCAGGTGCACAGTAGCAATCTTCAAGTTCTGAAATCTGATGCACCTTCAGAAATCAGTTAGTCGTTGTCATTCTGCCCAGGGAAAATCTTCAACTTCATCCCCGGCAATGGCGCCAGAAATGTTGGCTTTCTAAAGTCAATCCTGGATTGCTAGCAGGAGCAGAGCTCGAAGCCCATCAGATTTAATGTCACGGTTTTTTTTAAAGGTTGATCAAATGGAGGGAAACTCGAAACAGCACAATCTCAACTCAGAAACTAGACCCGGCATGCGTGAACGAATGAGGTCTTGTATAAACTTAAAATAGTGAGTCGTAGTAAAAGGGTGAGTAGGTAGAAGACTTATGCAAGAAGGTGCAGTGATCCACGATGAACATCAGGTTCATCACAGACTAGAGAAGAAGTGCGTTCAAATGCAAAATCCTCTTACATTCAAACACAAAAACTAGAGGGCACGACAACGCCACAACAAATCCTTTATTGCAACAAGTTCCACTACTGTGAATCCTCAGGAAAAAGATGAAACAAAGATGGAAAAGAAAAGAACTATTTGTTATAAACCAAGAAATCTCAAACACAGAGGCATAACCAGTAAACCAGGGTATCCGCTGAAACTTTACAGTCGGGAGCTTAGCTCTACCATCGATAGATACAAAAATGGAAAAAATGCCTACATATACTCAAAATTACAACAGCGGCGGAACCAAGAAAATGCATTGAAGGCTTTGTGTCTGCATGGCTTCTGACACTCTGCAGCCGCAATCTTTGAATAACCGTGCAACTTATGGCATACGCAATCGATCTTCTGACAGTTACATCGGCGAATCGACGTGCTTTTAATTCATTGTAGGACATCCCCATTATGGCGGAGACGATGTCTAACCACCCTCAACTGCCTCAATAACTGCTTCTTGGGATTGATAACGGTCAGGCCAACTCAACATCTCGGGCTAGGGAATACTTCTCACGCCGCCACCTGGAACAACCGAATAGCTTGAGAGACGGACACGAGGGCCAGCGCGAAGGGGAGGACATGGTGTACGGTAGGAGTGATGGCGAGAAGAGAGAGTGATGACAAAAAGGGGTAACAAGGGATGATTCGTGGCGGAAGACAGTCAGGTAGACAGGGGGGAAGACGGGAGGACGAACTCGCCTTCGGGTGAGAGACGGATGTAGAAAGAGAGTGGGACACACGGCAGGGAATGAGTGGATGGTGGGAGAAAAGAGAGCCACAAGGACCGCCAAGGAGAGGTGAGTAGATGACACACGGCAGCAGGGGAAATGCAGAAGAGAGAATAAAACGATAAGAGGAGGGCCCACACTGGTTAAACACAGGGAAAATGAGAGAAGCGGGACTACACGAGCGCCGTTGATCTGGGCGCTATGATCCTGGCCGTCAGGAAGCTGCACATGGGATCTCGGACCCCCCCCCTCTGCTTAAAGGTAGAAAGGCGGGGGGGTCCGAAAAGGTCTTCATTGCCGTTGATCCGGGCGCGCTCATCTGGGCCGTCGAAGAGTTGCACCCCCGATCTCGGACCCCCCCCCCTCGATTAAAGATCGAAAGGCAAGGGGGGTCCGAAAATTGCTGTGCACCGTCGATTTGTGTGCGCGAATCTGGACCGCCCGGACATGCTTGCTTCTTACCATGGGCGCATTATCGCCCGAAACTTTGGACAAGTGGGTTTTAACCCATTCTTTTGATATCTAAACCCCTTAGCAAGAAACATCGCTAACAAAACCGACTTCACATAAGACAAGAGATCTGCGCGCACCTTGCCAGATCCTCCTTCCCTGAGCTAGGTTGCAGCACAAAGCCTCTTTACAATTACTTGCACTTAGCTCTTCAGGTTCTCAACACATAGTAGGCACATAGCGCTCACAACTATTCACACTTAGCACACTTGCTTACACCTTCCTTTCTTCTTACATCACCTAGATTTTTATTTATACTTTACAAAATGGGCCTAAGCATGGGTAAACCCATGGGCCAACATCCCATACCCATTACATAAACCCAAAACCCGAAAAAGTCCACAAAAGGTGGAAAGATCCCACGATCTCCACTTCGCCTAGCACTCTGCCTTCGACCAGCCCATCAAAGTACCAAAATTAGTCAAACATGACCATCGTTTCCACAAAACCTGGTCAAGAGCCAACACAACATATAGATAAGAAACACCGAGTGATGAGATGTCTAGAAAATCCATTTCAGTTTGGATGTATCTATGTAGAGCCCCACAGTATTTCAGAACCAAATTTCATTCAGAATATTTGATACCCAGCTTGGTGTGCAAGGTATGGAAGGTATTGGTGAATTATGGAACTACTTGGCCCCTCTCTTGTCATAGTTCGGTCCATCTTATGTATTGTTCCTCATAGTTTCCAATAGGGTAATATTGTTCCTTTACCGCATTCACAAAAAAATCCCAAGTGGGCTCGGCCCCATATATTCCAGACTCCTTTGTGGAACTTTTCTCCCAGTAATTTTCCCACCAATGTTTTACATGGGAGAGATATTTAAAGAGTGTGAAGGTGATCTTTTCCCTATCGGAAAAATTATGAACAGAGAAATAACCTTCTAACAGATTTAACCATTTTTCTAGGGCATCCACATCTATCTGACCTTCAAATACATGAATATCAACATTAACATGTACCTTGAAAGGATAGGTTCTTCCAAAGTGGTCTTTTGATGATGATGATGTTCCTGTTCCTATCGACAAGCATTGAAGGATGTGGAAAAAATTCTCCATCATTTCATCCCTCTGTTGCGTGAGAGCTTGCTCAAGCAACAGATTGATAGAATTGTCTAATCCATCATTTTTCTTTTCTTCTACCATGGAGGGTTTTTTGGGTGTGTGAGAGAAATTTTCTTCAAGAGAGACAATCTCGAGTCCCAAATTTCTATACTCGGACCTTGTCGGGGACATGCACTAAAGAAAACAATCAAGACCTTGCTCTGATACCACTGATCCAGATTATTTTTGGCACAAAATGAGAGTGGAGATATAATAAAGAAATGTACAAAGATATATTGGATATCTAATAACATAACATAAATGTATCAGAGATTAAACCATAAACACAGAGATACAGTAATACACGATTTTCTATTAATGAGCGAAAATGTACAAAAACTGTAAAAATACAGAGTGAAAGACTCACTAGAATTCTAGCATCTTATCTCTGAGAAGAGATGTGACGGCTACTCGCATCCATAATAATATTATCGTTACAATGAGGCTACAAAGGCCTTTTTAACATAAGTAAAACCCAAAACCCTAACCCCGAAAGATGAAAATCCAAAAGGTTTGTGGGCCCCGATGGGGGTAGTTGATACATCAACTTCTCGATGGCGTAACGTTTGCATACAATATCCATTTGGGGTGCTTGATACATCGTTGGAAAGGTCTAACCGAGAAGAACTATTTTCGACTGGTCCAAACCAGTGCTATTGGAAATCCATTGGACCCCAAATCCCTAAAAAATGTCGTTTAGGGCCTCAAAACGACCCCAGAAGTTTGGAACCCGAAAAATTACCAAAACACTGCCAAGGTGAAAAACTGTTTTTTGAGCCAGTGGAATAGGTGAGTGGCCACCGATATCCACCTAGATCATTGGGAAACTATTATGTTGTGATGTTGTGTTGCACAATATTCATCATACGATTGTGAGAAACAAAAAAAACACTGATATGATATAAATATTGTCAGGTTGCATGCACAAATCTTGAAATGTTGCTTACTCAATATCCAAAATTCCATAGAGAGTAGTATATGCATCACCATGGCCATAGTCACTGCCATGCATGTCATGCTTGTAATGAGAAGTGAAACACATAGGTACATAGTTTGATATCTGGTTCCAAAGTTGGTTTGAGATCCATAGCCAATTGAAAACAATTGGAAAGGGGTCAGAGAGATGGTAGTTGTAGCGATGATAGTTAAACATAAAGGTAAGATTTTTTTAGTTCACAAGCAAAAGTAACAAGCAGCAATCAAATTCGGTTCACAAGAAAAATCCAAATTCAGAATGTAGTTGTAGCGATGATTTAGAAGAAGATGAAGAGATGGAAAACTTTGTAAGAAAGTTGCAAAAAGGAATAGGTAAATATAAAGGTAAGATTTTGTTGAAATGTTTTAATTGTAATAGAATTATTCATTTTCCAAATAATTTTCCTTATTCCATAAATTCAGATACTGATGAAGAGGAAAATCCCAAGAAAGAAAAGAGATATCAAAAGGGAAACTAGAAAAATAATAAGAAAGTCTTCAAGAAAAAATTATACTCAAGAAAAGAGAGTTCCTCATCTGATGAAGATGATGAAACCGACAATGACTCAAAAATAGTACTATTCATTCCTAAGAAAAATAAAACAAGAAACTCTTATAATTTAGAAGAAGAAGGCAAAGTCGATCTCAGAGCATAATTGATTAGTTTCTTAGAGGATCTAAGGAATGAAAGAAATAAAAACAAGTCACTCAAGAAAGAACTAAAAGCAAAAGAAACCCAGGATATAAACTCAGTGGAAGTAAATAAGATAATTATGAAGTTGAAAGTTCAGGTAGAAGAAGATAGAAGTATTGAAGAAACACTCATAACTCAACTAGCAGAGAAGGAGAAGATGATTGAAAGGTTGGAAATAAAAAAGTTACTTTAAGAAAATATCTTTAGAAGAAAAATATGAAGCAAGATAGCACCAATACATTGGATAAGATCATCAATAATCAAAATCCATAATATGATAGGTCTAAACTAGGATTCAACCAAATGCAGAATGAGAAAGGTTCAAGCTCCATGACAAAAGAAACAAAACAAAAGCGTTATGCAAAGTTATCAAAGGAAGAAATCATGGTCAATAAGAATTAGAAAGAAATGAATACATAAGACCTTTTACATTCAAGCAACAAGGAAGTTTCAACCATTACAACCAAAGAAAATATATTGATCAACCAAGGCAAATTATAGAAGGACTACATTACAAAGAAAACCATTCAATCTGAGGTATGTAAATTTATTTTATGGCCATTGTTTTTATTGTACTAAATTTGGACATAAGGTTACGAATTGCAGGGCTTATGAAAGAAATAATGAGGCAATAAATGCTTATGTGGCCCCACAAAATATTGAATGTTACAAGTTCCATAATTATGGACACATAGCTCAAAATTGTAGAAGCATGATAAGGCCTCCCATGAAAGACAATATTGATGTAGGACAAAAGAAGGTTTGGAGAAGAAGTGAAAAAAAAGAGAAGCAGGTAAATGAAGAACAGGTCCAAGGAATCATACTTTCGGGATTTGCAACAACACAAGAACATGATGACTTTACAAGAAAAGAGGAAAGTCTCAGAATTCAAGTAGAGGATGAAGAAGATGTCAAAACTCAGGCTAATGACAGAATTCAGAAAGGGAAGGTGTATATATAGATGAAGAGGAATATGAATCTACATTAGAGTAGGTATTGTTTTGAGACATCCGTCTTGGATGATCCTAGGTAATATGAATATTAGAAAGGGGGAGTTAGTGCAATAGTTTATACATATTAGATAATCATCCTTAGAGCGTCTTGCAGAGTTCAAATAGACAGATTCAGAGTAGTCCGTTAGCAGAAGTATAGTTTTACATTTGATTATCAGTTGCAACAATGAAGACTTCATGGTAGTATAGTGACATATGATTCAACATTATAGATAGTTTTATCGTAGATTCTTGGACAGTATGGACATAGGTGATTTTGAAAGAACACTTAACAGGTTCAGAAAGATATATGACAATGGATGAGAGTATGGATTCAGAGAGTGGTTTAGAGATAAAGGAACATTATCATAATGGATGATAATGATATATGAATATTTGAATTCTTATTCTTGAATTATTTTCATATATTTCAATTTATTACACAAGGAAGAACCAATGGACAATAACTCCAAAACAAAGTGGGTACAAGAAGACCTACATTGATCTACACAAAAACATGTAGATAATTCACCAGAGAGAGAGAGAGAGAGATTCAGAAACAAAAATTAGCAGCATACAAAAAGGGAGACACACCCATAGGGGGATCTATTATTTTAACTAGGATTGGTTAGAGAAGGTAAAGTTTTAGATCAATAGGGGGAGTTAATCCTTTTTCAAAGGGAGAGAGTAATCATAGGCATGAAGACAGGGGGAGAATCCCCAAGTAGAGTTCATTAAAGGGGAGAATCCCCAAGGATAGACACCCTTTTCTATTGATGTCAAAGGGGAAGAGATAGAAACATTGATGCAGAGAGATGCTAGTGTTTCCATGACTAAGTGTTTCCATCAATTTTGGTGTTTCCATCAATTCTAAAGAGGCAGATTGTTGGAAATTTGGTTTAGATTGTTGGATAGTTGATTTATATTGATGGATAGTTGGTTTTCACTGATGTCAACCTTTGGAGAGGGATATTGTAGATTGATGTCAACCCTTGGATAATTATGGTAGAGAATTCTGGTAGCACAAAGGTATGGGTAATGGAACTAAGTTTTTTTGTGGTATAAAGGCATACAGATCAATGAATATGCATGTAAGAATATTCTAGATGGATAGTGCATGTTTTTCATTTCCGGTGATATGTGGAACATCACATAACTCCTCACGGTTAGAGAGTTATGGCCATGTGAAGATAGAGAACCCTCATGAGTTATCAAGCAACCCCTATAAGGTCAACAGAGTCAAATTATTCTATAAGCTCCTATAAGAAGTTGACTAGTCAAAGTGGGTGAAACTATGAGTTAATCATGGGTAAAGTTGTTTCATTAACAAAATAATTAAAAATAAATTAGTTGCAACGAGAAGTTGTGAGTTTGTTAATTATGGTAAAGTGTTTGTAAAGAGAAATTATTTAAATAATAAAGTAGTCAAAGTGGTTTCAAAGAGAAATTATTTAAATAATAAAGTGGTTGCAACAAGAAGTGGTGAGTTTACTATTTATGGATAAGTCAAAGTGGTTGCAAAAGCAATTAATTAAATAATAAAGTTAGTTGCAACTAGAAGTGGAGAGATTACTATTTGTGGATAAAGTGATTGTAAGTGGACAAGTGGTTAGAAGCGGGTTATCCCTAAAAGATGGAGAAAAGGGTAAAATAGTTACAAGGATACTTCTAGAAGAAGCCACTTGGAGAGTATAAATAAGAGAGAAAGGAACTCTCATTTGCCTCTATTGAACTATATTGAATATCATTTGTGAAAGGTTATTTGTAGGTTTTCATTTTCGCATCTGAAGCTACACAAATCTGCAACAGAAAAATTGTGACAACAAAACCGTCGAAGAAAAATCGCGGTAGCATAATCATGGCAGCACAACCATGGTAGCAGAATCGCGACAACAGATTTGGAAGCTTTAGAAAGTTGAAAATTCGGTAACCACATCATATTTCCATATTGGAATTGTTCCAATTGTTGCATGGCATGGTATGGGTCTTGATTATTGCTAAAGGATTAAAGGTATGGTTTTGGCACATGGTCTTGTGTAAGGGTTTATGGTATTTGATTTATAGAGAGTGTGGTGTATTTATAGAGGTATATTTTTGGTTATCTTCATGTATGTTATTGGTATATGGTAGAGGTATATGATTGGGTACATGGATGAGATACATGCTTGACGTACATGGTGATCTTGATACATATTGTTGAGCCATAGTTTGGTTTGTTGTTGATACATGTTTGGTACATGTTATTGGTTATGTTTGTATAGTGTTGATGTACATGATTGATGTGCATTGTTGGAACATGGTTTGAGTGATATTATTGTGATATTGGGTATGATATCTATGCTATCATATCTCATATATTGAGGAGAGTATTGGTACAGGTTGTTAGTGTATTTGGTATATGTTGGTATAGGTTATTAGTATAGGTTGATTACAAGTTATTGGTATAGATTGGTATAGGTTGTGATAGGTTATTGGCAAAGATTGGTATAGGTTTACAATGATATATCTCATGGTGATAATGTGGTAGTGGCTTCCTCGTTTATTTGACACTTATATTTCAGAGTGGCAAGATGAGGCAAGGAAAGGGGGTTCTAGCCTCATTTTGGCTAGTGCCGGAGAATCAGGGAGTTGGAGCTTCCTTTAGGTTGGATCCCCCTTCCAGTTAGAGCTAGAGAACTAGGGAGTTAGAGCTTCCTTCAGATTGTAGCCTGAGAATTAGGGAGTTGGAGCCTCCTTCTGGTTGGAGCCATAAAATTGGGTGGTTGTATCCACCTTCTGGTTCGAGCCAGAGAGCAAAAGGGGTAGGAGCCTCCTTATTGTTGGACTAGAGAATTGGAATTTGGTGCTTCCTTGAATGTAATTCTTGACATACAAGAAAACATTATGTGGTTTTCTCCCGCATTGGGTTTCCACGTAAATATTGCAGTATTGTGAATTATGTGGATGTGTTTGCTAATGGTTATTATGCACTGATTGATGTTAATTTTTATGATACAGTAATATGTTGATGATAAAAATATGAGCATGGTTGAATAATTTAAAGGAATATAAATTGTGGTTTAAAGGTTAAAATAAGAATAAATTGCTCATTACTGATTCACCCCCCCTCTCAGTAATACAACATAAATAAGATCAACCGAAGACAACATTTTTCTATGAATTTGGATCCTTCACCTATAGAGTAATGTGATATGGGATAAATTATTCCCCAGCAGTATTTTCAAGAATAATAGTAAAAGCATTTCAGGAATACATCTACAAGACAATGGATGTCTACTTCGATAACTTGACTATACACAACCTATTCAAAAATTGTATATAGTGGCTCAGACTAATGTTAGAGTGATGTAGAAAAATCCAATTGTATCTTAATATTAAGTGAATATTTTCCACACCAATTGGACTTATCTTAGGCTACACAGTATGTAAGGATGGTGTAAAAGTTATCATGGAAAAATCAAAATCATCCTCGACTTGAAGCCACCTATAAATCATAAATAGATTAAAATATTCCTTGAACATACTGGGTATTGCCAAAAATGTATATGCCACTACTCATATATCACTTTCCCAATGGATGAAATTATTCAGAAAGAAATCAAGTTTAGATGGAGTCAAGACTGCCAGGAGTAATTCAAAATTTTAAAGACGAAGTTGGTTGAAGCCCCCATACTAAAATTCCCTGACTGGTCGAGAAAGTTTCATGTCAGTGTCGATGCTTCAAATATCATTGTTAGTTCGGTTCTAGTGAAAACATATGACAATACAATTGACCTCCCAAATGTGTATGCCAACCTGAAGTTGAATAAAGAAAAACGTAATTACTCAACCACAAAAAAGTGAAGCCTTGTCAATGATATTCACTTTGCATAAATTCTGATACTACTTACTAGAAAACCCATTCAAACTCTTTACATATCATCAAGAATTAAAATATTTATTCAATAAATGTTTTCATCAAGGAAAAATATGTCCTTGGTTATTACTATTCCAAGAATTTGAGTTGGACATAATTATCTAACCTGGGAAAAATAACATCAGGCCTAATCATATGTTTTGACTCAAGATAGAAGAAGACCCAACTGGCATAGAGGACGACCTTCCATACGCATATCTATTATCTTTTAGAGCAACACCAAAATATCTAGAAGAAATAGCAATTTTTTTGGAGGAAGGAAAAACACTCGAAGATCTTTCATTAAATAAAAAGAAATTATTACTTCTAAAAGTAGCACCATTCACAATCATTAACAGATACTTATTCAAAATGGGACATGATGACAAATTAAGGATATTTTCTCTAGAACATGAAAGAGAAGACATTATCAACGAGGCACACACAAGACCTGTTCATGGCTACTTTCAAGATGACACAATAGCACAAAAGATACTTCAGGCAGGTTTGTGGTGGCCGAATTTACATAAATATTGTTGGGAACATGTCAAGAAATGTAACAGTTGTCAAAGAATGGGTCAACCTTTGTGGAATAATGAAATTCCATTACAATCAATCAATTATAATCGACCATTTTTGAACTGGGCCATCGACTTTGTCGATCCATTTCCTCAGAGAGCAAAGAGAATAGGCATGTTGGCCCTTAACCAAGTTTTGAGGATTCTTGGTTATGTTTGAACTATTTTTGGGACTTCGACAGGCTGTTGAAGGAGGAGTGCAAGACGAAGCAAAGATCGTGGGATATCGACCCCTTTTTAGGGCTTTTTGAGTTGTGGGCGTATGTAATGGGTATGGTAATGTCTTCCCATGGGTTTACCCATGTTTAGGCCCGATTTTGTAATGCATAAATAAGTAGATAGGTGATGTAAGTAAGAGGTACTAAGTTATAGAGATTGATCTATGTGATTAAATAAGTTGTAAGTTCTTTGTGCATGCTGTGGTGAGACTTGCAAAGCTGAGTGCAAGTGATTGTAAGAGGCTGTGTGAGGCTCTGTGCCTAGATCTACTCGAGGAAGGAGGATTTGATGAGGTGTGTATATCTCATGTCCTCCGTGGAGTAGGATTTTGTGGCTCCATGCATGTAGAAGATTGAGAGAAACTAATAAAGAATACAAAGAGTTGGTGGACGTAGCCCCAAGGTGGGGGTGAACCACGCATATCCTGTGTTGTGAATGCTTTGTGCTTTATGGTTGTTCTCTTATTTATATGATTAAATTCTTAGTGTGTTGTTAGAGGATAGATGAATCTAACATGGTAACTTAGTGCTGAATAATGTAAATGAATGCTAGATATGATCTCTGTTGGTATGCTTTGTGCTTAACCATTGAATATAGTAGATCAGGTTGAATACTACGTTGCTATGTAATTAGGGTTTGTTTGTGTTGTAACTATATTGAATATTGATGAGTTATAACTACTAAGTACTCTGGTAAGGTGTTACAATCACAGATCGGTGTCCCAGCTAAGGTTTCAGACACTAGAATCCTGCAACCACCCCTGCCTCTACCTCGGGTGAGACTTCATCTGCTTTCCAGGTGTTGCAGAAAGGGCCGATAGTTAGGGTTTTGTTGGTGCATTTTTGTAGCATTGAACCTTGGGTATGCCCCTGTGCCAACAAATGTCTTCATTGTTGGGACCTAGAACTGTGATTGTTGGGAACTGAGGAAAAACAGAGATTTGTGTGAACATCTCACCTGAAATTGTGAAAGCTCTGTGCATAGATCTGTTTCCCTAGTGCGCAGGATTCTACTTAATCTATGAATCTTTGTGCTAAGAAAAGAAGTTTGATATGAAGAAAAGAGGTAAGACCTGTAAGATCTATGCTTTGTTAAAGGTAAGATAAGGGGAAATTTTTGTTTCGAAAGTATGGATCTAGGTATGTTTGATAAATTTTGTCCTAGCTTGAAAAGTAGGGCATAGCTAGATGAAAGAAGAATTGATATGAGTAGATCTGGTAAGAATAGTGAAAGATATGTTATACCTATGCATAGAAAGAATTTTTGGACTAACCAATGGATGTAGGATCCTAGAAAGATTTTTTTACAGGTTAGCTACTATGATCCTAGTGCGCAGTACAGGAAAGGTTGGGGATCATTTAAAAGAAAATGAGGATTAACCCTTTATTAAAGTTGTAGAAGACTGGGACATCTGGCTAAGGAATTCCCTGGTAGAAGACCTAGTTGTCGTTTTTGTAAATCTATGGACCATGAAGTTTTAGATTTCCTTAAAATGATTGCTAAGCTTGAAAAAATGAATATGAGACAAGAAGACCATGAGAAAGGTCAAGAAAATAAGACCATGGAAGAACCCTAGAAAGAATCAGAGATTGTATGGTTGCAAATGAAAGAAACCCTGAATGATCAACGACATATCAACTTATCAGATATCTTCAGAGAAAAATAGTGCATAGAAACAAGAATAGGAGACTTCAACATTGATTGTGTTCTGGATGAAGAAACACAGAACAAGAGAACATATCGAAGATATTTAAAAACAAAAACATGGATATCGAAGTTGGAAGAACACAATAAGACTTACAGAATACTGAAGCACCTACCCCAGATACAAACAAAGTATTGCCCTTGAATCCTAGGAAAGAATCTCAACAGTGCAAAGTTACTATGCCAAGAGAAGATAAGAATAAGAATGGAAAGAGGAATACCGAGACGAAGTTCACTGGGAGAAAGGATAGAAAGCTCGGTAAGAAGAGAGATAAGATCAAAAAATTATAGAAGGATCCAGAGGGAACCTCGCAGAGGGAAAATTTGCAAAACTGGAACTTCGTCGGGATATCGGAATATCAACACATGGCACTTCGCCAGGGTGAAGAAATATAGTCGTTGGGAACATTATAACCTTTATACTGACACCCTGAATGGGTAGACATAATTTATGGTCAGACAACTCACTATCAGACCATTAGGACCATGATGTAATGAACATAACTGAATTAATGAAGGCTTCTCGTCTATTGGAGGGATCTGTTGCCTAGTTATCTACGTATTCCATCGAGGCTTACACTGAGAACACTTTTGCCAACCATGATTAGTTGAGCCCGTAGATTAGTTGATTCCTCACAATGATCATCATGCTATCACTATCCATCCCATTGCATTGAATAGTTAGTCTTCAAACCTGAGATATTCAACCACGAGCGTGCATGTCGGATGAGCTTAGCGCTGCAAAGAAAGTCATCGAAGAAGTTCTCATCGAACTCATGACTGAAAGAGTAATTTCTGTAGGTCTTCAAGAATTATCCACGAGAGGCATGCAGCCTTCTCCATTGACCACTCGTGGATCCGGGCCATCCCGAGTCATCACAGAAAAGAGAACCAAGCACAGAGATGACCTAGCAAATGCGAAGCTAATCCCAACCATATTACCCAACTACATCCTGCCTCTAGCCAACGTGGTGAGTCATGATAGTGTGCCAAGATATTTTGAATACAACATGGTTACTATGTACCTCCGAAGGGGATACACTCAATTTGAGCACAACAGAACAAGATCGCAGCATTGAATTTTAACGACTTCAACCTAGGAGATCACAAGAACCATAGTATGCTAGCCCCATATAAATACTTGACCAGGATGAAGGGGAAGAACTCGAAAATAATCCCCCATCCATGGACGATGAACCTCGCGCAGTCCACTCTGTTGAATACATTGATATTGACCTTTATTACATCCAAATACATTGATCTACCTATGTGCGGGTTAGGACCTTAACATTGAAGGTGCGTGAAATTTAATAAGTTGAGGGTGGGATGCAATCAAAACCACGGTTTTGGAGAAAGGACACATGGAGGCTCGAGTTAAATTGTGGGATGAAAATTAGTTTTATTCAAACCACCTTTGGATGCGCCCACAATTGTGTGGCCACGTCATATCATTGCCCAAGGTCATATCAAAAGAAGTAGCTAGCACTTGCTAGATTGAGATCGTGAAGCACTTTTTGAATAGGCGTGTGGTCACCACCAGTGGTCACATAAAGGAAGGGGCTTAGGAATGATTTACCTAAAACAAATAAAATGACTGACTATAACTTCTAGTGAATAAATGGAATATCAGGGTAATGGGAATTGATGATGAATAGACAGTGAGTAATCATCAGTAAAGTGGCGGAGTTGCGATGAGGACCTGGGAGAGAACTGGGAAAAAATTTGACATGCAAAACATAGAAGATGATACATAGAATTGAGAGGCAACACAGAGCATGTGTGACAAAGAGTTGCCAGGATGATCTAGGAGAGGACTTGGCATGATAAATACATGCATAGAATGTGTTCTTTGGGTACTAATGCATGAGCATAGAAGGTGGTAGTAAGCAGTGAAAAAGGAGTAGAGAAGAGGTGTAGCGAAAGGGAAGGTAGTGTATGCATAGAGCATAAAATGAAGAATAAAAATAGAACAAATGGGGAGAACATGGGAGGAAAAGAGAAGAGCATAGAATAATAAAGATGCAAAAGCAGAACATACATAGAAGCTAAAGAAGGCAAAGGAGACATGGAGTTGTAACAAACCATATCAGAGACAAAGAAAGTAGTAAATTTTTGTAAGATTCAATCAGGGTGGTAGGGTGGTGCTAGGGAGGATTGCAGTCATCTAAATTCTAGTTGGTGCTAGAAGATATTATAGGAGTTGGTGCTTCCATCTAGTTGGTGCTAGAGAAACCCAGGAGTTGGTGCTTTCATCTAGTTGGTCCTAGAGAAATCGGAGAGTTGGTTCTCTTTGCAAGTTTTAGCTTGTTATCAGAGGTTGTAGACTCATATTTTATTTGGTGCTCAAATACTATGATGTACATGAAGGTTGGATCTTGATTGACATCCAAAGAAGAAGAGGTTTTCTCCCTTTATGGGTTTCCTCATGAAAATATGTGTCTCTGTGTATTCTGTGTGATTGATCAAATATTATATATCTATGCATGTTAAGTTATTAGTAACACATTAAATAACAATCTAGAAAGATTCAAAAAAGAACAAGAAACATTTCGATCTTATATTATAACTGATTCACCCCCCCCCCTCTTAGTTATATTTCCAACAATTGGTATCATAGTCGGTGGCTTTGATCAAAGGTAGATCCATAACCTTGAAAATGACTAGTCATGATGGAAGTTCAACTAATCGACCTCCTCTGTTTGATGGAACAAACTTTTCCTTTTGGAAAATAAGGATGAGAACGCATTTAATGTCTCTGGGTGTTGATGTTTGGGATGTCGTTGAAACATGATATGTGAAGCTTGTAGTCTTGGCCTCAAAATATGATAAGCTAGAGTTTAGATTTAATGAAAAAGAAATGAATTCCATGCACAATGGACTTGCTGAAGTGAGTTTGTCAAAGTCATGCACTGTGATTCAACAACCATTATGTGGGACAAGATGATAAGTAGTTATGAAGGTAATGAAAAGGTGAAAGATGAAAAACTTCAGACTCATGGATTGAAATTTGAGCAGTTAAAGATGGATGAAGATGAAACTATCAGTAAGTACTTATTACATATAGAAGAACTTTTCAACACTATGAAAGGCCTAGGTGAAACGATAGATGAATCTTTTCTAGTCCAGAAAATATTAAGATCTCTTCCTGATAGATTTAACTCAAAGGTCTCTCCTATAGAGGAAATATTTGATCTCAAAACGTTGACACTAGATCAACTTCTTGGAACCCTAACTAATTATGAAATGAGAATAACCAAAGGTAAATCCACTACAAGAGAGGCATCTTTTAAAGTAGAGAAAAACATAGATTCTGATATAGATGATATTGAAGCAAATTTTGTGAGAAGACTGAAGAAAGGATCAGGCAAATACAAAAGTAAACTTCCCTTCAAATGTTTCAACTGTGGTAAGATAGGTCATTTTTCATCTAAGTGTCCCCACAAAAGAAAGGATCTGACATATGATGATGAAGAGAAGCACAAACACAAGAAGGTCTATAAAGAGAATAATTTTAAGAAGAAAAGCCTTTGTGTAAACAATGATGATGATCCCTCAGATGATGAAAGATGTGACTCTTCTATTGAAGATAAAATAAATGATATCATGCTAATAGATTTAGAAGATCTAAACACTAAAGATATGGGAAGTGAGTTCATTGATTGTGAAGTAGTAGTAGATATTGAAGGAGAAATTGTCAGTGCCATGGAAGTGAATGATGGACTCACAAAAAATAAAAGAAAACAAAAACAGTTATTGCTCAAGTATGAGAAAACATGCAATGAACAAACTGAAGAAATTGCTCTATTGAAGGTTAAGTTATAAGAAGCTAAGAATATTGAAGACATCCTCAAACAACAATTGAAGGAAGCCGAAGAAAAAGGTGAAAAATTGGAAGCTGAAGTAGTGACTGACAGAAAAGATCTAGAGAAATTTCAGGCCTTTAGAATCTTACAAGTATTAAAGCCTCGGAAGGATTATCCTCCATTATGAATCAACAAAGGAATTCAAAGTTGAATACTAGTTTCGGTTATGAAGAGGGATCAATTAGTGGTCATCCAAGCAACAAAAAATCCATCAAGTTTGGCAAATATACAACCATTGACAACAACAAACCTGCATAAACAAAGGAAGAGAATCAACCACCAAGGAGGAGTGAAGGAAAAGATACCAGAATTGAATCTGTAGAAAAAAGAAATTATACACCCTCTGCTCAAGGAAATCATCAGCAAGGAAGAAATCGACCTGCTCAAATAAGACAACCATTTTCCAGGTACAAAGATTTTTTCTATGGATATTGTTTTTTCTATGGATATTTTTTCTATGGACATAAAGTTGTAGACTGTCGCTTAAAGAACTATAATCCAGATTCAAATCACAGAGCTGAAAACATCAAGGTTTCAAAGAAGAATGAAGATAACAAGTGTGGATTAGTGTTGTCATCTCAAAGACAAAAAGACCCCTGG
Organism: Picea glauca; assembly: GCA_000966675.3. Classification (NCBI taxonomy): domain Eukaryota; kingdom Viridiplantae; phylum Streptophyta; class Pinopsida; order Pinales; family Pinaceae; genus Picea; species Picea glauca. Next base: position 988,827 of record JZKD02S0172472.1, on the reverse strand, counting down.
TATATTGATAGTGGATGCTCCAGTCATATGACAAGTGACAAAAGTAAGTTCCTATTACTCAAAGAAAATAAATTAGGGACTGTGACCTTTGGAAATGATGCTCTAGGAAAGATTAGAGGTAAAGGTCTAGTAAGCTTAAGTAATGGAAGAAGCAAACCTCAATATGTATTATTTGTTGATGTTTTAAAGCATAATCTTCTTAGTGTTAGCCAGATATGTGACAGAGGATGTGAAGTCACTTTCACTTCCAAGAATTATAAAATAAAGATAGTAAACATAGGAGATTTGATTGCAAAAGGGGTTAGAGCTGAAAACAATGTATATGTTTCGAAAGAAGATAAGGAGAAATGTCATTTAAGAAAATTTGATGAAATTTGGCTATGGCACAGAAGGCTTGGACACTTGAATTTTGATCATATTGCAAACTAAATAATGAAGGCGTTGTGAAATACCTTCCAAGAATATCTAAGCCTAATAAATGTGTATGTGAATCCTATTAAATGGGGAAGCTGACTCATGCTTAATTGAAATCGAAGAGTTTCACATCTTCAGAGAAACCACTTCAAATTGTTCATATGGATCTGTGTTGACCATCGTGAAAGGAAGCAACTAGAGGAGAACGTTACTTTATGCTAGTCATCGATGACTTCTCCAGACTTACATGGGTTTCCTATCTGAGAGAAAAATATAATGCATTTGAGAAGTTAAAAAATTTTAAGGCGTTAGCTAAGAATCAGATAGGAAGTTAAAGGCAATTCACTCAGACATGGAAGGAAAATTTATGTCAAGAGATGTCAAAGAATTATGTGACAAACATGGAATTAAAAGAGAATATACTATTCTAGGTACTCATCAACAAAATGGAGTTGTAGAACACCAAAATAGATCAGTTCAGCGGATGGCAAGGGCTATGATGAGTGAAAAGGACATTTCACAAACCTTTTGGGTGGAGGTTGTTCACGCAGTTGTGGTTTGGTCGACCTGCATCAATCAAGCACTTCAAAGTATTTGGAAGTAAATGCTACATAAAGAATAATGATGATCACGTGGGAAAATTTGATAGTAGAGTTGATAAAGGTATCTTCTTAGGATATGCAATGAACAATAAAGGATACATATTCTTTAACAAAAGAATGCATAAATTAGTAGACTGTATTGATGTTTGAATTGATGAATAAGCTCGTGTAAAAGATCAACAAAGAATAATCACTAATCCAGATGAAAAAGATTATGAGAATAATGAAAATGAAGAACAACAAATTTTAGAGTCACAAGAAGATGATGAATCAGGTGGAAAAGAGACACCCAAACAAGAAGAGTCAGGACAACAATCAACATCAAATCCTTCCTCCAAAATTACTCAAAAGAATCATCCTGAAAGTCAGATAATTGGTGAGAAAGACAAAGGTGTACAAACCATGAGAAGGATAATCAAAGACATCGAGCAATCAAATATAGCCTTCATATCCATGGTGGAACCCAAGAACTTTAATGAAGCCAGTAAAGATGTAAATTGCTTAAAATCAATGAATGAGGAACTGGATCATATTGAAAAGAATGACACTTGGGAACTCGTTCCTAGGATAGAAAATAAAAATGTAATAGGATCCAAATGGGTCTACAAAAATAAGATGAATGAGCAAGGAAATATTGTAAGAAATAAGGCTAGATTGGTTTGCAAAGGATATGCTCAAATAGAAGGATTGGATTTTGATGAAACATTTGCACCCGTAGCAATATTAGAAGCTATTAGAATATTTCTTGCCTATTCTTGTCATAGAAGGTTTAAAGTATATCAAATGGATGTCATGTCAGCTTTTCTAAATGGAGATATAAAAGAAGAAGTCTATATGGAACAACCAGAGGGTTTCAAACTGTCAGATAACCCTGACTTTGTCTGCAAGCTGAAGAAAGACTTATATGGGTTGAAACAAGATTCTTGTGCTTGGTATTACAGATTGGATAAGTATCTTCAAGACAAAGGGTTCAAGAGAGGAACAATTGACAACAATCTATATATAAAAATAGAGGGTAATTATTTTCTCATTGTGTTGGTCTATGTAGATGATATCATCTTCAGAAGTAATAATGCTTAATTGGTACAATGGTTTGGTTCTAACATGCAGCCTGAATTTGAAATGTTTATGATAGGGGAACTGTCATTTTTTCTTGGTCTACAAATTACTCAAAGGTATGAAGGAATATTTATTTCTCAGGAAAAATATCTAAGAGAAATGTTGAAAAGGTTTCAAATGGAAGATTCTAAACCTATGAGCACACCTATGGTTACTGGATGCAAGTTAAGCAGGGATGATGACTCACCTGATGTTGATTAGAGTTCATATAGGTCTATGATAGGCATCCTGTTGTACATCGCAACATAATGTCCAAACATAATCCATGTTGTTGGAATGGTAGGAAGGTGTTAGTCTGGACCTAAACAGAGCCATCTGCTAGCTGTCAAAAGAATATTCAGATACTTGAAAGAAACAATGAACTATGGCCTATGGTATCCTAGGAATCATAATTTTCAATTATCGGTCTATTCAGATGTTGATTGGGCTAATTGCATGGATGAAAGGAAAAACATGAGTGGAGGTGCATTCTTCTTAGGAGATTCTCTTGTAGCATGGTTGAGCAAGAAGCAAGGTTCCATTTACTTATCGACTACAAATGTTGGATACACTGCAGCTGCCACTTGCTAGACCCAAGTATTGTGGATGATTCAAACACTTGCAGACTTGGAGGTAAAATATATTTCACTGATCCCAATTCATTGTGATAATACCAGTGCAATTAGTGTGTCAAATAACCCTGTATTTCACTCCAAGACCAAGAATATACCCAACAAATATTACTTCTTGAGGAAACAAGTGACCAATAATGTTGTTTCTTTGCATTATATTCCATCCAAAGATCAGATTGTTGATATCTTCACTAAACCGCTTGCAAAATCTCAGTTTGAGTATCTATGCTAGAAGTTGGGCATGACCCCGTTATCAAGATAAATAATCTATCTGATCAGGAAGAGAGTGATCCTAGTATATCTAATCAGGGGGAGCGCAAAGTCACTCAATTTTATTTGAAATTGATGTCAAAGGGGGAGAAAATGGTTTTTTTGTATGCTACAGTTGGAGGTCTAAGAAGAATAGTGTATCCTTTCAGGGTTTCCATCAATGCCAAAGGGGGAGATTGTTGACATGTTTTAGAGGAAGAGTGCGCTTGTCATTGATGGATAGAAAAACAACGACGATGGTGAACAACAAAATCATAAGATTGGGAGGAGGAGCGAATAGTATGCATGGATCAAAGATCAGAAGGGAAAGCGTAGTACATAAACGTGATCACAATCAAAATCATTGATCGAGGATCTACTTCCAGAGTCTTCACAACTGATTGGATCAATTTTGAGTGGAAGGACAGGATAAGCTGAAATATCTGAGATCCCAATCATCCAAATTTCCATCAGCCATCGGATGGAATTAAATGGAAGGATAGGATAAGCAAAGATGGAGAGCCATTGGATTTAATCCAAGGAAAAGATACATTGCAGACAGATCGAGCCGTTGATCTAAGATATTGATCAAACAAACATCATTTGTTTCGAGCATAAAGTTATGAGGAGGTTACGCTTAAAAAAATCTCACTTTAATAATTTCAAGTTTGATTTTTGAAATCCCGGAAGCCCAGAGAGCTAGAGAGACAAAGTAAATTTCAACCATCAGATCCAGAGGGATATGTGGTGAGGGATCGTGATCTACGAAGAAATCACTTCGAGAAGTTTAAGTTTGAGATTTGAAATCCCCAAATCCTAGAGAGCCAAAGAGACGGAGTAAATTTCAACCTTCATATACAAAGGGATACGTGGAGACAGATCGTGAGCTCCAGAGAAATATCACTTCAAGAATTTCCAGTTGAGAATTGAAATTACTGAAGCCCGGAGGCCGAAGATCCAAAGTAAATATCGATCACCCGATCATCCGAAATAGATCTCAGTCGTCAAATCATCTGGAGTAAATATCAAGCATCAGATCATCCGAAGTGGATCTGGGTCGTCTCATCCAAAAGAGACGTGGTGTAAATCTGTGGATTTTAGGTAAAGGCCCAAAGTAAGCCTCAACCATATAATTCAAGGGGACGCACATCATTAGATCGTGGACTCTAGGTGAAATGCTCTAGGAGAAAGCGAGTGTAGAGGAGTTGAATCTCTATAAGGTCGAAGTCTCGAAGTGAACGAGGACCATTGATTTGAGGAGGACACATGGAAGGAATCTATGGACTCTGACTAAAATCATTCTGGGATAGCATGAAGGTTGATAATTGAAACCGTCGAAGCCCAGAGTAGCAAGGGAGATCTCGACCATTGAATAGAGAAATGGGCTGCAAAACCGTTGATTTGTTTGAAAGGTCGAATTTCTGAAGTAGAGGTTGAGTCGTCGATTGAGAAGGATAGGTTTTTGTAGATCATCGACTCCAGAAGTTTGGAATACAAAGGAAAGCAGGGTTTGAGAGTTGAAACTCCCGAAGCCTGGATCACAAAATAAATCATAGTCATTGATTTAGGAAGGTTAGATCTGATCAACAGATATTGAAAGAACAAATCTAAACCATCAGTTCAAGAGCACTGTCAAGATCGTGAGATTGATGGTCCTGTCACATTGCAGGGATTGAAGGTGCAATAACTTTAATAAGTTGAGGGAAATCCACAATCGAAACCATACTTTTGGAAAAAGTAAACGTGGAGGCTCGAGGTAAATTACAGGACAAAAATTAGTTTGATTCAAACCACCTTTGGACGTGCCCACAATCACGTGGTCACGTGAGATCATTTCCCAAGGTCATATTGAAAGAAGTAGCTATCACTCTCTAGGCCGAGATCATGAAGCGATTTTTGAATAGGTGTGTGGTCATCGCCGGTGATCACGTAAAGGAAGGGGCTTAGGACTGATTTACCTACAACAAATAAAACGACTGACTCTAACTGCTTGTAAAGAAAAGGAATCTCAGGATAATGGGCATTGATGATGAATAGACTGTAAGTAACCACCAGTAAAGTGGCAGAGTTGTGATGAGGACCTAGGCGCAAATATGACATGAAAAACATAGAAGATGATACATAGAATTGAGAGGCAGCACAGAGCATGTGTGACGAAGATTTGTCAGGATGATCTAGCAGAGGACTTGGCATGATAAATACATGCAGAGAATGTGATTTTTCGGTAATGATGCATGAGCGTAGAAGGTGGTAGTAAGCAACAGAAAAGGAGAAGAGAAGAGGTGCAGTGAAATGGAAGGCAGTGTATGCACAGAGCATAAAATGCAGAAGAAAAATAGAATAGATGGCAAGAACACAGAATGAAAAGAGAAGAGCATAAAAGCAAAAAGATGTAGAAGCGGAACAAAGCATAAAAGCTAAAGAAGGCAGAGGAGACATGGAGTTGTAATAGACCATATAAGAGACAGACAAGTAATTAAAGTTTTGTAAGATTCAATCAGGGTGGTAGGGTGGTGCTAGGGAGGATTGTAGTCCTCTAAATTCTAGTTGGTGCTAGAAGATATTCTGGGAGTTGGTGCTTCCATCTAGTTGATGCTAGAGAAACCTAGGAGTTGGTGCTTCCATCTAGTTGGTGCTAGAGAAATATGAGAGTTGGTGCTCTCTGCAAGTTGTAGCTTGCAATCAGAGGTTGTAGCCTCATATTTGAGTTGGTTCTCAAATACTATGATGTACATGAAGGTTGGATCTTGATTGACATCTGAAGAAGAAGAGGTTTTCTCCCTTTATGGGTTTCCTCATGAAAATATGTGTCTCTTTGTATTCTATGTGATTGATCAAATATTGTATATCTATGCATGTTAATTTATCAGTAACACATTAAATAATAATCTAGAAAGATTCATAAAAGAGCAAGAAAAGTTTCAATCTTATATTATAACTGATTCATCCCCCCCTCTTAATTATATTTACAACAATTGGTATCAGATTTGGTTCCTTTGATGAAAGGTATATCCATAGGCTTGAACATGACTAGTCATGATGGAAGTTCAACTAATAGAACCCCTCTGTTTGATGGAACAAACTTTGAATTCTGGAAAATAAGGATGAGAACACATTTAATGTCTCTCGGTGTTGATGTTTGGCATGACGTTGAAACGAGATATGTGAAGCCTGTAGTCTTGGCCTCAAAAGATGATAAGTTGGAGTTTAGCTTTAATGAAAAATAAGTGAATGCCATCCTCACTGGACTTGATGAAGCCGAATTTGTCAAAGTCATGCACTGTGATTCAACAAAAGTTATGTGGGACAAGCTGATAAGTAGTTATGAAGGTAATGAAAAGGTGAAAGACGCAAAACTTTAGACTCAGAGACTTAAATTTGAGTAGTTAAAGATGGATGAAGATGAAACTATCAGTAAGTACTTATTACGTATATAAGAACTTGTCAACACAATGAAAGGACTAGGTGAAACAATAGATGAATATTTTCTAGTCCAGAAAACATTAAGATCTATTCCTGATAGATTTAACTCAAAGGTCTCTACTATAGAGGAAATAGTTGATCTCAAAATGTTGACACTAGATCAACTTCTTGGAACACTAACTACTTATGAAATGAGAATCACCAAAGGTAAATCCACTAAAAGAGAGGCATATTTAAAAGAAGATAAAAACACAGATTCTGATATAGATGAGATTGAAGAAAATTTTGTTAGAAGACTGAAGAAAGGATCGGGAAAATACAAAGGTAAACTTCCCTACAAATGTGTCAACTATGGTAATATAGGTCATTTTGCATCTTAGTGTCCTCACAAAATAAAGGATCAGACATATGACGATGAAGAGAATCACAAACACAAGAAGGTCTATAAAGAGAATAATTTTAAGAAGAAAAGCCTTTTTGTAGACAATGATGATGATCCCTCAGATGATGAAAGCAATGACTCTTCTATTGAAGAAAAAATAAATGATATCATGATAATAGATTTAGAAGATCTAAACACTGAAGATATAGGAAGTGAGTTCATTGATTGTGAAGTAGTAGTAGATCTTGAAGGAGAACTTGTCAGTGCCATGGAAGAGATTGATAGACTGAGAGAAAAGAAAATAAAACAAAAACAATTACTGCTCAGGTATGAGAAAACATGCAATGAACCAACTAAAGAAATTTCTCTGTTGAAGGTTAAGTTAGAAGAAGATAAGAAGATTGAAGACATCTTCAAACATAAATTGAAGGAATTCGAAGAAAAAGGTGAAAAATTGCAAGCTGAAGTAGTGACTGTCAGAAAAGATCTAGAGAAATTTTAGGCCTTATATCATCAGAATATGACAAGTATTAAGGCCTCAAAAGGATTAGCCTCCATTCTAAATCAGAAAAGGAATTCGAATTTGAAAAATGGTTTGGGTTATGAAGAGGGATCAAGTAGTGGTGATCAGGGGATCAAATTTTGCTCAATTTTCAAAGTGCTTGGAATGCAACGAAAATAGTGCCATTGCGTCCATCTCGTTTTCTTGATTCTGGAAGCATATTTACTTTCTCAAATGGATTCCATATGGAGAAGATATCGCGATCTGTTAGCCAAGGCAAACAGGCAAAATTTTTTTATGCTAATTGTACCTATCCGTACAGTTTGTACAGTCCGTATGGTGATGTGGCAGGGTTGTACCATCCGTATGATGATGTGTCAGGTGGATGATGTGTCACGCTTTCATTGGTTGATGGTTGTCGAATCGGTGGATGACATGTGTCATTGGTGGCCAATGATGTGAGGACACGTGGCCCAATCCATTGGCACCACGTGTCACTCGTTGACTGGTTAATTGGTTTGGCTATTTGGTTATATAAAAAAATTTTGAGGTTCGTGGGGTTCGACCCCCGGACCTCCCCCTTTATGTAAAGACTTCATAACTCTCCGCTAACCAACGTGTCGCCCTTTGTTCCTTGATTATTATGTCAAC
>JZKD02S0172472.1:962045-975209 GCA_000966675.3 Picea glauca | reverse complement strand
TTCGACCGATTGAGGTGCCGAAAGAGCCCAGACAGGGGTTTTGGGACGCTAGGAAGCCATTGGAGCAGTCGGTTTGTCAGTTTGAGCATTGTAAGACATGTTTTTGAGCACTTTTGAGCAATTAATAATAATGATCCATTGGAAGCTCGCCAGGAGATGTAGCCCATAAGAGGGGTGAACTCCTTTATCAATTGTTGTGCATATGTGTTTATGTTCAATGTTTATCCTGTTGTCTATGTGTATTTTGCATAAGTAATCCTTAATTTATGTGTTGCAAACTGATCCATTTGCTTTAAACACATGACATTTCACTTGCAATAATTATTCAAGTTTTTCAAGTCTTCTTCATTTTTAGATCAAGTGGTCATCTAAGCAACAAAGAATCCATCAAGTTTGTCAAATCTACAACCATTGACAACAACAAACTTGCAGAAACAAAGGAAGAGAATCAACCACCAAGGAGGAGTGAAGGAAAATCTACCAGAACTAAATTTGTAGAAAAAAGAAATAATACACCCTTTGCTTAAGGAAATCGTCAGCATGGAATAAATCAACCTACTCAAAGAAGACAACCATTTTCCAGGTACAAATGTTTTTTCTATGGATATTGCTTTTACTACTCTAAATTTGGTCACAAAGTTGTAAATTGTTCTTTAAGATTTAGACATGAGCAATCAAGACAGCCAAGGAATACATATCTTCCACAACAAAGAATGATACAACCAAGTAACAAACAACCACAGACTTCAAATCATGTGATGGCTGGGAAAAGGATGAATATTAAACATAAAAATCATTATGATCCCTTATTCAATGAACCAAAATGTTACATCTGCCATAATTATGGACATAAAGCTGCAAACTGTCGCTTAAATAACTATAAGCCAGATTCAAATCACAAAGATGAAAACATCAAGGTTTGGAAGAGGAATGAAGATAACTAGTGTGGATTAGTGTTTTTATCTCAAAGACAAAAATAACCTTGGTATGTTGATAGTGGATGCTCCAATCATATGACAGGTGACAAAAGTAAGTTCATATTACTCAAAGAAAATAAATCAGGGAGTGTGACAATTGGAAATGATGCTCCAGGAAAGATCAGAGGTAAAGGTCTAGTAAGCTTAAGTAATGGAAGAAGCAAAGCTCAAGATGTATTATTTGTTTATGGTTTAAAGCATAATCTTCTTAGTGTCAGTCAGATATGTGATAGAGGATGTGAAGTCACTTTCACTTCCAAGAATTGTAATATAAAGATAGTAAACACAGGAGAGATGATTGCAAAAGGGGTTAGAACTGAAAAACAATGTATATGTTATGAAGGAAGATAAGGAGAAATGTCATTTAAGAAAATTTGTCCTAGGTTAAAGTCATTGTTCTTCAATGCGAGGATCTGTCCTAGCTATGTTCCCACTACGTTTATTCCCTTGGGGATGTATGTGATGATCAAAGTGTACTCGAAGTCTCATGGATTGTTGTCACGGTTGACCATGCTAGACAATGGTGGGATATAATCCGGTAAGACTAATGGGATCTGCTTCGCATTAGCCAGATCATCGCAGTGCTTACTTCGCTTCTAAGTTGCGAGGTTGACATGTTTCGAGCGACGTCCAATCGAAGGGGAAACTTGCAATTCCATGGTCGATGATTCATGTACTCCCATAGACATAGATTTATCATCCATAAACTTCTTCAACACTTCTTCAATGGATTTCTCTAGCTCGGTGCACTCGACCGACATTCTCATTGTTAACAAATAAGTCGGGGTAGGTGAATGGATAGCAGGGTAAAAACCATATGGTGAGGTATGATAGCACATCTCGACACACACAATCAATTCTCTATTATCTCAGATAATCACGAGTAGCAAAAAGTGGTCCTGGTGTAGCGTCAGACGGGTTAAATAAGTGAGTGTCATAAGAGATTCCTCCAACGGATAGGAATGCCTCCATTAATGCAAATCAATCTGTTAGGGAATGGTATCAATGTCTAAAGACAACCTATCCACCCATAAATGTGTTTCCTATACGTTATGGAGCATCGTTCTAATGGTCGGGGCACCTCCAAAGATCATATAGCTTATCCAAGGCGAAGCCCCCTTCTACTTAGTTCTGTTGTTCTGGCGAGGTTCAGAGCCTACAAGCCTACCTCCTAGGAAGTCCCAATCTATGAAATCTTTTGTTTTTTCTCTATAACTTCTTGTAGATTTTCCAACTTAGCTTTATTCTTGTTGATCCTCCTTGCCTTATTTCCTATGATTTGAGTCTCTCTAATTGTTTCTGGATTTATGTTTTCATTCTTATTCTTGTCTTGTCCTAGCAAAGTGACTTTGCACTTGTGATCTATTCTCAAAGGGTTTGAATTTAATATCCCTTCTCTTACTATTTCCTGGGTGGATATACTTCTTTCTGGTATGGATAGGTCCTTCAAACCTTTCTATTTTCTTTCAACCTCGATGGCTAATTCTCTGGTCTTCTGTTTCTTTGACTCAACTTCTCATTCTTCTATCAGTCAATATATCTTTCTAGCTATGATATCCCTTAGTTCTTTCTTTTTATTTTGTGTAGCTTCTTCTTTTGATTTCCTTCTGATCTAATCCTTCTCAATCCAAGTCTTTCATAACAAAAGAGGAAAAGGGGTGATGTTCTCAATAAACCTAATAACTTCAAATTCCTCTTTTGTTGATGTTCCATGGATAATAACAGGTACATTAGTAACTCTTCCACATAGGGTTATCATATTTCCTTTAAACAAGTCGATCTTTCCTAGTGAAGGTACCACAGTACGCTATCCCAAAATTTCTCAAGTTCTTTCTCGCATAATATTTACTAGTGTTTCCTCATCCAAGACACAGTCTATGTCTAAGTATCCTAATCTTGTATCTATGTGATGTTTTTCTTTCAATATATCTGGTAAGCTGACATTTTTGTGATCATTCATTGCTTCTTTTAACTGTACTAACATAGTCTGAGATTTCTATGATTCTCTTACTTTATGATTCTATAACATGCTCTTATTCTCTTGACTGATGTTCATTTGTTCAACTTTAGCAATCATCTTTGAAAAGTCCTCAACTTCATGACCAAGAAGTTTACAATAGAGACAACTAGGACCTACACCAGGGCATTCCTTAGCAAGATGTCTCAGTCTTCTGCAGTTATAACATAATGTCAATCCTCTCTTTCTCTTTTATGTTCCCCAACTTCTTCTATACTGCACAGTAGGATCACAGTGTTGGACCTGCAATCTACAAAAATTCTTTCTAGGTTCCTGCATCCACTTATTAGTCCAAAAATTCTTTCTATGCATAGGAATAAAATATCTTTCTCTATTTTATCAAATTTATTCAGATCAACTATGTATTCTAACTATACCCTAGCTTTCAGGCTAGGAAAGAATCTATCAAACATACCTAGATTCATGCTTCCGAACCAAAATTTCCATGTATCTTACTCTATCAAAGTACAAAGTCTTACCTCTTTCAAAATCTTACCTCTTTTCTTTAGATCGGGTTTCTTTCTTAGCACATAGCTTCACACGTCAAGTAGAGTACTGCACACTATAGCAAAATATCTACGCAAAAAGCTTCTCTTTTCTTCAATTCCCAGTGATCACAATTCTAGGTCCCGACAATGGAACCATTTTTTGGCACAGGGGAAGACCCAGGGTTCAATGCTTTAACAATGCACCACAAAATCCATAACTATTGGCCCTTTCAACAACACCTCCGAAGTAGACGAAGTCTCACTCGAGGTAGAGGTAGGGGGGGTTACAGAAATCAGGTGTCTGTAACCAAGATGGGACACATATCTGTGATTGTAACACTTCTACAAAGTACTTAGGAACAACATGCATCAATCCCTTAGTCTTACTCACATCGCAAATCTACCCCTAAGTACAAATCGGCGCAGTAACAATGATAACATACACTTCACACTTAGAATGATAAATTAGATCTAACATATTCAACATAAATAGAGCACTAAGCATTCATAGATCTATCTATCATTCATAACAGTCAATGTACTAAGAAGATCCACAACATAAACTAGCACAAAGAAAACCATCAACATAGGATATACGTGGTTCACCCCAGTGTGGGGCTATGCCCACCAACTATTTCTTCTTTTTATTAGGCTTCAATCTCATACATTCCTCTACTCCTGCGCACTAAGCCATAGAGCCAAGCTTCACACCGGACAGGTGATCTGCACACTGCGCACCAAATATACCTTCCCAAAATCAGGTCAAGGCACATAGCCAACTCCTCTATCAAACACAAAGCCTTACATATGTGTTTTGTTGCACAAAGAAATACAAAACTACTTGCCTCTTGCACTTAGAAATTACTTCCCTCTATATCATTTTCTACATTACATTCTTATTTATACTTTTACATTTCTTACAAAAAGGCCTAATCATGGGTAAACCCATGGGCCGACATCTCATAACCCATTACATAAACCCTAATGAACCCCTTTTTGGGTCCACAAAGCCCACAAAACAAGTGAGATCCGTGATCTCAGCTCCGCCTGGGCACTCCTTCCTCGACTATTGCGTCGAAGTCCCAAAAGTGGTCAAACCTGACCAATGTTTCCCAAAACTTGGTCAAGGACCAACAACTCGGCATGTTTTTTCTTGTATGCAGATGTTACCTTATGTTGAAACTACTAGGCACTTTACTTTTTAATGGGTTTTTATAAAGTTGTAAAGTGGTTATTTTATTAAAGTGACTTTTTAATAAAGTGTACCTTCTAATTTTAAAGTGACTTTGTTTCAAAAAGTATACTTATGTAATAAAGTGAAATGTACTATAATATTTTAAGTGATTCATTTTGGAGGGAATGAATCATGGACCTTAATCTTGCAAAGGAAAGATTAGATATTGGCCTTTGGATTTAGGGTTGGGAAAGGTGAAAAGACACTTTTGAGGGAAAATTTCATTTTCATAGTTATAAAATAATGCACTGGGTAGTGTGAAAGACACATTTAGAGAAGAAGAGTGTGAGAGAGATTTCTGAGGAGTGTTTGGAGAGGAAAGTGAGTAGTAAGATTTGGCACATTTCCCAAGAGAACTTGGGCACAAATCTCAAGGAGGAATTTTATGTTTTTGAGTGTTGTTGATTTATTTGTTGAACAGACCATACTATATGGATCCGTACAAGTCATACAACAACAAAGATTGGAATGGAAATCGAGGCAAGGGGTGGCATGGTTTTTGAGGAAGTTTTTCTGAGTTTTCTGAAAGAGATTAATTGTACAGACAACAAGCTACAACAATCTATTGTGGGCAGTTTTCCCAAGGTGTTGTTTCAACAAATCTGTACAATTGTATGGACTATGGAAAGGATGATGAGGAATAATTTCAGCGGGAGTGTTTTTGTGTTGTAAGTGGTTTTTCTCTTGGCTGGAAATGTACTGTGGATGCTGATAAATCTTTCCTAAAACTAATAGAATCTCTCTCTCTCTCTCTCTCTCTCTCTCTCTCTCTCTCTCTCTCTCTTTGGGTTTCCTCACATTGGGGTTTTCCCTTGCATTTGCCTAAATTTCTGAGTTATTCATGGGTGATTGAATGTTGTTCATTGTGTTTATTTCCATTGCATAATTACTTAGTCATGTGTATTTCTTCTTATGGAAATTTCTAAATGTGGGTTTTAGACATTTCAAAGTTCATGCAAGACATTTATCTCTAGGTTGCTAAGTGTATGAAGAAATATTAGCCTGGTGATTTTTGTCATTAAAATTTACATGGTATCATAGCTTGGTCTTTGAATGACAATGAACAATGAGATTTTTGGGCAAGTTTGTAGGGGAGGGATTTTTTATTGTTTTCCTTGAGCTGTGACAGGGAATATGGATGCATGCATTAGATTTGAGGATTGGTTGGATGGAGTTTCCAACTATTTGAAGTGGAAGGTCTAGATGTCAGTTGTTCTCAATAAGAACAAGATTTGGAACTATGTCAATTATGTTATTGTGGTTCTCGCAACAGATACCGCTCCTTTGGATTTGCATGAGGTCAAGGAGAACAAATCTCAGAGGATTATTCTGGATGGGGTGAAGGATCATCGTATCCCACACTTGGTTGAGAAGAAGACAACCAAAGAGATGTGAGATACAATGAAGAACTTATTTGAGGCGAAGAATGAGAACCAGAAGATGGCCTTGAAGGCTAAGTTACATGATACCAAGATGGGTAAGGAGGAGAGTGTTTATACTTATCATAATCAGGTAGCTCAAGTGAAATATGAGTTGGTTGTTGTTGGAGAGGTCATATCGGATTCAGATTTGGTGAGGATAGCCTTGAAAGGATTCACCAAAGAATGGGAAGTCTTCATGAAGTGTGTGGTGGGTCGTGAGCATCTTCTAGATTGGATAAGACTGTGGGATGATTTCACTCAGGAGGAGATCTGGGAAGGATCTGAGAAAAGTGGACAGAAGAAAAATGGAGCTGATGAGAATGTTTATCTTACTGAAAAGAGAGAGAAGAAAGGAATTTTCGGGAGGAACTTGAGTAAAGTCAGATGTTATTCTTGTAACCAGTTGGGGCACCTTGCTTCTCATTGTCTTGAGAGGAAGAAGAAGAAGAAGGAACCAGAGGGGCCTAAGATAGACTCTACAATATCCATGCAGGACTTTGCTTCCAAGTATGATAGGGAATTTTCTTTGGTTACCCTAGTTTCTAGTGTCATTAGCAGAGGATTTGGAGGTCATATCAGATTGATTGTGGATAGTGGAGCCTCTTTCTACATGAAGGGAATCTGGCGAGTATTCCTAATTATCATAGAGACAGGTCCTGATCGGCAGGTGGTAAATGAAGGTTGTATGGCGCGAGCTATACGTGGAGTTGGATAGGTTATATTCCAACTCGATTATGGAGGAATCCTAGAGCTTGATGGAGTTCTCTTTGTTCTAGGGTTGAGGGTTAACTTTCTCTCAGTCTCATCCTTGGAGGATGTAGGATATTGTACATTGTTCAAGAGGGAACATGTCTTTATCTATAGGGAGGGAGTGGACCCAGTGGAACTGTAGCTAATCAGTGATCAGGTGGACAGGTTGTAAATGTTGTGAGGACAACCTTCAATGTATGATCCAGTGTCAGATGAGGATCATAAGGAGGATCTTTAAATTGTCGTGGGCCAAAGGATTCAGTATTGCATTTCGAGAGAAGAGAGTGATTCTCTTTTGGGCATTGATAGAAGACTCAACTAGTGTGGTCGAACCAATTCTCAGGACAGAGTGGATTCTCCAAGGAGCTCAGGGTTCTGGGTAGCTGTCAGGAGAATATCTTCTAGTTCGAGTTTTGTGCAGGTGTGGAGGATGGCTCCAAGTGCAAAGGGAGCTCCTACAGAGAAAAGTGTGATGGGACCAGATGATGGATATGGTAGTGAGTACATCCCTCGCTAAGAGGGAGTGCTAGATTTTTATCTTGGGAGGTACTCCACGTGTTTTGTCTTATATGTGGATGTTACCTTATGTTGACACTACTAGGCACTTTACATTGTAATGGGTTTTTATAAAGTTGTACAGTGGTTCTTTTATTAAAGTGACTTTTCAATAAAGTGTACCTTCTAATTTTAAAGTGACTTTATTTCATAAAGTGCACTTATGTAATAGAGTGTAACGTACTTTAATATTTTAAGTGATTCATTTTGGAGGGAATGAATCATGGCCCTTGATCTTGCAAATGCAAGATTAGATCTTAGCTTTTGGATTTAGGGTTGGGGAAGGTGAAAAGACACTTTGGAGGGAAAATGTTATTTTCAGATTTATAAACAAATGCACTGGGTAGTGTGCAAGACACATTGAGAGAAGAAGAGTGTGAGAGAGATTTATGAGAGATTGGAGAGGAAAGTGAGAAGCAACTGTTGGCACATTTCCCAAGAGAACTTGAGCACAAATCCCAAGGAGGAATTTTCTATTAAGAGTGTTGTTGATTTATTTGTTCAACTTTCCATAATGTATGGATCCGTATAGGTCGTACAACAACAAACATTGGCACGATAATCAAGGCAAGAATTGGCACAATTTTTGAGGACATTTTTTTGAGTTTTTGGAAGGAGGTCGACCGTATGGACAACAAGGTACAATAGTATGTTGTGGGAACTTTTCCCAAGGTGTTGTTTCAGAAAATGTGTACAGTTGTACGGACTATGGCAAGGATTACGAGGTGGAATTTCGGTAGGATTGCTTTTGTGATGTAACTTTTTTTTCTCTTGGCTAGAAATGTACTGTGGCTATTGATAAATATTTCCTAAAGCTAATAGAATCTCTCTCTTTCTTTAAGTTTCCCCACATTAGGGTTTTCCCTAGCATTTGCCTAAATTTCAAAGTTATTCATGGGTGATTGAATGTTGTTCATTGTGTTTATTTCCACTACATAATAATGTGTATTTCTGCTTATGGAAATTTCTGAATGTGGGTTTTAGACATTTCAGAGTTCATGCAAGAAAATTATCTCTAGGTTGTTAAGTGTATGACAAAATATTAGATTGCTGATTTTTGTCATTAAAATTTACATTTGTTTTATCCGTGTCTACTATCTTCAAACTGTTTTCATATCCAAGTCATGGATTATCGGTAGGTAATCTCTAGTTTCTAATCATTTCCTCTTACTTTTTAGTACTTTTTTCAAATTTCTTGTAGTAATTCAACTTTTCTATTGTCAACATTAGTTCTTTTCTTCTGTGATCCAATTTTTCTTTTATTTTCTCATAATATTTAGTTGTTTTATCTAATTGCTTCTTGAAGTTGTTAATTGTCTTTTCAAGATTATGATTCTATTCTTCACAATTTTTCAATTCGTTTTTTAACTCTCTATTTTTTCTTTTGAGATGGCTATTTTATTCTTCAACATGCTTCAATTTTTCAATATTTTCTTCATCTTCTTGTTCACTTTTTGTGATGTCTTTGTTTCCCTAGAAATGTTCTATGTTTGTTTCTTCAAAATCTTCTTCAAAATTGATTTCATTTGTTTCAAAATTTGTGTGGTTATCATTCTAATTTTCTTGATTTATGAAGATAACTTCCCTTTCTTCTCCATTGCTTTCATTTGAAGAACGGTTGTCCTCTTGGAGTAAAGAATTTTTTTCTTTTGGAAGTTTTTCTTTGCTTCAAAAGGACATTTCTCAGCATAGTGTCCTACTCTACCAAAATTGAAGCATTTAAAAGGTAACTTACCTTTATATTTGATGGTTCCCATCTTGAGCCTCCTTATGAAATGTGCTTCTTCTTCATCTGATTCATCACCTGGTCTTTCTCCTACCTTGTGTTCTTTATTCCTTGTTTTCTTCGTGACTTTAAAATATTATTCCCTATTTGATTGTTCATTTTTTGTATCTATTCTCATTTCATATGCTATGAGGGTCCCATGTAGTTCATCTATTGTCATTTTGGTCAAATCCCTAGTTTATTCAATGGCTGGAAACTTGGCATCATATCTTAGAGGAAGTGATCTCAACACTTTCTATACAACCAAGGAATCTTTGACATCTTCTCCTAATCCTCTGATGGCATTGACAACTTCATCTACTCTAAGTAAATAGGTTGCAATATCTTCATTTTCATTCATTTTCATATTTTCAAATTGTTCTCTGTGTCGCTGAAGCTTGACCAACTTGAATTTCAGATCACCTTCATAAATATTTCGAAGTTTATCCCAAACCTCTTAGTTTTTCTATGAGCCATCACCTTGCTAGAAATAGTTGGTTTCAATCCACTTATGATAACATGCCTAGCCTTTGAATTACAACTCATTAATTTCTTCTCATCTGAATCGATTGGAGTGGTTTTTGGAAATTTATGCCCATTGACAATTGAGAGCTAGATATCCACTCCTAAATTTGTCAAGTAAGTTTTCATTTCGGTGTTCCAATATGCATAATTATTTCCGTCCAATGGTGGAATTCCATTTGGAATGTGGCCTTCCATTTGTTTCTCACGATCTTCCTTCCACTTCTTAGACTGTTCTAAAGGTAACCTGCTCTGATACCAATCGTTGATGCTGAGAGGGGGGGTGAATCAATATCAAGTACAATTTAGCACTTTTTAAACTTTAACTTTTCAATCAAATAAATGTATCCAATATACAATAAAGAGTAGAAGAAGAAATACGCAATGGCCTAAAGTGAGGGTGGATTTACCTAAGCTGCATAGGGTGCCTTAGCATTGTTCCCTCACAAGGAACAACCTAAGGAACAACACAATGGTAGCACTGGGTTTTGCATCAATGATTCACTTTCCCTATTCTGAATTAGAATCCAAGTGTAATACCCCAGATTAATCCCCAGTGTAATTGTACATATGTTTTATAGACTGGTGAGCTAGGATATTATAGACGAGAGTTCCTATGTGATTATTAGGCTGGAGAGCCTAGATTGTTAAAAGGCCAACATGCCTATATTTTAATTTGTAATCATACTCATACTATTAGTAAAATACATCACTGTTGCATACTAACCCAACAAATGAGAAGGGGGGATAAACTCCACTAGAAAAGGAAATGGAGGATAAGAGTCTAGGAAAGGGCTAAGCTAAGGGGGATTAATCCCAATGGAATATTAATATTCCTTAAAGCTAAAGTTATGGATATGAATATATCCTAAGTATCTAAAGTGGGGACAAGNTTTCTTCAAAATCTTCTTCAAAATTGATTTCATTTGTTTCAAAATTTGTGTGGTTATCATTCTAATTTTCTTGAGTTATGAAGATAACTTCCCTTACTTCCCTTTCTTCTCCATTTCTTTCGTTTGAAGAACGGTTGTCCTCTTGGAGTAAAGAATTTTTTTCTTTTGGAAGTTTTTCTTTGCTTCAAAAGGACCTTTCTCAGCATAGTGTCCTACTTTTCCAAAATTGAAGCATTTAAAAGGTAACTTACCTTTATATTTGATGGTTCCCATCTTGAGCCTCCTTATGAAATGTGCTTCTTCTTCATCTGATTCATCACTTGGTCTTTCTTCTACCTTGTGTTCTTTATTCCTTGTTTTCTCTGTGACTTTAAAATATTATTCCCTATTTGGTTGTTCATTTTTTGTATCTATTCTCATTTCATATGCTGCGAGGGTCCCATGTAGTTCATCTACTGTCATTTTGGTGAAATCCCTAGTTTATTCAATGGATGAGAACTTGGCATCATATCTTAGAGGAAGTGATCTCAACACTTTCTATACAATCAAGGAATCTTTGACATCTTATCCTAATCCTCTAATGGCATTGACAACTTCATCTAATCTAAGTAAATAGGTTGCAATATCTTCATTTTCATTCATTTTCATATTTTCAAATTGTTCTCTGTGTCGTTGAAGCTTGACCAACTTGAATTTTAGATCACCTTCATAAATATTTCGAAGTTTATCCCAAACCTCTTAGTTTTTCTATGAACCATCACCTTTCTAGAAATAGTTGGTGTCAATCCACTTATGATAACATGCCTAGCCTTTGAATTACAACTCATTAATTTCTTCTCATCTGAATCGATTGGAGTTCTTTTTGGAAATTTATGGCCATTGACAATTGAGAGCTAGATATCCACTCCTAAATTTGTCAAGTAAGTTTTCATTTCAGTGTTCCAATATGCATAATTATTTCCATCCAATGGTGGAATTCCATTTGGAATGTGGCCTTCCATTTTTTCTCACGATCTTCCTTCCACTGCTTAGACTGTTCTAAAGGTAACCTGCTCTGATACCAATTGTTGATGCTGAGAGGGGGGGTGAATCAATATCAAGTACAATTTAGCACTTTTTAAACTTGAACTTTTCAATCAAATAAATGCATCCAATATACAATAAAGAGTAGAAGAAGAAATACACAATGGCCTAAAGNCCCAATACTCATCATTTTGTATGTCATAATAGATAAATTAAAGAAGGTCAAATGGGCACAAACTCAAGAAAATATCACTTTAATTTATAAATCTGGACTAGGCAACACATGAGCAAGTGAGGTCTTGATTTAACTTCAATCAGTAATTTGTAGTAAAGGGTGAGTAGGGGGGAGAACAGGTGAGGATATGTAGAGGTATGCTATGGACATCAGGCATTCCAGCAGCCTAAGGAAGAAAATCTTCAAGAACAAGATCCTCTTGGAACTGAAACTTTGGGAAACTAAGAAAACACTATAACAACACTGCAATCAAACCTCCATTGCAACATAGTCACAGCTATTCATGTGAATCCTTCAATCATGAACTCTCAGTATCAAATGCAATATAAGACAGACACGGGAAGCTGACTTTCATTAAACAAGAATTCTCAAATCAAATTACATAACCAGTGAACTAGAGCTTAATTAAAACATTACAATACTGGAGCTTAGCTCAACCATCGACACTAAACAAAATATGAGAATGAATCCTATATACTCAGAACAATTCGCCAATGACAACAAAGGCATGTCTGAGTCACTTAATTCAAAGCCTTACATCTGCATGATTTCTCGCAGACTGAGCATGCAATCTTCCATCAGACACGATCTTCTGTTAGATGTAATAGTTCTTCAAGGGGGCCTACAGGTAAGCCGACCCGTTGACCATCCTTCCTCGGGATTTCTATTTATGGTCGAAACGATGCTCAACCACCTCCACTTGCTTCAATAACTATCTATCTTGGGATCAGGAAGGCCTAAGTCAAATCCACACATGTGGTACATGTTGGCCTCACTCTGAAACTGTGCCACTAGGATCCCCACTGAATGTTGACCAAGAAGATGGCGAGCGGTCATGGAGGCTGACGAGGAGGAGCTGGAAAGATGATTGATGTGTATCAGCATGGAATTTACGAGGAATGGGTGGTCGGGTGGGAAGTTTTTGCGACAGAATAGTGACTTGGAAGGCGTAGGGACAGACACATGAAAGTTGAAGTATGACGGGGCTGAGGTGATGTGGCACAAAAAGATTATGTGGAGGTAGAAGGGGGGATTCGGTGGCTTAGCGAGGTGAGGACAACCCACTTAGGTGGAGGTGATAGGGAGTACGAGAGGGGCACCTGTCGAAGTGAGAGGGTGAGATACGAGGACGGGACGGTGACAAGAAGCAGGAGATGTGATATGAAGAGGGAATGGGATACACATGGTAGGTTGTAATAAGTTGCACTGGAAAGAGGACATGTGGTAGGTAGAGAGAGATTGAGTGGAAGACATGTGTCAGTGGGAGGCGAGAGCAGTAAGAGG
>JZKD02S0172472.1:925166-949472 GCA_000966675.3 Picea glauca | reverse complement strand
TCCTCCACTCCAAGACAAAACATATTCCCATAAAATATCATTTTCTGAGAGAGCAGGTCACCAATCAAATTGTTCAGGTCCATTACATTCCCACTATAGAACAAATTGCAGACATCTTCACTAAGCCCATAGCTAAGACACCATTTGAATATCTCAGACAGAAGTTGGGTGTCATTTCGTTTCACACCTAAAAAGTCCATCTTGTTAGGGGGAGTTTTGCATTGTTTGAATATTTAATGCCTCCTAAAATTACTGCAATAGCTCAGGGGGAGCATGTCTCTTCTTTGACATTGATGTCAAAGGGGGAGAAAAGAATTCGAGTGCCTTAGTTGCCATCAATGCCAAAGGGGGAGATTGTTGGCAAATGTTTAATAGGTAGTGTATGCTTGTCATTGATGGCAAGTACAATAGTGAAGATGGCAGGATCAGAGTGTGCATCGATGGAAAAATAGGAAAAACGTAAGATCAGGAGGAATAGCGTCGACGAGAACGTGCACACCAAAGCTCAAGATACAGGAGTTCGCAGAGGAGAAGGAAGACAAAGGTCGAGGCCTTTGAGAACTGGCAATTCTCCCAAGGTTGGGAGGAAAGTGTGCAAAGATCAGGAGGGAGCACAGCTGCCGTCAGATCGACTGAAGAAGAATATCTGGACCATTGGTTTCTACATCCAGGAGGATCTTAGGAGAAGCCTACAGAAGGGAGAGATCGAGAGTCATTGGATCTCATTCAGAAATCTCGTCAACCGTCAGATCGGACAGGAGCTGCATGAGGTTTACCATCAGGAAAAGCCAAGGTGAAATCCCGAAAGGAGGGTTGACTCATCGGCATTTCACATATCGGGAATCCCATGAGCCAATGCATTGTGGCATTGAAAAGCTCGAAACCCCGATGAGTGGTAAGACTGTTGTCACGGGGATAACTGTCATATGGGCCAAGAGCCTAGCCAAGAGAGCTAGTGCGTAAAGAGCACGTCGGGATTCGAGGGATCATGAATCCTGAGGACATACATGTTTCGACATTGGAAAGTCTGAAACCCTGATGAGGAGGTTTGGCTGTGGTCATATAGGGGGAGGTCACATGGACCACGAGCTTAGCCGGAGGGCTAATTGAAGTTAGAGGCGTCAGATCTGAGTGCAAGGTCCGACCACCGTTGGATCAAGGAAAACCTGCACGATCTTTAAAAAGTGTAAGGAGTATAGGGCTCACAAATCCCGGAAGCAGGAGGACCATCCATCTCAAGGGGTTATGTGGACCGTTGATTCGACTCCCTATCGGAGTTTCGAGGATCGAGTGTTGGAGATGTCAAAGAATATTGACATCAAGAATCCCAAAATCGCGATGAGTGAAATCTTGACCGAATCTGAACCGTCAGATCAAGATGTGATCCAGACCGTCGACTCGACTCATGTCAGCTAAGAACACGTGGCAAAACCAGGTAATGACAAGTGTCAAAATGATTCAACATTTCAGGCACATGTAAGTCACGAATCAGAGTGACACGTGGTAGTATTCAACATGTGTCAATCCACGTGTGACGTCAGCAGATGGACACCACTTCAGATTTTCGAGGATCGCGTGTTGGAAATGTCAAAGAAACAATGCAACAGGAATCCAGATTTCTCGATATGCAAAATTGCGACTTAAATCATAGCCGTTGAATCAATATCAAATCTGGACCGTTGATTCTAGTCAATGGAGAGGCATCGGGGATCGAGAGTTAGACATGTCAAAGAAAATTGACATCAGGAATCCCGATATCGCGATAGGTGAAATCACGATATAATCTGAACCGTCAAATCAAGTGTTGATCGGAGGGATACTGATGCATGACACAATGAAACTACCAGAAAACATTGATGGCGTCTGCTAGAGAATTCGAAGAAACCCCTATGTGATCGCCAGAGGAGATGAAGAGCCTCCAAGCTTCATCCAAGTGAAGGAAGACTATTTTTAGAATGGATTGGCAGATGGATGCATGTGGAAGCTTGTAACTAAAACAGAGAAGGTGAGCTCGACTGTCACAGAGAAGACGAAGAGTCCCAACTGCCAAAGAGGCTAAGGAATCTCAACATAACATCCAGTGATGTTGAACGCGTGGGAAAACGGCCAGAGAAGATGAAGAGTTACAATGATGATCATGCAGAGCACTCAAGAGGTGGAGGAGATTGGCACGGTATGAGCATGCATAGGAATGGAAAATATTGCATGCACAAGAGGCACAGAAGCTATATATACACGGTACAGAGAAGAGATGAGGTTGTTGTTGCTGTTGGTTTTTGTTGTGGTTTTTGGTGGTGAAAGTGATTCACATGTGAAGAAGGAGGAGAGTGCAGCATCTGAATAGCACAGAAGAGGAACTGTGTGGTGATTGGACATGGCGCACAGAGAACAAAAATCGGAAGAACAGACAGTGCAAGTGATGGGTGCAGAAAGGCAATGAGGCAGATAGAGCAACGATATGCAGCAGAACAATGATGAGTCTAGTAAGCCATTATTTAACATCATATCATTGTAATAAGTTTCAGTAGCAAATATTTATATTTCATGGTGGTTGGGAGGAGCTAGGGAGGACTGGTGTCCTCAAAGGTTCAAGTGGGTTCTTGAACACAGGGAGTTGATGCTTCCTTCTAGTTGGTGCTAGAGAAACCAAGGAGTTGGTGCTTCCTTCTAGTTGATGCTAGAAAAACCAGGGAGTTGGTTCTTCCTTCTAGTTTGTGCTAGAGAAACCAGGGAGTTGGTGCTTCCTTCTAGTGGGTGCTAGAGAAAACAGAGAGTTGGTGCTCTCAGCAAGTTGCAACTTGCAAAACTGAGGTTGTAGCCTCATTATGANTGATACTGTAAAGAATGTAAATATTACTTATCATATAAATAAAAAGAGGTTTTTACCCTGCATGGGTTTCCTCGGGAAATATCTGTCTCTGTGTTTCTCATATATGTGAATGATGTTGAAAGTGCCATTGCTTATTTCCCTGCATTATTGTGATCATCATTCAGTATCTCCACAAAGAGTTTAAAAGAACCATAATTGTTTAAGCACGGTAACAACTGATTCACCCCCCCTCTCAGTTGTCCAACAGTTGTATGAAGAGAAGGATTTTTTCTCATCATTTAATAGTGATACTATTATCTCACGAATAAAGAGGAGAAGGAATTTTGAGATCATGATTTTTCTCGAATACATTTGGGTCTACTCTACATTTGTGTTTGTCATTTAAACCTCTTGAATATTTGTCATATGAACTATTTATGTGTGCAGTATTTAAGATGTTTAATTTGTTATGATTTCTAATGGATGCAATGGTAATGCTACAGATCTAATGTACAACTACTTGTGATCAAATATGTGATTTTATTGTTTTAATATATTACTGATTAACATGGACTATTTCTACAATCTGTAATACCATTTTATGTTGTGCTTATCTGTTAGAATTTCTATTGCATGATAGGTTAGATATAGTTAGGTTAGATATAGTTAGATTAGAAAGTTTTCATTTGTTTTAATTAGATTAGATTTAAAATAAATTAGAATTCTTTAGGGGATAGTTTATTGTCTTTCCCTTTTTTTTTAATTCGTACTGGCAACCAAGTCCACATACTAGTCAAAACTTTCCATCCAAAATGAAAGTGAGTCTAATTGGGACTCACCATCAGGAATTTTCCCTTACCTGCTTGACAGGCCATTTGGACTCGTCAACATGCAATTGGTTCCATTGGCCTTGCCTTCAATTGTGTGTTGTTGGACCTAATTTTGGATTAGATATAATTTTCCCTGGTGGAGTCATAGCCCCAGCTTGGGGGTGACCTGTTGTTGAGAGTGATAAAACAACACGGACTGTGGGTGGGAAGTGGGTGGGAAGAACGTTTGAGGTCTGCAACCAGTGGTGATTTCCATTAAAATATAAGTGTTGTTTTATGTGTTTATGATGATTATTGTGTGGTAGTTAATTCTATAATGTTATAATTGTATATAATTATGGATGGATTATATGATGTTAGAACTGCATAATTGTCTCATATGCAGGGAATATTAATATTGTTGGTATCACAATCGTGGTCAGGGGTCTAGGTGTGCTATTAAAGGGTATCGAATCNTGTAACTATTACTTATCATATAAAGAAAAAGAGGTTTTTACCCTGCATGGGTTTCCTCGGGAAATATCTGTCTTTGTGTTTCTCATATATGTGAATGATGCTGAAAGTGCCATTGCTTATTTCCCAGCATTATTGTGATCATCATTCAGTATCTCCACAAAGAGTTTAAAAGAACCATAATTGTTTAAGCACAGTAACAACTGATTCACCCCCCCCTCTCAGTTGTCCAACAGTTGTATGAAGAGAAGGGATTTTTCTCATCATTTGATAGTGATACTATTATCTCACGAATAAAGAGGAGAAGGAATTTTGAGATCATGATTTTTCTCGAATACATTTGGGTCTACTCTACATTTGTGTTTGTCATTTAAACCTCTTGAATATTTGTCATATGAACTATTTATGTGTGCAGTATTTAAGATGTTTAATTTGTTATGATTTCTAATGGATGCAATGGTAATGCTACAGATCTAATGTACAACTACTTGTGATCAAATATGTGATTTTATTGTTTTAATATATTACTGATTAACATGGACTATTTCTACAATTTGTAATACCATTTTATGTTGTGCTTATTTATTAGAATTTCTCTTGCATGATAGGTTAGATATAGTTAGATTAGAAAGTTTTCATTTGTTTTAATTAGATTAGATTTAGAATAAATTAGAATTCTTTAGGGGACATTTTATTGTCTTTCCCTTTTTTTTTAATTCATACTGGCAACCAAGTCCACATACTAGTCAAAACTTTCCATCCAAAATGAAAGTGAGTCTAATTGGGACTCACCATTAGGAATTTTCCCTTACCTGCTTGACAGGCCATTTGGACTCGTCAACATGCAATTGGTGCCATTGGCCTTGCCTTCAATTGTGTGTTGTTGGACCTAATTTTGGATTAGATATAATTTTCCCTGGTGGAGTCATAGCCCCAGCTTGGGGGTGACCTGTTGTTGAGAGTGATAGAACAACACGAACTGTGGGTGGGAAGTAGGTGGGAAGATCGTTTGAGGTCTGCAACTAGTGGTGATTTCCATTAAAATATAAGTGTTGTTTTATGTGTTTATGATGATTATTGTGTGGTAGTTAATTCTATAATGTTATAATTGTATATAATTATGCATGGATTATATGATGTTAGAACTGCATAATTGTCTCATATGAAGGGAATATTAATATTGTTGGTATCACAATCGTGGACAGGGGTCTAGGTGTGCTATTAAAGGGTATCGAATCTTAATATTAGATTATATGAGTCTTCAAGAGGGATGAAAATAATTAATTAATGGTATCAAAGTTTTAATGGGAAATATTTAAACGAATTTTGAAATTTGTTATTTGATAGAAGTTGGGTTTTCGGTGACATATTCCTAGAACTAAGTATGGGGTGTGTTATAGATTGGTATCAGAGCCACAAATTCAACACTAATCCTACATGCGCTAGAGACAACACATAGAAGTTGAATTTGCATATTTAAAGGTAAGAGGATTCTATAACTTGTTTGGAAAAATGTTTCAGGCAAAGTTTGGGGAAATTGCCTGTAAATTTGTGAAATTTTAATTAAGAGGTTAAAAATCCTAGTTTTAACCTATAATATGGGTGTTTTCAAGCTTAAAATCGGCTGAATTTTGGAAATTGCAAAGCATCTAGGATGAAATTGGGTGTAATTGAGCAAAAGCCCCACTTTCTATAGTGAAATTCAATGAGAAATTGATGTAGGCATGTCGAATTGTTGGTGCAAGGGTCATTTAGACATGCATAAAGACTAAATAAATAAATAAAATATTAATTACAAAAATTCTATGGTGTTTGGGGAAGAAATTTAAAATTTAGGCATTTTTTAAAATTTTGAAATTTTGGAAAATTTTGGGATTTTTCGTAAAATGACGTCAGCGGTGACATGGAGACATGTGTCAAGTGATGTGGAAATAGTGACGTGGAATAAAATGGCATCAAGGAGACAGGTGAGGATGGCAGAGTGGCAGGTTTGGTAGATAATGTGGGAGCCTTGTTGAGCAGGCATGAGATTGGATACCATTGGTGGTATCAAAGGTTTTAAAGGCAGTTTTGAATGTTGCAAAAAACATTTGAAATGGACAAGAAGTGTATACCCTAGGAGGTATTTTGGTATTTGAGGGTTGGGAGTAGTTATATTTTGATTACTTCAACCTTTTATATCACCCTCGATCGTCGATATGCATTAATATCACTCATTCGATTAAAGTGGATGAGCATGTAGCGGGATGCCATGGTGTCGGGGTGGTAGGCTATGGTGGAAGACTATGTTGGTGGAATGGAAGGACGTAGGGTGACATGGGTTCCATAGTGCATGAGATGGTGAGCTCCAATACCATAAGTAGTATCTAACGTTTTAAAATTCATTTCAAAATTTATAAAAAAACTCATAAATGGATGTTGGAGCAACACGTGAATGGAGGGCAGTTTGGTGGTTTTGAAGGATTTTGTGGCATTAAAATCCATCCAACTTCACCTATGAAATAAACATGGATTTTTTATCATCATTCATTCTCCATCGTCCAATCAATTGAGTGAAAAAATCATGCGTGTCGGGAAAAAGGGTGTGGGATGGGACCTGCCCATCCTTGTGACCAATGAAGGGGCACCCTGTGGAAGGATGGTAGAGGAAATGGGAGGGACCCTTGTCCCATCCATGGTTGGAAAAGGTTCCAGGTGGGAAGCTAGATACGATGGGGCCCATAATTTAATTTATTAAAATAAAAAATAAAAAGAATAAGGAGAAGAAGAAGAGAGAAGGGGCAAGAGAAAAGGAATAAAGAGGAAAGAGAAGAAGGGTGACGTATATGTTGGAGTTACTTCAAAGACACTTGGGATTTATTTTTCCTAAGTTTTTTCCTTGTTTATTAGTCATTATCCAGTCTCCTATATTTTAGGAAGAATATTCCTCAAGGGATAATATTCTCTTCAGTTTTCACTTCAGTTTGACTAGTTGAGTGGAGTCTAGATGTTACATTGGTTTTGTCACCATGCAACATTGGGATCATCACCAGCTAATGTGAATTATCCTTTGTATCATCACCAGACTAGAAAATTACCCATGATTCCATGATATCCTTTTCACTTCACTTTGTTTCATTTAGTTAACTGAACACTGGTAGACTAGTTAACTTAGCTAGGTGGTAGTTTACTCTTGTAACTACTCGAGAGACTAGACTAGGTGGGAGTTCATTCCCGTAACTATTGGTGTGTTTCCATATTAGTCTAGAACACCACTATGGCACATTTTCTTCACCTCCAGTGCACATTGGTTGAGTTATACAGAGTATATCATATGTAAATTATTAATTATTCATTACAGTTAATGAGAATTCTTCCATTCTTTCTCTCTTGCTTATTCTTTCTCAATTTATCTTTGCAAATGTGTGTGGTATTTTCTAGATAGATATATTATGTGTAGTTTCAACACATTTACATGGTATCAGAGCTGACAGACTACTAAGAAAAAGCTACACCAAATTATTTTTGCAGGTACCAAAGATTGAAGACATCGGAAAAATGGAATTCCCAAAAGAATTCATTCTTACACCTTACAATTACTTTGCATCAAAGGAGAGGATAATCATGCATCTCTGAACCATAGGATTGTATAGGTTAACCTTGAATACAGAGACAGAACTGACATCATCCATAGAAAAATCCAAGTATCTAAATCAAATGGATGAAGCATTCAGAACAATTTGCAGTCTCATTTCTCCGAATCTCCTTTTTCACATATCTTCCTATAAAACCCCAATGAAGCATTGAACATCTTGGAAGGGATATTTGGAAAAAATATGAGATGAGGGGACACATTCTCGAGGTGGAACTTCTTACATTGGATCCAAAAATCTTCGACAATCTCCAATATTTCTTTACAAAATACAAGGATTTACTATCGCAACTCAAATATTGTGGGGTTGATAAATCTAAGGAGGAGAAATAAATGGTTCTCACCATTCTCTCCAAACTTGGTCCTGAATTATTTGTATTCATGTCCACGTTCTATTCAATCAAGTTTTCCTCCAGAACCACCTAGAAGATGCCTTCTCTTGAGGAATTTATCGAATCCCTGACACAAGAGAAAATAAAGCTCATCAACATGGGAAAAATCAAAGGCTCAAAGGTGAATGAACTTACTTTGAAATATGGAAGCCATCAATATCATAGATATAAAGATAAAGACAAAATTAAATCTCATGCAAATCTGAAGAAGGAAGGGTACTCAAAACCCTTCATCGGTGCCTTCCAATCCAAAGGTGGAAAGGGAAGAAAAGGGGAGAAATGCACATACTTCCATAAAGGATTCCATCCAAAATCAACATGCATGAAAAAGAAAATAGATCTAATGACCCAAATACTTCATAAAAATAACCTTGGAGATCGCATCCCTGAGGGTGCCAAGAAGAAGAAACCAGAAGATCAAAATCCCAAGAAAGGAAATTCTAGCCATGCTTTGATTTCCATCAACTCCTCTCCCGATGCTTGGATCCTATATTCAGGAGCATCACATCACATGGCTGCCAAAAAATTAGTATATTCTTCATTGGATGCATGCAAAGGTCCTCCTATTCTGATGGGGGACAACTCTCCAATCGAGGTCACCGGCAAAGGAAGGATTGAACTCACCAATGGAAGCTTCGAGAATGTGTTGCACGTTCCCAAACTTTCCGTCAATCTTCTCTTTATGTATCAGATGACAAATTCCGGAACAGGAAAGAAATTCATATTCACACCTAATGTAGTGGACATCTATGACATGCAAACCAATTCCATGGTTTCTACCGGTGAGGTAAATCATCAATCTATATTGTATACATTTTCTGAATTTATTGAACCTGATTTTGCTTTACTGCTTACACATGCTAATGAAAGTAGTAGGATATGGCACGAAATGTTCAAGCATTTCAATTTCATATATATGCAACAACTTATCAAGCAAATATTGGTTTATGGTCTACCAGAAATCCATTTCTCCAAAGGAATCTGTGAGGGATATGTTCTTGGAAAACACCCCCAAGAGAAATTTGACATAGGAAAGACTCAGGGAGCTTCCTCTCCTTTAGATCTGATCCATAGTGACCTCATGGGCCCTTTTCTGCATCCATGAATCAAAAAAGTGAGGTATGTTCTCATTTTTGTTGATTATTTCTCATGTTTCACATGGATTTACTTTCTCGGGAAAAAATCATAGGTCTTTCAACACCTCAAAGATTTCAAANGGGATGAAAATAATTAATTAATGGTATCAAAGTTTTAATGGGAAATATTTAAACGAATTTTGAAATTTGTTATTTGATAGAAGTTGGGTTTTCGGTGACATATTCCTAGAACTAATTATGGGGTGTGTTATAGATTGGTATCAGAGCCACAAATTCAACACTAATCCTACATGCAGCAGAGACAACACATAGAAGTTGAATTTGCAGATTTAAAGTTAAGAGGATTCTACAACTTGTTTGGAAAAATGTTTCAGGCAAAGTTTGGGGAAATTGCCTGTAAATTTGTGAAATTTTAATTAAGAGGTTAAAAATACTAGTTTTAACCTATAATATGGGTGTTTTCAATCTTAAAATCGACCGAATTTTGGAAATTGCAAAGCATCTAGGATGAAATTGGGTGTAATTGAGCAAAAGCCCCACTTTCTATAGTGAAATTCATTGAGAAATTGATGTAGGCATGTCGAATTGTTGGTGCAAGGGTCATTTAGACATGCATAAAGACTAAATAAATAAATAAAATCTTAATTACAAAAATTCTATGGTGTTTGGGGAAGAAATTTAAAATTTAGGCATTTTTGAAAATTTTGAAATTTTGGAAAATTTTGGGATTTTTCGTAAAATGACGTCAGCGGTGACATGGAGACATGTGTCAAGTGATGTGGAAATAGTGACGTGGAATAAAATGGCGTCAAGGCGACAGGTGAGGATGGCAGAGTGGCGGGTTTGGTAGATAATGTGGGAGCCTTGTTGAGCAGGCATGAGATTGGATACCATTGGTGGTATCGGAGGTTTTAAAGGCAGTTTTGAATGTTGCAAAAAACATTTGAAATGGACAAGAGGTGTATACCCTAGGAGGTATTTTGGTATTTGAGGGTTGGGAGTAGTTATATTTTGATTACTTCAACCTTTTATATCACCCTCGATCATCGATATGCATTAATATCACTCATTCGATTAAAGTGGACAAGCATGTAGCGGGATGCCATGGTGTCGGGGTGGTAGGCTATGGTAGAAGACTATGTTGGTGGAATGGCAGGACGTCGGGTGACATGGGTTCCATAGTGCATGAGATGGTGAGCTCCGATACCATAAGTAGTATCTAACGTTTTAAAATTCATTTCAAAATTTATAAAAAAACTCAAAAATGGATGTTGGAGCAACACGTGAATGGAGGGCAGTTTGGTGGTTTTGAAGGATTTTGTGGCATTAAACTCCATCCAACTTCACCTATGAAATAAACATGGATTTTTTATCATCATTAATTCTCCATCATCCAATCAATTGAGTGAAAAAGTCATGCGCGTCGGGAAAAAGGGTGTGGGATGGGACCTGCCCATCCTTTTGACCAATGAAGGGGCACCCTGTGGAAGGATGGTAGAGGAAATGGGAGGGACCCTTGTCCCATCCATGGTTGGAAAAGGTTCCAGGTGGGAAGCTAAATATGATGGGGCCCATAATTTAATTTATTAAAATAAAAAATAAAAAGAATAAGGAGAAGAAGAAGAGAGAAGGGGCAAGAGAAAAGGAATAAAGAGGAAAGAGAAGAAGGGTGACGTATATGTTGGAGTTACTTCAAAGACACTTGGGATTTATTTTTCCTAAGTTTTTTCCTTGTTTATTAGTCATTATCCAGTCTCCTATATTTTAGGAAGAATATTCCTCAAGGGATAATATTCTCTTCAGTTTTCACTTCAGTTTGACTAGTTGAGTGGAGTCTAGATGTTACATTGGTTTTGTCACCATGCAACATTGGGATCATCACCAGCTAATGTGAATTATCCTTTGTATCATCACCAGACTAGAAAATTACCCATGATTCCATGATATCCTTTTCACTTCACTTTGTTTCATTTAGTTAACTGAACACTGGTAGACTAGTTAACTTAGCTAGGTGGTAGTTTACTCTTGTAACTACTCGAGAGACTAGACTAGGTGGGAGTTCATTCCCGTAACTATTGGTGTGTTTCCATATTAGTCTAGAACACCACTATGGCACATTTTCTTCACCTCCAGTGCACATTGGTTGAGTTATACAGAGTATATCATATGTAAATTATTAATTATTCATTACAGTTAATGAGAATTCTTCCATTCTTTCTCTCTTGCTTATTCTTTCTCAATTTATCTTTGCAAATGTGTGTGGTATTTTCTAGATAGATATATTATGTGTAGTTTCAACACATTTACATGGTATCAGAGCTGACAGACTACTAAGAAAAAGCTACACCAAATTATTTTTGCAGGTACCAAAGATTGAAGACATCGGAAAAATGGAATTCCCAAAAGAATTCATTCTTACACCTTACAATTACTTTGCATCAAAGGAGAGGATAATCATGCATCTCTGAACCATAGGATTGTATAGGTTAACCTTGAATACAGAGACAGAACTGACATCATCCATAGAAAAATCCAAGTATCTAAATCAAATGGATGAAGCATTCAGAACAATTTGCAGTCTCATTTCTCCGAATCTCCTTTTTCACATATCTTCCTATAAAACCCCAATGAAGCATTGAACATCTTGGAAGGGATATTTGGAAAAAATATGAGATGAGGGGACACATTCTCGAGGTGGAACTTCTTACATTGGATCCAAAAATCTTCGACAATCTCCAATATTTCTTTACAAAATACAAGGATTTACTATCGCAACTCAAATATTGTGGGGTTGATAAATCTAAGGAGGAGAAATAAATGGTTCTCACCATTCTCTCCAAACTTGGTCCTGAATTATTTGTATTCATGTCCACGTTCTATTCAATCAAGTTTTCCTCCAGAACCACCTAGAAGATGCCTTCTCTTGAGGAATTTATCGAATCCCTGACACAAGAGAAAATAAAGCTCATCAACATGGGAAAAATCAAAGGCTCAAAGGTGAATGAACTTACTTTGAAATATGGAAGCCATCAATATCATAGATATAAAGATAAAGACAAAATTAAATCTCATGCAAATCTGAAGAAGGAAGGGTACTCAAAACCCTTCATCGGTGCCTTCCAATCCAAAGGTGGAAAGGGAAGAAAAGGGGAGAAATGCACATACTTCCATAAAGGATTCCATCCAAAATCAACATGCATGAAAAAGAAAATAGATCTAATGACCCAAATACTTCATAAAAATAACCTTGGAGATCGCATCCCTGAGGGTGCCAAGAAGAAGAAACCAGAAGATCAAAATCCCAAGAAAGGAAATTCTAGCCATGCTTTGATTTCCATCAACTCCTCTCCCGATGCTTGGATCCTATATTCAGGAGCATCACATCACATGGCTGCCAAAAAATTAGTATATTCTTCATTGGATGCATGCAAAGGTCCTCCTATTCTGATGGGGGACAACTCTCCAATCGAGGTCACCGGCAAAGGAAGGATTGAACTCACCAATGGAAGCTTCGAGAATGTGTTGCACGTTCCCAAACTTTCCGTCAATCTTCTCTTTATGTATCAGATGACAAATTCCGGAACAGGAAAGAAATTCATATTCACACCTAATGTAGTGGACATCTATGACATGCAAACCAATTCCATGGTTTCTACCGGTGAGGTAAATCATCAATCTATATTGTATACATTTTCTGAATTTATTGAACCTGATTTTGCTTTACTGCTTACACATGCTAATGAAAGTAGTAGGATATGGCACGAAATGTTCAAGCATTTCAATTTCATATATATGCAACAACTTATCAAGCAAATATTGGTTTATGGTCTACCAGAAATCCATTTCTCCAAAGGAATCTGTGAGGGATATGTTCTTGGAAAACACCCCCAAGAGAAATTTGACATAGGAAAGACTCAGGGAGCTTCCTCTCCTTTAGATCTGATCCATAGTGACCTCATGGGCCCTTTTCTGCATCCATGAATCAAAAAAGTGAGGTATGTTCTCATTTTTGTTGATTATTTCTCATGTTTCACATGGATTTACTTTCTCGGGAAAAAATCATAGGTCTTTCAACACCTCAAAGATTTCAAAGCCCTCGTTGAGACACGGTCAGAAAAGAAAAACAAAATCCTTCGAACTAATAATGGGGGAGAGTGTGCCAATCATGAGATCCAGAATCTTTGTCATGAGGTAGGGATTCAGTTGCATCACACAGTTCCCTCTGCTCCGCAACAAAGAAGAGTTGTTGAGTGGAAAAATAGATCTCTAAAATAGATGGCATATTGCATATTGCATACAAAGTCACTACCATGGAGACTATGGGCCGAAGCACTTAATTGTGCAACCTACATCCAAAATAGATCTCCCCATAGATCTGTCAAGGATAAGACCCCCTACGAGGCTTGGAGCGGCCTGAAACCAGAAGTGACCCACTTTCGTATTTTCAGTTCACGTGCATGGGCTCGGATTCCCTCTGAAAAGAGGAAGGCACTTGATCCACAAAACACAGAGTATCTTTTTTGGATACCCCGATGGTGTGAAGGGATATAGACTTATTGATCTTTCCTTGGACTAGTTTATCATTGAGTGAAGTGTCCAATTAGAGAAATGTGTCTTGCATGTACCTCAACAGTCGCATGTTGACACCTTCATTCTTCCACCTGTCCAAGATGATGAGCATGCACATGCCGACTCTTCTTCAAACGAGAGTTTTGATTCAGAGAATTCAGATGATCTAGATAAAGAGTCAGTATAGTCAGATATAGAGTCAGTGCATCCAAATGCACATACAGAGCCACAACAGAGGCAAATTACTCTCCAGGATGCAGGGGATATTGTTGGTGATCCAGCTGACACTAGGATGACTCGATATGATTTCAAGGAGCCTCCTATTTCACTCGCTACCATTGAACCATTGCCATCTAGAAATATTTTCTTGGTTCAATCTTCATATCCACAGTCTTATGGTGAGGCTGTTGGAAATCCCTTTTGGTAATCCTCCATGTAGAAGGAATACAACTCCCTCCTCAAGAGCCAAACTTGGGATATGGTTCCCCTTCCTTCTGGAAGAAAACTTGTCAGGTGCAGATGGGTCTACAGGACCAAGAGCGCAAAAGAATGACAAATTAGCAAATACAAATACAGGATTGTTTCCAAAGGCTTTCAGCAAGTGCATGGCATTGACTATGATGAGAACTTCGATCCAGTAGCGAAGATGGATTCCATACATTTGGCACTTTCCATTGTGGTGGCCAAGGTATGGGAATTCCATCAGATGGATGTGAAGAATGAATTTCTTCACAGTGATATCTCTAAGGATAGCTATATGGAGCAACCCCAGGGATTTATGCAGGATTCCTCTTTGGTTTGTCGACTGAATAAATATATTTATAGCCTTAAGAAGGCTCTGAGGGAATTGTATGCCAAAATGGAATCCTACCTGCTATCACAAAACTTTGTACGTTGTAAATCAGACCCGAATTTCTACATGCTCAAGATGGTTGACTCACTTCTAATATTAGTTCTGTATGTTGATGATTTGTTGATCATTGGTTGCTCGACTTCAGTGATTTCTACAATCAAGAGTATTCTACATGATAGGTTTTTAATGACGGACACAGGTCCACTACAATTCTTCCTTGGACTCGAGATCAGTCAAGATGCATCATGCATCAAACTGTCTCAGGCCAAGTATGCTCAATATCTCCTTGAGAGATTTCACATGACAGACTGCAAGTCTGCTCCGACTCCTTTCCTATCAGGAGTCAAACTTGAGGATGACAGGGACACTCCACCAGTTGAAATCACACTATACTGACAACTAGTGGGGATCTTGTTGTATCTCACACACTCCAGACCAGACCTCTCCTATGCAGTTGGTGCAGTTTTCAAGTTCATGCAGGAGTCGCATGAGCTACATTGGAAGGTTGCAAAGCATATCCTTCGATACATACAGGGTACCATCACCTTTGGGATTCATTATGCAACAAACTCTACATTAGATCTCATTGGGTTCACTAATTATGACTGGTCTGGCGATGGCACTGATCACAAGTCCACATCTGGTTGCTCACTCAGTCTAGGTTCTGGGCCTATCTCTTGGTCGAGCAAGAAGGAGGTTGTTCTTTCTCTTTCTTCAACCGAGGTAGAGTACATAGGGGTATTTAACATAACCATTCAGGCTATGTGGCTACAAAATTTTCTCACTAAGTTGGGCATTCAATTTCATCGATCGATCGTCATCTGGTGTGACAACTAGAGCACTTTGAAGTTTTGCAGAGATCCAGTTCATAGGTAGTGGATGAAGCACATCGAGATCCACATGCACTACATACAGGACTTAGTACATAAGGGGATCATTGACCTACAATTTTGTCCTTCATTAGAAAATACATAATACATCTTCACTAAGACCTTTACTGAGCAGAAGTTCCATTCTCTGCGAAGTTGTCTTGGAGTGAAGGACACAATTGCCTAGTAGCTGTCAGTTCTTTTTTTACATACATTGTACCTTGAGGGGGATGTTTTCCCATGAGGTTTTCCCTCTTTCCTCACTTTATTTCAGTGTATCTTTTGTATTTGGGTACCTAACATGGCCTCATTGTCGGGATGCATTCTTTATTTTCACCATAGTGATGTTCAAAGGGGGTGTTGGAGTTACTTCACACACACCTGGGATTNGATGGGGCCCATAATTTAATTTATTAAAATAAAAAATAAAAAGAATAAGGAGAAGAAGAAGAGAGAAGGGGCAAGAGAAAAGGAATAAAGAGGAAAGAGAAGAAGGGTGACGTATATGTTGGAGTTACTTCAAAGACACTTGGGATTTATTTTTCCTAAGTTTTTTCCTTGTTTATTAGTCATTATCCAGTCTCCTATATTTTAGGAAGAATATTCCTCAAGGGATAATATTCTCTTCAGTTTTCACTTCAGTTTGACTAGTTGAGTGGAGTCTAGATGTTACATTGGTTTTGTCACCATGCAACATTGGGATCATCACCAGCTAATGTGAATTATCCTTTGTATCATCACCAGACTAGAAAATTACCCATGATTCCATGATATCCTTTTCACTTCACTTTGTTTCATTTAGTTAACTGAACACTGGTAGACTAGTTAACTTAGCTAGGTGGTAGTTTACTCTTGTAACTACTCGAGAGACTAGACTAGGTGGGAGTTCATTCCCGTAACTATTGGTGTGTTTCCATATTAGTCTAGAACACCACTATGGCACATTTTCTTCACCTCCAGTGCACATTGGTTGAGTTATACAGAGTATATCATATGTAAATTATTAATTATTCATTACAGTTAATGAGAATTCTTCCATTCTTTCTCTCTTGCTTATTCTTTCTCAATTTATCTTTGCAAATGTGTGTGGTATTTTCTAGATAGATATATTATGTGTAGTTTCAACACATTTACATGGTATCAGAGCTGACAGACTACTAAGAAAAAGCTACACCAAATTATTTTTGCAGGTACCAAAGATTGAAGACATCGGAAAAATGGAATTCCCAAAAGAATTCATTCTTACACCTTACAATTACTTTGCATCAAAGGAGAGGATAATCATGCATCTCTGAACCATAGGATTGTATAGGTTAACCTTGAATACAGAGACAGAACTGACATCATCCATAGAAAAATCCAAGTATCTAAATCAAATGGATGAAGCATTCAGAACAATTTGCAGTCTCATTTCTCCGAATCTCCTTTTTCACATATCTTCCTATAAAACCCCAATGAAGCATTGAACATCTTGGAAGGGATATTTGGAAAAAATATGAGATGAGGGGACACATTCTCGAGGTGGAACTTCTTACATTGGATCCAAAAATCTTCGACAATCTCCAATATTTCTTTACAAAATACAAGGATTTACTATCGCAACTCAAATATTGTGGGGTTGATAAATCTAAGGAGGAGAAATAAATGGTTCTCACCATTCTCTCCAAACTTGGTCCTGAATTATTTGTATTCATGTCCACGTTCTATTCAATCAAGTTTTCCTCCAGAACCACCTAGAAGATGCCTTCTCTTGAGGAATTTATCGAATCCCTGACACAAGAGAAAATAAAGCTCATCAACATGGGAAAAATCAAAGGCTCAAAGGTGAATGAACTTACTTTGAAATATGGAAGCCATCAATATCATAGATATAAAGATAAAGACAAAATTAAATCTCATGCAAATCTGAAGAAGGAAGGGTACTCAAAACCCTTCATCGGTGCCTTCCAATCCAAAGGTGGAAAGGGAAGAAAAGGGGAGAAATGCACATACTTCCATAAAGGATTCCATCCAAAATCAACATGCATGAAAAAGAAAATAGATCTAATGACCCAAATACTTCATAAAAATAACCTTGGAGATCGCATCCCTGAGGGTGCCAAGAAGAAGAAACCAGAAGATCAAAATCCCAAGAAAGGAAATTCTAGCCATGCTTTGATTTCCATCAACTCCTCTCCCGATGCTTGGATCCTATATTCAGGAGCATCACATCACATGGCTGCCAAAAAATTAGTATATTCTTCATTGGATGCATGCAAAGGTCCTCCTATTCTGATGGGGGACAACTCTCCAATCGAGGTCACCGGCAAAGGAAGGATTGAACTCACCAATGGAAGCTTCGAGAATGTGTTGCACGTTCCCAAACTTTCCGTCAATCTTCTCTTTATGTATCAGATGACAAATTCCGGAACAGGAAAGAAATTCATATTCACACCTAATGTAGTGGACATCTATGACATGCAAACCAATTCCATGGTTTCTACCGGTGAGGTAAATCATCAATCTATATTGTATACATTTTCTGAATTTATTGAACCTGATTTTGCTTTACTGCTTACACATGCTAATGAAAGTAGTAGGATATGGCACGAAATGTTCAAGCATTTCAATTTCATATATATGCAACAACTTATCAAGCAAATATTGGTTTATGGTCTACCAGAAATCCATTTCTCCAAAGGAATCTGTGAGGGATATGTTCTTGGAAAACACCCCCAAGAGAAATTTGACATAGGAAAGACTCAGGGAGCTTCCTCTCCTTTAGATCTGATCCATAGTGACCTCATGGGCCCTTTTCTGCATCCATGAATCAAAAAAGTGAGGTATGTTCTCATTTTTGTTGATTATTTCTCATGTTTCACATGGATTTACTTTCTCGGGAAAAAATCATAGGTCTTTCAACACCTCAAAGATTTCAAATCCCTTGTTGAGACACGGTCAGAAAAGAAAAACAAAATCCTTCGAACTAATAATGGGGGAGAGTATGTCAATCATGAGATCTAGAATATTTGTCATGAGGTAGGGATTCAGTTGCAGCACACAGTTCCCTCTGCTCCGCAGCAAAGAAGAGTTGTTGAGTGGAAAAATAGATCTCTAAAATAGATGGCATATTGCATACTGCATACAAAGTCACTACCATGAAGACTATGGGCCGAAGCACTTAATTGTGCAACCTACATCCAAAACAGATCTCCCCACAGATCTGTCAAGGATAAGACCCCCTACGAGGCTTGGAGCGGCCTGAAACCAGAAGTGACCCACTTTCGTATTTTCAGTTCACGTGCATGGGCTCGGATTCCCTTTGAAAAGAGGAAGGCACTTGATCCACAAAACACAGAGTGTATCTTTTTTGGATACCCCGATGGTGTGAAGGGATATAGACTTATTGATCTTTCCTTGGACTAGTTTATCATTGAGTGAAGTGTCCAATTAGAGAAACGTGTCTTTCATGTACCTCAACAGTCGCATGTTGACACCTTCATTCTTCCACCTGTCCGAGATGATGAGCATGCACATGCCAACTCTTCTTCAAACGAGAGTTTTGATTCAGAGAATTCAGATGATCTAGATAAAGAGTCAGTATAGTCAGATATAGATTCAATGCATCCAAATGCAGATGCAGAGCCACAACAGAGGCAAATTACTCTCCAGGATGCAGGGGATATTGTTGGTGATCCAGCTGACACTAGGATGACTCGATATGATTTCGAGGAGCCTCTTATTTCACTCGCTACCATTGAACCATTGCCATCTAGACATATTTTCTTGGTTCAGTCTTCATATCCATAGTCTTATGGTGAGGCTGTTGGAAATCCCTTTTGGTAATCCTCCATGCAGAAGGAATACAACTCCCTCCTCAAGAGCCAAACTTGGGATATGGTTCCCCTTCCTTCTGGAAGAAAACTTGTCAGGTGTAGATGGGTCTACAGGACCAAGAGCGCAAAAGAATGACAAATTAGCAAATACAAATACAGGATTGTTTCCAAAGGCTTTCAGCAAGTGCATGGCATTGACTATGATGAGAACTTTGATCTAGTAGCAAAGATGGATTCCATATGTTTGGCACTTTCCATTGTGGTGGCCAAGGTATGGGAATTCCATCAGATGGACGTGAAGAATGAATTTCTTCACAGTGATATCTCTAAGGATATCTATATGGAGCAACCCCAGGGATTTATGTAGGATTCCTCTTTGGTTTGTCGACTGAATAAATATATTTATAGCCTTAAGAAGGCTCTGAGGGAATGATATGCCAAAATGGAATCCTACCTGCTATCACAAAACTTTGTACGTTGTAAATCAGACCCGAATTTCTACATGCTCAAGATGGTTGACTCACTTCTAATATTAGTTCTGTATGTTGATGATTTGTTGATCATTGGTTGCTCGACTTCAGTGATTTCTACAATCAAGAGTATTCTACATGATAGGTTTTTAATGACGGACACAGGTCCACTACAATTCTTCCTTGGACTCGAGATCAGTCAAGATGCATCATGCATCAAACTGTCTCAGGCCAAGTATGCTCAATATCTCCTTGAGAGATTTCACATGACAGACTGCAAGTCTGCTCCGACTCCTTTCCTATCAGGAGTCAAACTTGAGGATGACAGGGACACTCCACCAGTTGAAATCACACTATACTGACAACTAGTGGGGATCTTGTTGTATCTCACACACTCCAGACCAGACCTCTCCTATGCAGTTGGTGCAGTTTTCAAGTTCATGCAGGAGTCGCATGAGCTACATTGGAAGGTTGCAAAGCATATCCTTCGATACATACAGGGTACCATCACCTTTGGGA
The DNA here is from genome assembly GCA_000966675.3 of Picea glauca. Lineage (NCBI taxonomy): Eukaryota > Viridiplantae > Streptophyta > Pinopsida > Pinales > Pinaceae > Picea > Picea glauca. Next base: position 929,165 of record JZKD02S0172472.1, on the reverse strand, counting down.
TTCATTATGCAACAAACTCTACATTAGATCTCATTGGGTTCACTAATTATGACTGGTCTGGCGATGGCACTGATCACAAGTCCACATCTGGTTGCTCACTCAGTCTAGGTTCTGGGCCTATCTCTTGGTCGAGCAAGAAGGAGGTTGTTCTTTCTCTTTCTTCAACCGAGGTAGAGTACATAGGGGTATTTAACATAACCATTCAGGCTATGTGGCTACAAAATTTTCTCACTAAGTTGGGCATTCAATTTCATCGATCGATCGTCATCTGGTGTGACAACTAGAGCACTTTGAAGTTTTGCAGAGATCCAGTTCATAGGTAGTGGATGAAGCACATCGAGATCCACATGCACTACATACAGGACTTAGTACATAAGGGGATCATTGACCTACAATTTTGTCCTTCATTAGAAAATACATAATACATCTTCACTAAGACCTTTACTGAGCAGAAGTTCCATTCTCTGCGAAGTTGTCTTGGAGTGAAGGACACAATTGCCTAGTAGCTGTCAGTTCTTTTTTTACATACATTGTACCTTGAGGGGGATGTTTTCCCATGAGGTTTTCCCTCTTTCCTCACTTTATTTCAGTGTATCTTTTGTATTTGGGTACCTAACATGGCCTCATTGTCGGGATGCATTCTTTATTTTCACCATAGTGATGTTCAAAGGGGGTGTTGGAGTTACTTCACACACACCTGGGATTTATTTTTCCTAAGTTTTTTCCTTGTTTATTAGTCATTATCTAGCCTCTATATTTTAGGGAGAATATTCTCTTCAATTTACACTTCAGTTTGACTAGTTGAGTGGAGTCTAGATGTTGCATTAGTTTTGTCACCATGAAACATTGGGATCATCACCGGCTAATTCACATTAGCCTTGGTATCATCACCAGACTAGCGCATTACCCATGATTCCTTGATCTCCTCCTCACTTCATTATGTTTTAGTCAGTTAACTAAAGACTGGTAGACTAGTTAACTTAGCTAGGTGGCAGTTCACTCTTGTAACTTCTTGAGAGACTATATTAGGTGGCAGTTCACTCCCGTAACTGTTGTGGTGTGTCCAGATCACTATAGACCACCATTATGGCACATTGGCTTCACCTCCAATGCTCATTGGTTGATTTATACAAAGTATATCATGTGTAAATTATTCATTATTCATTAGGGTTAATGAGAATTATTTCATTCTTTCTCTCTTGCTTCTTCTTTCTCAATTTATCTCTACAAATGTGTGTGGTATTTTCTAGCTAGATCTATTATGTGCAGGTTCAACACATTTACATTATAAGGTCGAAGGTGATGGATGATGACAAGGTGGTCAGTAGTTTTACATGGAATCACTTCAAGGTGTCATGTGGACCCAGAATGCCACATCTGCAGCCACGTCAGCAAGGATGCCACATAGGTAAAAGTTACCTATGGTTTAAAAAAAACTAAGTCTTGAGCCAAAATTATATTTTGGCATAATAGGAGGATAATAAACTAGATGAAGATATATTTTCTGGTTTTTTTTTTTTGTAGTGTCAGTGGTTACAAAAATTATAGAGAGGGACATTGACCAATTATGCTATGATTTTTTGGAAAATGTGAATTATAGGGTTTTGAAGATCAGGGTCAAGCTCGTGGTAGGGTCACCATTACTCCTGAATTTTTTACAGTGTCAGAAAAGAAGATATGAAAATACTCTGTGAAGGCATTGGCCAAATTCTAAGGATTTTGGAGTGGAGATGCCAAAATAGGGGAAAATCCACTATTTTGGGCCACTCTTTGGAGATTTTTGGGATTTTTAGGGGAGGAAAAGGGACTCCAAATGCCAAATATGGAAAAACAATATTTATTCAACATTTCATGTACTCACCAAGCCAAATAAAGTTTCTTAAGTGAATTTTGTCTAGAAATGCTCAGATTAGAAAATATCCAATTTGGTTAAAAGTTCTAAGTCTAGAAAAAGGGATGAAAAGGGAAAAGTTGTCATTTCCATATTGTTGTATATTTTCACTAGAGTATCATATAAAAAATATGAGAGTTGTTGTGAGTTCCCTATCATCAATATTATCAACGAATCATACTGAATTTTTCTTGTTTCCTTCCTTATTTATCTCTACAAGTGATAGAAGTTGGCGTCTGAGATTAATTGCACCAAGATGAAGGGTGAACAAAAGGGGTATATTGGCAATATTTAGATGACTATAACTTTATGCTCAGAGCACAGAATCGAAAAAGAAAGTAGTCAATGGAAATATCTCGGATATGATAATTCAATTATGCAACCATATTTTTTAATTGAGTAGCAAAATTCATAGGAAATCGAAAGGAAGATGACTAGTGACTTTAAAGGCCAAAATTGTGTATATGTTCCCAGAATTGTGAGTTATTTTTTTAGCTAAAATATGTTGTTGTATGCACATTTTTCAAAATGTAAGGTTAAAGATAGAACAAAGAAGGCTTAGAATGAGTTCTATATATGTGGAAGATGCAAGGGAAATCTACAGATATGAGGAAAAAGGTGGGGACAATTATTCAAAATGAGCACGTGATCTCTTTAGGAAGTTGCAAGAATCAAACATCTAGGCGTAGTGAGCAATATGGAAGACCTCCAATGAAATTTTAATGTGGTAAAAGAATGCTAGATGAAATATGTGCATATCAAATGTGGATGCTAGGTAAGAAATCCCATCAACAAATCATGATAATACCTGTGCATTAGGTACACATAAGGGTGCCACGCATGGTAATAAGAAGGGTGGTTTAAATAGCATATGAAAAGGTTTGGATTCAAAGATAAGTATGAACATAAATACTTAAGGGGGGATTTTTATGTCAAGGGATGTTCACAGGATGATCAAAGGCCATGAATGCAAAATGTTAATATATGAATCCAAGTTCAACCATGAAGGTTTGGTAATCCAAGAAGATAAAAATTTATGTGTAAAGGAAATCACTACAATAAATATTGTTATCAGAGTGCTCAGTGGAAGTGTGGTGAAAGAGTAAATCATTTGGTGGATAAAATAGTGAAATTACATTCACTCTAAAGGATTCCAATGTAAAGATAAAGTAGTGCATTATGTGCAGATTCGTTCTAAAAGGTTTGAGAATCTAAGATGCTAGTATATTAATAAAGAGGGACTAAGTGCATACATGGAATTCATTGTAAATGATAAATATAATTCAAACTTCCAAGACAGGAATTCCATAAATTTAAGTGGATTCTAAAATTGGACAAGGTCCATGAATATCTTGAGATAGTGGAAAAATATACCACAAGGTGGATGCCAAGTTAGTTGGAGTATATGGAAATAGTCAAGAAATGGTGTTTACAATGAAAGAGGATTGTTGATGCATGTAGAGTATGATGAGTCCACACCAAATATATTTAAGTGTATTTACGATGTATAATGGGATGACAAATCAAGAAGAACACAAGTAGGGTAGTGATTTTCAAAAAGGAAATTTTTAAGAAGGAACTTGTGGAAGAAAATATTTCTATGCTTGACATTCTATGTGAAGGATATGGAATCTGAAAAAGAAACCATCTAAATTGGAAGGGAATTAATTGTGATATCTTAAACACTAGAAGTACCAATTGAGGTCACAATGGGATGTAAAATAAATTTGACTCCTCCAAGGTAGTTTCTATGAAGCAAAAAAGAAGAAGAGGACATATATGCAGAATTGCAGCATGTTGGAATAGTGATTAAGGAAGTCAAGTTGAGGCCCAATTGGATAAGGAAGGAGAAAAGAATAGTGCAAGAACCACAAATGTTGAAGTTTTCAAATAGGGTAAAGTTGGGTTAGATGGTCCAAAAAAGTAAGTGGTTCCTAAAGATTCAAAGTAAATAAGATATAATGGCTAGAAATGTAAAGTGGTCAAGTGTTACTTGGCTATAAAGTGATCATGGAAGCAAGAAGTGATGCACAATGATTACAGTAAGAGCACAAAAGGCTACAAGAATCCTGTGAGATTTGAAGACAGCCAGGAATAACAAAGGGAGT
>JZKD02S0172472.1:914655-925156 GCA_000966675.3 Picea glauca | reverse complement strand
TAAGCAATGTTTTTGACAAATTCAATGGTGATTCTTGAAGAGTTGAGTTGCATCCTATTTCATGGAGGGAAAAGCGATTCGTATTTGACGAGTTTTCCTTGTCTTCAAAAGAGTTGGGCATTTTTTCTTTGTCTTCAAAAGCTTGGATTTTATCTGAAGTTGCAGCCTTGATCAATTCTTCCATAGCAATCAGAGATTGCGAGGTTTGATGATGTAAATCCAGGAATTGTTCTATAGCTGTACCAGGGGCTTTAGGATCTGCTTCAGAACACAATTCTGCAAACTTCCTGCACAATGATTAAATAATAAACTCAACTCATTATGCTTGCAATGTAACTACTCTCCAAAAGAAGAAACTTTACTCTGCTTTGATACGTACTTCATTATTTTCACCAGAGTCACCATTGCAGATGCTGCCTGATGCGCAATCGATTCTACAACAAGAGCTGCATCACGTCTCTGTAAAGCTTCCTGCACTAATATTTCCTAATTTCAGATGCAGTTTGAAGGAACTTCCTACAAACTTCTTCTTCGAGAAATCTCTGCAGATATATAGCAAGAAAGAAATCCTATTTGGAAAAAGGTAATATTCACAAACCAAGGCCTTAGGTAATCAGATTGTCAGAACACTCCATTACAGCAATTGGATTTTCTATTGTGGGCGCACATGGCCGTTTCAGGGGAGAGAAGGATCTTAAAATCACTTATTTCCCATCACAAAGTAATATAAGAAGCATAGATCAAACTATCAATCTGTAGGAAGTGTGTAATTTATTTAGAAGAACACACAGTGGTTCCATTTGGGCTGTACTGCTTAGCTGTTTTATTTGCACTTCTTCTTTTCTATTAAATTTCACTGGAGATGCATTAGGGCTTCATATCAACTATATTAAGCTTCTTAGATCTTATTTTAATCATTAGTCCACAATAACATATTTTCTTTCTTTCTTCTTTCCAAATATACAACAGAAGTTTTAGATACAAAACTTGAGACAGAGGATGGCTTACCTTTCCTAAGGTGCCAAGCTTTCCAGGAAGAGATTTTGGAATATCGTTTACATGAGCAACAGGACTAGAGTTCACAGCAACATCTGGCGATGGAATGGATGGTTTTCTGGAGGTACAGGTGGAGGATCTGACCTTCAAATTGGCAACAGGAAAAACATAAGCTTTCCTGTGGCTTAATCTTGGGGGTGTAGGACTCTTTTCCTGCAAAAGGGGACAAAACAAACATTTAAACCACATTTCAAAGAAATCTCAAATTTTCAAAATTTTCAGCTTCAATTTTTTTGAAGGAATGCTAGATACAGATGCTTCACAAGTGCAGATTATATACTTCCAATTTAATATAATCCATGAAACTCCCTGAGTTTCATGGATAAATGACAATCTGCATGCATGTGTTTTGACCGAATTCTTGTAAATATAAGAACTTAAAAGGTGTACCTATCTGAAACAGTCCTACTTCTTACATTTCTGCCTGGCAAAGAGACATTAGAGCTCCTATCCAAGTCGTTGGATTTCTCTTCAGCCAAATTTGGTTCTGACATCAAATTGGCCAAATCTTCAGGAGTGCCGACAAGTGGATGGCAACCGGGAATAGGGTGAGGCCCTTGGATATAAGGAAAAGGGATTCCAGGCACAATTTTGTTGACATAAATAAATTGTCCTACATGTAATTGACCGGTCAGGACAAGCTCCTCTTGCTCATCAGTGAGAGAAACATAAGTTGAATGCCGTCCATCTGAGAGCTTAATTCTAAAGCCTTGCTTTGGCCAGAGTTCTTTGAGGTCGAGATCTACTGGAAGTATGTCTATGACTTGTAACAACACCAAACCATCCTGGCCTGTAACGAGGAACTTCAAAAGACTACCAGGAGCCAATGTCGCCATGAAATGATAAGAATCTCTGGAACTGGATTGAGCTATTCGGATTGGATTTTATTTTATTTGAAATGCCCTTCAGCTTTTAGGGAATTTTAAAGGAAAACCAAACCCTCCATCTCCTCCCCATATTTCGCCTATCGGCAGAGTTGACCCATAATTTGCTGAAGCAGAATTGCTTCCAGTGGTTTGTAAATCCCTAGTTTTTACTCTGGTTTCACCATGGTATCCTCACCTTAAATTTCACAAAAATTCTGCGAATCCCCAGCTTAAAAAAATAGAAAGTTTCTGGCCAAACAGCTCCGGAAAACATTCTTTTGCGCTAAAAATTAAATTCTATTACCCCGCATTCGGGGGAACTGTTAAAAATGGACGCGTTCCCGAATCAAATCAATTACAAAAAGGCAAAATGAAAGAATATTATTATCTACGTAATCTCCTTGCATGTTCTTCTGAGTCCATGACTTCGTTTCAATCGATAGCAAACCAAATCAGAAAAATCTCCTCAATAATTTGAGATAACGAGAGGCTAGAATAAGAAAACCATATCATATTTACTAACATAGTTATATCTCGGAGGATACCGAGAGGGTAGAATAAGGAAAAGTATATCCTTTTATTAATAAACATCCCGGTACACACGCACGCAACAAATCTATAAGATGTCTTCCCACCTAAATCCATACTTAAAACTAGGGAAATTAATGCAAAGTAATTACAAAAATGTGTAAAAATAAAAAAAATAAAAAAAAGGAGTACTGAGAATTCATTTCTTTTATATTGGGTACAATGGTAAATTATAACTAAGGGTAATGTTTGGTTTTACTTACTGGATTAGGTTAAATGTTTGTAAATACATGATTAAGGTAGTTTCAACAATGTAACATTTAGTTAGTTAGATTAGATTTTGAGGGTTGGTTTAGTTTTGTAAGGTGGTCAAGGTTAGAAACTCACGGTAGTAGGGAGGAGATATCCAAAAAATCCAATCATGTTAGGGGTTGGTGTGGTCCAAGTAGGGTTCTCAAGAACCCCCTTCCCCCTTAAGACCATTAGGTAATCATTTCAAGTGGCATGCATTCACCCAAAATAGCTAGTGATATTTATCTTCAATATAAATTCACAACTAAATTATAATAAATGTTACCACCTTTAAAAGAAGAAAAACAACAACATATTACTACTTAAAAAATGTATTAAATTAAAATAAATATATATTAACAACATATTACTACTTAAAAAATGTATTAAATTAAAATAAATATATATTAACAACATATTACTACTTAAAAAATGTATTAAATTAAAATAAATATATATTAATGTAAAAAATATAATTTATTTTTTATTACTTATATGAATTCAATTTTTTTATTAAATTATAAATTTACATATTTTATCTAGGTTTATATTTTAAATTTCTATATATATAATCTATCAATTTGTGCAAATTTGTAAATAGAAATATGCATTATTAAGCTTTACAACTTTTTTTTTCAAAAAAAATTTATCTCAAATTTATATAGAGTATAAATTAAGCTTTACAACTTATACGTAAACATGTAAACATATCGTAAACATACCGAACATAAGTTTAAATGAGTTGGTGTTAATGTTCATAATCAATGTGTCCAATGCATCTCTTCATTTAATTGAGCATGCAATTTTCATTTTTTTTTAATAGTAGTATATATATTCTACTATATAAAATTTTACATGTTAGACATATGTCCACCTTATAACCATCATAAGAATTCATGCATTTTTATTGTGAAGTCATCATAAGAATTCTTGCATCTTTATTTTGAAGTCATAAATATTGAAGTGAATTCATGCATCTTTATTATAAAGTCATCATAAGAATCCATGCATTTTTATTGGGAAGTCATAAGTATTAAGTCTCTTCTCTTAAATGTCCCTTTAATGGTTTAGATAGGTAATTTAGTTCCTAATTTAGTTTTAGAATTTCATTTGACTACCTTTTAACAATTACGAGGTTTTTTTTTATATTTTTCTCGGTCTCATGTGTTGATCACTTTAACTACATGAGCTCCACTTATGTCATGTTTTAACCTAGAAGGGCATTATTGGATGTCTTATTCCAAAAAGTTGTTTAATCAATTAGAATCCATTTTAGGACCATGTGCGTCTAACATTTTAACATGAACACTCTTTTTTTAAGTATTGGTTAGATTTGGTTCGTTTTGATCCTTTTGTACTTTGCATATAGTGAGTGGTTTTGTTAGGGTCTAATCTTAACTTCTCTTAGTTGGTTATTAGTTAGCATGATACATATTTTCCATGTAATAAAGATCGTCATTAGTTAATAAGGCCTATTAAATAAATGTGAACAAGTCAATGTAAGAAGACCTAATAGAAGCTTTCGCTTCTAGAAGGATCTTCCTCTAGAATGTTCCTTAGAAGATAGAATTAGTATAAATAAGAGTAGGAGGTATGAGAAAGCTTCTCTGGAGAATTATTGTAATAGAGCTCTGCTCTGTTGTAGGTTTCCCCCTCGAAGCGGCAAGTGAACATTGTTTTCTTTGAATAAAGGTATCATTTTTGTGTTGCTCTACTCAATATTTCGATTGTTCCATTGATATCCATTGAATATTCTTGTTTTTGCATATTATATTACACCTGGTATCTTACAAGTGGTATCAAAGCTCTTTCCTTGGCAAGAGTTGTGGGTTAAAATTTTTCTAGGTAGAGACGTATTGTTGACACAGGGGCAGACCAAGGGTTCAACGTTTAACAATGCACCAACAAAACCCCGACTACCGACCCTTTCGGCAACACCTGCGAAGCAGGTGAAGTCTCACCTAAGGTAGAAGCAGAGGGGGGTTACAGGACACATGTGTCTGTAACCAAGTTGGGACACAAATCTGTGATACTAACACTTCACAGAATGTTCTATTAATTCTTAGGAAGTGACATGCATTAGTTTATTTACCTTATTAACATCGCAGAACATAATCTAAGATAGATCTAGCGCAATAATAATGAAATATTATGCACCTTAAACACTTAGCACTTAGCATTGTGGATCAGATCTAGCATTTAACATAAGCCACACATTTAAGTAACACATACATATGCATTACACATCTAATCTAAGCACTAAGAAAAACACAACAGAGATAACATTGCACAAAGCAAACCATGAGACACCAGATATACGTGGTTCACCCCAGTGTGGGGCTATGTCCACCAACCGCTTCGCCTCTCTATTATGTGCTCGAATCTTACATGAATTCGCTCATGTGCACTAAGCCACAGAGTCGAGCTTCACACCAGACAGGAGATCTGCGCACTGAGCACCAGATCCTCCTTCCAAAGTTAGCTCAAATGCACATAGCCAAAACCCTATATCATAGCACTTGCACCCTCTACAGAATCATAACCACATACATACATTCCTTTGCACAAAGAAACTTTGTTCACACAGAACTACATTCACTTCGCTTGCTAGCTACTTTTACAATATAGTCTTCTTTATTTATATCTTACAAAACCTTACAATAAGGCCTAAACATGGGAAAATCCCATGGGCTGACATCCCCTAAAACTCGTTACAAAAACCCTAAAGGACCCTTTATTGGGTCCACTTAAACCTCAAAATCGGTGAGATCCGTGATCTCAGCTCTGCCTGGGTGCTCCTTCTTCGAACCATGTGTTGAAGTCCAAAAGTGGGCCAAATATGACCAAGGTTTCCTCAAAACTTGGTCAAGGGAAAACAAGCCCCTAGCACTCACATGTGACTCGTCCCAAGTCACTCAAGTCCGGACAATGTTACTTCGAAGGCCTCGATATTAACTCAAGCTACCTCGACTTGTTGCTTCTCCTGAGCCTCCTGCTCAACGAGCTCCTGGATCGTCTTCTCTGTAACAACCCCTTCCAAGAATTGTTCTACTGTGCAATGACTTGATCTAATTGTGAGCCTTATCCATCAATATCTTCAACCACCTTGCAAGCTTTGTCTTGCACATGTTGTAGCTTCTGCGTGACTTCCATTACCTTACCCTAGAGGGCAGTGATATGTTTTTGTATTGTGCGCTGCTCCTAGGATCTCTTCATTCTTTCTACTGTGGTGAGCAACTTCATTTATGCCTGCAACGACAATGCTTGTTGTCGCACCTCATGTAAATGTTCTTCTAGTTTCCTCAGCTCTAGATCCTTGGCGAGGCATTCGTATGTCTAGGCGCTCTTATCACTTAGTTGTTTACATTCTGAGGTGAGGGCTCTTATTCTTACTACTGTGTTCTTAGCGGTCTCCTCCCTCTAGTCATGCACCTCCTGCGGTGTGCTCGAGACTATTTCGGTCTCCAATTTTGTTATCCTGGCTTGAAGTTGTTGGATGATTTCAGCAAGCTTCACTATTTGAGCTTTGACTGGCACTTGCTCCTCATGTGCCAAGCTTGACACAGAGTGACATGCTTTACTCACCACTTCTTTGACCATGGCCTGCTATGCAACGAAACCATTTGTTGACACAGCGACAGACCCAGGGTTCAATGCTTAACATCGCACCAACAAAACCCTGACTATCGGCCCTTTCAGAAACACCTGTGAAGCAGGTGAAGTCTCACCTGAGGTAGAAGTAGGGAGGGTTACAGGACGTATGTGTCTGTAACCAATCTAGGACATAGATCTGTGATACTAACACTTCACAGAATGTTCTGTTAATGCTTAGGAAGTGACATGCATTAGTTTATTTACCTTATTAACATCATAGAACATAAACTAAGATATATCTAGCGCAGTAATAACGAAAGATTATGCACCTTAAACACTTAGCACTTAGCATTGTGGATCAGATCTAGCATTTAACATAGTCCACACATTTAAGCAACACATACATATTCATTACACATCTAATCTAAGCATTGAGAAAAACACAATAGAGATAACATTGCACAAAGCAAACCATGAGACACCAAATATATGTGGTTCACCCTAGTGTGGGGATACATCCACGAACTACTTCACCTCTTTATTATGTGCTTGAATCTTACATCCATTCACTCCTGTGCACTAAGCCATAGAGTCGAGCTTCGCACCAGACAGGATATCTGCGCACAGAGCACCAGATCCTCCTTCCAAATCTAGGTCAAATGCACATAGCCAAAACCCTATATCATATCACTTGCACCCTCTACAGAATCATAACCACATACATACATTCCTTTTCACAAAGAAACTCTGTTCACACAGAACTAGATTCACTTCGCTTGCTAGCTACTTTTATAATGCAGTCTTCTTTGTTTATATCTTACAAACCCTTACAATAAGGCCTAAACATGGGAAAATACCATGGGCCGACATCCCCTAAAACTCGTTACAAAAACCCTAAAGGACCCTTTACTGGGTCCACTTAACCCTCAAAATCGGTGAGATCCGTGATCTCAGCTACGCCTGGGCGCTCCTTCTTCAAACAATGTGTTGAAGTCCAGAAGTGGGCCAAATCTGACCAAGGTTTCCTCAAAACTTGGTCGAGGGCCAACACGTATCCTGACATCTTTAAACTATAGAGATCTATTGTTCAGTGCATAAATCCACGGTCGGGGAATCATATACGTAGGAAATACAAGAGGTACTTAAGTGCACATTGTTGGCCATCCTTGTAACCCTTGTTGGTGCCCCTTCAAGTGGTAGTGCATCAGAAAACACCTGTATACAGACTGGCCTAGGTATCTTGAAACCCTCCATAGATCAATCGATCAGACCACTGACTATTATAGTGCCACCGAGAACAACACTCAGGAAGATACTCTCTAGTACTTGGGTAATCAGGTAATATGGCTAAGGGTACGGTCTAGCCTCCTTAGTTGGTGCCCTGATATATTGGGTTGAGTACTAGTGTTCGACCCCCCATGTATATTAGAGAGTTATAGCATAGGGAAAACCCTTGTTTATAGAAAACCTGAACACCCTAACCCTTGGGATGGAAACAAAAAAGGAATAGACAAGATTTATTGTCGTGCAACTGTTGGATTACTAAGAGGGGGGTGAATCAGTGATAGAGATTTTTAATCCTTTTAACCATAGTAAGCAAGTGTTATTCATCTTTATGATCAATATAGCATTATCATTGTAATTTTCAAAAGCCAATTTTTTTGCTGGAAACACTAACTATTCATTGTTTGTTTGTTGTTTGATTATATGTTTGCAGGTTTACTCATAGAGTTGCGCATTAGGACTTATATTCATAATATTATAGCAATGAAGTGATAGATCTGAAGCATAAACCATAAAAAAATACAAGATACAATAAGGAACAACAATATAGAACCAATAATGTCAGATCTGGCCTTTATTTAGATAGTAGATAGATCATGTAACTAGAGATCTGCAGATCTGGAAGAAAACCACAATAATAACCAAAATGGAATGATAGTTGCTACAAAAATAATCAATGATGACAATAATAGCCTTCCAAAGGCACTCTGAAGAGAATATCCAAGCCTCCAAAGGCCAATAACCGCAAGAGAATACTGATAAGCTAGAACCTTGGCCCAATACAGTGTCAAACCCTCAAACTGGTTGAGTTGCACACTATCCTGGTGGCTGTAGACACCCTAGATTTCATCCCTCCTCTTCCTATGCTCCAAATGAATCAAAACTCCCCTGGAATGTAGATCATCCCACTAGAACCCTCTTGGAAAAGTCTCAAACTGAATGGTGGATTTCTGGCCCTCCAAATGAGCAAACCCTCAACTGGTTTGCACCCCCCTAGTTGACTGAAGCTCCAATATTTTGGCCTCACCTCTAGAGGCCTCCAACTACTACAAAACTCACTGATATGGTACATCGAGGCAATGCAACCCCACTGGTGAAGTCTCAAGATGAACTATGAAGATCTGGGCTACCAAATGATGAGAACCTCCTTTTGCAGTGCGCCCCTCTCTTTCCCAATTCATGGCAATGTCTAGGAAATAATATGCTGGGAAAACCTCCTCCTGAATAAACTAAAAGTTATGCCTCGTACCATACAAAGAAAACCCAAATGTTCCTTTGCCCAAAATCCTCCTCCTTACTTCATATCGAACTAATCTCCACAAGGTGGTGTGCCCTCCTACTGGAAACCCCTTGAAGTTATGCCCTAGTTCTCTCAAAACCTGTAACTGATGTAGAATCCACCTATGACTTAGTAGATATAATTTTGAATGGTGATGGAGGAATATTTCACCTCTGTGACCAAGCTTGGACCAAGTTGGGTGGGATCTTTCACCACCGAGCTTATCTCTAGGGTTTGTTAAGTCAAAACCCTTAAAACCCCCAAGTGTATGGGATCACTAGCAAGAAGCCAGATATCAGCTGATAAACAACATAATGAGAGAATAAAGGCCCCTATATCTCTTTTATCCTCCCTGATCACCTTTTCTCTCCAAGTGACTTTTACTTTATTTAATTATTAATTAATTAATTAATTAATTAATCATTTTACCTCTAGAAAGTGGTTTATCCCTCCTTGTGGCTTCTCTGGACATTGAAAGTCACTTCACATCATCTTATCTTGTAGTGTTATTCCTCCCGATTCTGATGATCTATTACACTAAGATTTTCCTCCAAGTATTATTCCCAATATGACCTCCTTAGTGAATTTAATTAACATATAGCCCAAAATAACTCAAAATTACAGAAATCGTCGGAATGCAACGAAACCAAATTCAAGTTGTGCGGAATGGATGATGATGATGAAATAATATGGGAGATACAAGTCAGGCCCAATAAAACTGCTCAGTAGCTCATGTACTCGCTATTACCCCTGTCTGGCTACTATGGTCATCATAACACTCTTTAATATAATGATGTCCAAAAGTGGGGACACTACAGTCCTCCTTGCTAGAATATTTCTTGTCCTCAAGCAATAACTAAATCAATCCACACATAATACCAGGGTCCCATGTCCACCTGTGGGACACAAAGTAGGCTCCATCCAAAGATGAACTATCATGCACTCTACCCCCTAGATCACATATAAAGACGTGAACTACAATACCCTATGAAGCATAATCCTGTAACATATCAACACCATTAGTCTCCTTCAAATGACACATGGCCTCAACCCAGAATGAGTCTATCCTCCAAGTCCATACCAATACTAACACAGTCTCCACCAACTGCACAAGTTGCTCCTATAGTGAGGTACTACAAGATCTCAATGAATCACCCTCAAGTGATGCGCTCCCATCAATATTGAAGCTCACAGGAATGTCAAAGTGACTTCCCCCTGCAAGAATCCACTTGCCTCCATCATTCAATGAAATTATCAGCCCTGCAATCCTTGGGTCCCATGCTAGTATATTCCCAATATCACCACGTTGACACTACACTACTATGATCGTGACTATCCTCTCATGGTATACATATTGGATACCCCACTCCTGGGTCCTCATGATGAAATATCTGTGAAAATTGGACCTCTTTTCAAGAAGTTGAATCTATAAAGGTATCTTTGTGGAACCAACATCTGCCCAACCATCTCCATACTCGATCATGAGAATTAATATGTTAAGCCCTAATATTGACTCATTACCCCTTAATTGGGGCATATTAGATTAGTAATGCTATTTTATTTATGTCGGCTTTAGGCCATTAGTTGTAATTTAGATTAGTAA
>JZKD02S0172472.1:889514-906172 GCA_000966675.3 Picea glauca | reverse complement strand
AACTTCTATGGCACTCATTAATTCTTCTCGGAAGTAAACTTCTGCCTCTTCAATTTCTTCTTCATATGCTTCTTCATATTCTTCTTCAGAGTCTTCTTTATCAGAGTCTTCTACTTTCATGAATAGAACTCTCCCTGTTTCACTGTCACTGAATTCATCTTCATTTGATGATGAGATGTCTTCTTTGGTGCAAAAGTTTTTCTTGAAAACTTTCTTTGTAGTTCTTTTAACTTTATATGTTTGTTTTCCTTTTGAGTAACCTTCGTCATTTATCTTTTTCTTATGAGGAAAATTGTTAGAAAAATGACCAATACCATAACAATTAAAACAAATTAAAGGAAGTTTACCTCTGTACTTACCCTTGGTTCACTTGTTCAGTCTTTTGACAAAGTTGGCCACTTCTTCATCATCTTCCGAGACGTTGCTACTGTTGCTATATTCTTCTTATTCCTTTTTCTTTTTCTTTGATCTTTTGGATTCTTTGAAGGCTGCTTCTTTTACATCTGGATTTTCCTGTTCAGTTCTCAGCTCATATGTTGTGAAGATTCCATGCAATTCGTCCATGCTTATTGAGTTTATATCCAATCTTTCTTCTAGTGCTGATATCTTAGGGTTGAATCTCATAGGAAGAGATCTTAGTACCTTTTGAACAATTACAGATTCTTCGATTTATTCTCCCAATCCTATGATTGCATTCACTATTTCATCGACTCGTAAGAAGTAGGCTGTGATATCTTCATCTTCCTTCATTTTTAGTTGTTCGAATTGAACTCTGTAAGTTTGAAGCTTTCCTTCTTTGACTTTTAAATCTTCTTCATAAATATTTTGAAGCTTGTCCCAAATCTCTTTAGCAGGTTTACAATGTGCAACTTTGGTGAATATACTGAGACCATTCAAAAGTGCATTTATAGCTTTGGAATTATTCTCACCTAGTTTCATTGCTTTTTCATTTGTTGGTGGAACTGCTGGTGCTGTGTATCCATCTACAATTGATTGCCAAACTTGAAATCCCTGTGCATGTATATATGTCTTCATCTTTATGCTCCAAAAAGCATACTTCTGTCCATCAAACGGTGGTATTCCATTTTTATACGAGTTGGTACTCTCCATGATCTACCTTTCAGTGATTAAACGGTAATGATTCAAATTTACATCAAAAAACATTTGGTCCATTACCCAAACCTTTGTGCTACGGGGCTTTCTTCAAGGGTTGACATCAATGACAACCAACCTTAATCAACATCACCCCCATGAGAATCTGGATCTATGTCTCCCTCTGAGATGTCTTCTATCTCATGGCCTAAGATGCTCACCATCACTCCCAAGGTCTCAATTGTTTATCTCTAATGGTCCATTCCTATGTTATTATGTGCCATAAAGACTCTCTTGTCATGTGGTCTTGGCCTATCAACTCTCCATGTCCCCCGCCACTGTATATTTCCGCCTATGTTGTTGTCCATGACAAAAGCATCAGGAAAAGATAACAGAAACATCTGTAACAGACTGTAGGGATGGAAAGTATCTTATGCTTTGGTCAATCCCCAGGACTGGATGAAAATCTCATCCATTGGAACCCATGGTGAATAATTGTCTAAAATCCAACTATTGGGTACAACAGTAGATAACTCCACAAATTTTTGGTCAATCACTTTCCCTCCATCATCGCTCAGATAGTTTTTTCTACTGTGAAGCTGATCTCCCAAAACTATGTGTTGTTGCAAAGGAGAGGAATCTCCATGCTCCACTAAGTG
This sequence comes from Picea glauca, assembly GCA_000966675.3. Lineage (NCBI taxonomy): Eukaryota > Viridiplantae > Streptophyta > Pinopsida > Pinales > Pinaceae > Picea > Picea glauca. The sequence continues at coordinate 904,421 of JZKD02S0172472.1, read as the reverse complement.
TGTCTCCTCCTTACAATCCAATGCATCCTCCCGAATACCATTGTACATCTCTCTCATCATCATATGTCTGAGGTGTATTGCTGGATCATCCTCTGTGTGGATATCAACCAATCCTGGAACACAAATGAAAGTGTCCTCATGACTGCCCCTGGCTCTAGAATCCTCATGTGTATGTGTATGACCGAATGTCTCATAACTACACATGGATGGTGGCCCCTATGACACACGAACATCCTCCAACAATGTAACTGAGGAACATAGTTGATTCTTTGTCGAGATAGATATGGTGTATCTATGACCAGTCTCCTCAAGGAGCTCCTCCAATCTGGACTCTGATTCTTGAAGGGTTTTCTGTGTGCCTTTCAAGAATCCTTGTGTTCTACCCAACTCATGAGTGAGTTGTCCCACTTCCAACTCTTTCTCCCTTAGGGCCTTGTGATACATCTTGCCAAACTCCAATAGGTAGTCTTTGTCTATCAACAATTCCTAGTAGTCTACCCTCATCATAGTCACTCTCTCCTTGAAAGTATGAAAGTCATACATGGAAAATCCCCCATTTGAACTATCATGTGCCATTGATGCCCTCCAACAACAATATTCCACCAATGTGTGTGTGTCATCCTTGCGCCTAGTGGCTTCCATGATCATGTCCTCACTAAATCTTAATTTTCCTGCCAAGTATCGAGATTCATGATCATAGTCCTACTAAGGTGCTACCTCATGCCCCTCACTGCTAGTGTTAACCCTATAATCCCCAACAACAATCTTTGCAAAATATAAGGCACTGAACTTCCCACTGTCCACTATGCTACTGGGTCCTCTTGTATGCCACTACACACCATCATCAACTGCTACCCACATCTGAATCACATTGTATCATGTATGGGCAGTTGTATACTCCTATGCACTCACCTTGCTACTATCATCTGTGCCTGGATCCCATACATATGTGTCCAGACACGTGATATGGTCATCCTGACCAATAAGGAGTGGATCCTCATCACTGTAGATTGGTCCTAGAAGTAAGTGTCCCATAAAACTGTCAGTCTCCACAACTTGATAAAACAATGGAGTCTCCAAAATGGGTGAGTCACTATCCTCATACTGATAAGTATGTGTAAGGTCCACTAACTCCAAGTCATGTCTCTCATGTAGGTCCACCTGTCACTGGTGTGAAATCCTCATGCAGGGCTCCACCAATATATCAATAATGCCATTGATATCCTCATGTGGCATGGCCATCATAGGTGTCTAATAAGGTGCCAACCAAGTCACAATAACCATAGGAAGCTCATCATGTCTAGGTGAGAACATGTGTGAATATTCACTAGTGTCACCACTCTGTTGAAGTGTAAGGTCATTAACACTATGTGATATGACTTCTTAACCACAGGTTCTATCATTCTATCCATCCAACTGTCCCTCCAATGCGCAAGGGTAACTATCCTCCCCATGTGTGCAAGAGTCACTAGCCTCCACAAGTACCCAAGAGTCACTAGCCTCCTCAAACTACTCTAAATATGAATCTATGGTTGCATCCCCATGCATCTCCTCATCCTCATTGTCATAGTGCACCTCAATAATGTGCCTCTTACCTTTACCCCTACATATTTGATCTAGTTCCCAAGGCACTTTGCAACTGTAGCAAAGTTTTCTACTCTTAATGGGTGTAGGAATAATCCATTCTTCCTTCCATATAGCTACTCTAGATTTATTTTCTTCTGCTACTCTAACCCAATGTGTAACCTCATCTTTGCTCCAACTAGGATTTTTAAAGGATACAAACTGATGGAATGTTATTATCTTCCTGAGAATCTCATTGAGGGTTTGATATTTCCTCTCACAATCAACAATCCCTCTATCAAAATCCAAAATATTCATCTCTCCTTATGGAAGACCCCTCAGGCTGGCAGAAGTCTAATTTCTGATACCACTGTAATGCTCCCAAGCCAAATTTTTTGCTGGAAACATTAATTGTTCAATGTTTGTTTGTTGTTTGGTTATATGTTTGTAGTTTTACTCACAGAGTTGCACATTAGGATTTATATTATGAAGATTATAGCAATGAAGTGATAGATATGAAGCATATACCATAAACAAAGATAAGATACAATAAGGAACACCTATATGGAGTCAATAATGTCAGATCTGACCTTTATTTAGATAGTAGATAGATCTTGTAACCAAAGATCTACATATCTGGAAGAAAACCACAATAATAGCCAAAATGGAATGATAGTTGTTACAATAATAATCAATGTTGATGATAGTAGCCTTCCAAAGGCACTCTAAAGAGAGATCCAAGCCTCCAAATGCCAATAGATGCAAGATAAGACTGATAAGCTAGAACCCTGGCCCAATGTAGTGCCAAACCCTCAAACTGGTTGAGTTGCACACTGTCTTGGTGGCTGTAGACACCCTAGATTTTGGACCTCCTCTTCCTGTGCTCCAAATGACTCAAAAATCCCCACTAGAACCCTGTTGGCAAAGTATCAAATTGAATGGTGAAGTTATGGCCATCTAAATGACCAAACCCTCAACTGGTTTGTGCCCCCCTAGCTCATTGAAGATACAATATTTCGGCCTCACCTCTAGAGGCCTCCAACTACTACAAAACTCAATGAGATGATAGATTGGGGTAATGAAACCCCACTAGTGAATCCTCAAGATGAACTATGAGAATCTAGGCCACCAAATGATGAGAACCTCTATCTACAGTGTGCCCCTCTCTTCCCCAATTCATGCCAATGTCTAGGAAATAATCTGTTGGGAAAACCTCCTCCTGAATAGATTAAAAGTGATTCCCTGGATCATACGAAGAAAACCCAGATGTTCCTTTGTGCAAAAGCCTCTTCCTTACTTCAGATCGAAGTGATCTCCACAAGGTGGTGCACCCTCCTATTGGAAACCCCTTGAAGTTGCGCCCTAGTTATCTTTGAACCTGTAATTGATGTAGAATCCATCTATGACTGAGTAGATCTGATGTAGAATGGTGAGGGAGGAATCTTTCACCTCCGTGACCAAGCTTGGACCAAGTTGGGTAGGATATTTCACCACCGAGATGATCTCTAGGGTTAGTTAAGTAAAAACCCTCAAAACCCCCAAGTGTATGGGCTCACTAGCAAGAAGTCAAATATCAATTGATAAACAACATAATGAGAGAATAAAGGCCCCTATCTTTCTTTTATCCTCCTTGCTCACCTTGTCTCTCCAAGTGACTTTTAATTTATTTAATTATTTTTTTTGTTAGTTTGTCCATGACACGTGGGACTAACCAGTGGCTAAGAAACCACGACTTAGGGACATATAAGCTATCAAAATCACCCGGGGATTGCACCCGTCCTGAGCCACACCAACCCTTAACATGGTTGGATTTTTTATCCCCGCAGGTTTCGAACCGGTGAATTTAACATCATGGAGTGCCTTAACAGCACACTCTGTCATCGACTGTCCTACACCTCGGGGACTACTTTATTTAATTATTAATTAATTAATTAAATCACTTTAATTAATTGATTAATAATTTTACCTCTAGAAATTGGTTTATCCCTCATTGTGGCTTATCTGGCCTCTGAAAGTCACTTCTCATCATCCTATCCTATATTTCTATTCCTCCCGATTCTGATAAGATATTACACTAAGAGGTTCCTCCAAGTATTATGACCAATATGACCTCCTTAGTGAATTTAATTAACATATAGCCCAAAATAACTCAAAATTACAGAAATCGTCGGAATGCAATGGAACCAAAACCAAGTTGTGTGGAATGGATCACGACGATGAAATAAGATGAGAGATGCAAGTCAGGCCCAATAAAACTACTCAATATCTCCTGTATGTGCTACCACCCCTGTCTAGCTACTATGTTCAACATAACACTCTATAATATAATGATGTCCAAAAGTGGGGACATTACAATCCTCCCTACTAGAATATTGCTTGTCCTCAAGCAATAGTTGAATCAGTCCACATATAATACTAGGGTCCCAATTTCCACATGTGGGACACAAAGTAGGATCCATAAAAAATTGAACTATCAGACACTCTACCCCCTGGATCCCATATCAGGATGTGAACTACAATACCCTATGAAGCATAATCCTGTAACATATCAACACCATGAGTCTCCTATAAATGACACATGGCCTCAACCTAGAATGATTCTATCCTTCAAATCCATACCAATACCAACATGGTATTCACCAACTTCACATGTGGGTGCCATAGTCGGGTACTACAAGATCTCAATGAATCACCCTCAAGTGGCGTGCTCCCCTCAATATTGAAGCTCACAGGAAAGTCAAAGTGACTTCCCTCTGCAAGGATCAACTCACCTCCATCAGTCAATGAAATTCTCAGCCCTACAATCCTAGGTCCCATGCTAGTCTCTTCCCAACATCACCACATTGACACTGCACTAATCTAATTGTGACTGCCTACTCATGGTATACATACTGGACACCCCACTCCTGGGTCCTCATGCTGAAATATCTGTGAAAAATGGACATGTTGTCAAGAAGCTAAATTTATAAAGGTATCTCTGTGGAAGAAACATCTGCCCAACCATATCCATACTCAATCATGAGTATCAATAGGGATAAATTGTCTCACCTCATAGAACAAGGCCCTACAAATCCTCTAAAAACCATCCAAGAGTGAAGTATGTTTCTCTCTAGCACAACCTAGGCCAGCATAAGATGAAACAACTTACTAACCAAATGGATTACTGGATTCCATGGAAAAATTGGAAGTTCATCACTCCCAATCCCCTCTAACTTCTCATGTGTCATACTGATAACTGTCAGAAGCCCTCTAGGCTCATCCCCTCGATAATTTGGATCTGTGTCACCCTCTGAGATGTCTACTATCGCATGGCATAAGATGCTCACCATCATGCCCAAGGTCTCAATTGTATGTCTTTGATGGTCCACCCATATGCTTTTGTTTTCCATAAAGACTCTCCTGTCAGGTGGTCTCATCCTATCAACTCTCCATGTCCCCTGCCATTGTCTGTCTCCCCCTATGTTGTTTTCCATGAAGAAAGTATCAGGAAAATATAACAAAAACATTTGTAACTGACTATAGGACTAGAAAGTATCATATGATTTGGTCAATCCCCGGGACTAGACCAAAATCTCATCCACTAGCACCCATGGTGAATAATCATCTAAACTCCAACTATCGAGTACAACAATAGATAACTCCACAAACTGTTGGTCAATCACTCTCCCTCCATCATCGCTTAGATAGTTGTTGCTACTGTGAAGGTGATCTCCTAGAACTACATGCTACTGCAAAGGAGAGGAATCTCCATGCTCCACTGAATGTGTATCCTTTCTGCAATCGAATGTGTCCTCCTGAATCCCACTGTAGATCTCTCTCATCATCATATTTCTGAGGTGTATTGCTGGACCATCCTCTGTGTGGATATCAACCAATCCTAGAACATAAATGAAAGTGTCTGCGTGACTACCCCTAGCTTTGGAATCCTCACGTGTATGTGTATGACTGATTGTATCAGAACTACCCATGAATGGTGGCCCCTATGACACCCGTACATCCTCCAACAATGTAACTGAGGAACATATCTGACTCTCTATCGAGATAGATATGGTGTATCTCTGACCAGTCTCCTCAAGGAGCTCCTCCAATCTGGACTTTGATTCTTGAATGGTTGTATGTGTGCCTTTCAAGAATCCCCGTGTGCTCCCCAAATCATGAGTGAGTTGGCCCATATCCATCTCCTACTCCAGCAAGGCCCTATGATACATCTCGCCAACCTTTAATAGGTAGTCTCTATCCATCAACAATTGCTGGTAGTTGGCCCTCATCATAGTCAATCTCTCCCTGAAAGTATGAAAGTCATCCATGGAAAATTCCCCATATGAACTATCATGTGCCATTGATGCCCTCCAACAACAATCTTCCACCAATCCGTGTGTGTCATCCATGCGCCTAATGGCTACCATGATCATGTCCTCACTGAATCTCAATTGTCCTGCCAAGTATCGGGACTCCTGAACACAGTCATGCTGAGGTGCTACCTCACACACCTCACTGCTACTGTTAAATTTGTAATCCCAAACAACACTCTCCACAAAAGATAAGGCATTGAAATGCCCACTGTCCACTGTGCTACTGGGTCCTCATGTATGCCACTGCACACCATCACCAACTACTACACCCATCTGAATCACACTGTATCCTGTATGGGCAGTTGTTTCCTCCTGTGTACTCACCCTGATATTATCATATGCACCTGGATCCTATACAGATGTGTCCAGACATGTGTTATGGTCATCTCGAACAATAATTACTGCATCCTCATCACCACAGAATGATCTTGGAAGTAAGCGTCCCATCAAATTGTCAGTCTTGAGAACCTGATCAAACAATGGAGTCTCCAAAAGGGGTGACTCACTCTCCTCATACTGATAGGCATGTGTAAGGTCCATTGACTCCAAATCATGTCTCTCATGCAAGCCTACATGTCCTTGGTGTGAAATCCTCACTCAAGGCTCCATCACTATATAAAAAATTCCACTAATATCCTCATGTGTCATGGCCATCATAGGTGTCTAAGAAGGTGCCAACTGTGTCACGGTCACCATAGGAAGCTCATCATGTCTAGGTACTAACATGTGTGAATATTCACTAGTGTCACCACTCTACTGAAGTGTAAGGTCATCAACACTATGTGATATGACTGCTAAAGCACAGGTGCTATCATCATGTCCATCCAATTGTCTCTCCAATGTGCAAGGGTCACTATCCTCCCCCTGTGTGCAAGAATCACTAGCCTCCACAAGTGGGCAAGATTCACTAGCCTCCTCGAACTTCTCTAAATATGAATCTATGGTTGCATCCCCATGCATATTCTCATCCTCACTGTCACAATGCACCTCAATAACATGCCTCTTACCTTTACCCCTACATATATGATCTGGTTCCCAAGGCACTTTGCAACTTTAGCTAATGTGCCTTCTCCTAATGGGTGTAGGAATAGTCCGTTCTTCCTTCCATCTAGCTACTCTAGCTTTATTTTCTTCTGCTACTCTGACCCAATGTGTAACCTCATCTTTGCTCCAATTAGGATTTTTAAAGGATACAAACTGATGGAATGTTATTAGCTTCTTGAGAATCTCATTGAGGGTTTGATATTCCATCTCACAATGAAAAATCCCTCTAAAACATCCAAAATATTCATCTCTCCTTATGGAAGACCCCTTAGGCTAGCAGGAGTCTAAGCTCTGATACCATTGTAATGTTCCCAAGCCAAAGTTTTTGTTGGAAACACTAACTGTTCATTGTTTGTTTGTTGTTTGGTTATATGTTTGTAGGTTTACTCCTAGAGTTTCGCATTAGGATTTATATTATGAAGATTATAGAAATGAAGTTATATATATGAAGTATATACCATAAACAAAGAAAATATACAATAAGGAACACCAATATAGATCCAATAATGTCAGATCTGACCTTTATTTAGATAGTAGATAGATCTTGTAGACAAAGATTTGCAGATCTAGAAGAAAAACACATTAATAACCAAAATGGAATGATAGTTGATACAATAATAATCAATGTTGATGATAATAGCCTTCCAAAGGAACTCTGAAGAGAAGATCCAAGCCTCCAAAGGCCAATAGCTACAAGAGAAGACTGATAAGCTGGAACCCTGGCCCAATGCAGTGCCAAACCCTCAAATTGGCTGAGTTGTGCACTGTCCTAGTGGTCGTGGACACCCTAGATTTCGGCCCTCCTCTTCCTATTCTCAAAATGACTCAAAACTTCCCCGGAATGTAGATCATCCCACTATAACCCTATTGACAAAGGCTCAAACTGAATGGTGTAGTTTTGGCCCTTTAAATGAGCAAACCCTCAACTGGTTTGCACCCCCCTAACTGACTGAAGCTCCAATATTTCGGCCTCACCTCTAGAGGCCTCCAAATGCTACAAAACTCACTAAGATGATAGATTGGGGAAATGAAACCCCACTGGTGAAGTCTCAATATGAAATGTGAATATTTGGGCCACCAAATGATGAGAGCCTCCTTTTGCAGTGCGCCGCTCTCTTCCCCAATTCATGCCAATGTCTAGGAAACAATCTGCTGGGAAAACCTCCTCCTGAATAGACTAAAATTGATTCCCCAGACCATTCGAAGAAAAAAAATATGTTCATTTTCCCAAAATCCTCCTCCTTACTTCAGTTCGAACTGATCTCCACGAGGTGGTGCTCCCTCCTACTGGAAACCCCCTGAAGTTGCGCCCTAGTTCTCTCTGAACCCGTAACTGATGTAGAATCCACCTGTGACTGAGTAGATCTGATGTAGAATGGTGAGGGAGGAATATTTCACCTCCATGACCAATATTGGACGAGGTTGGGTGGGATCGTTCACCACTGAGCGGATCTCTAGGGTTTGTTAAGTCAAAACCCTCAAAACCCCCAAGTGTATGGGCTCACTAGAAAGAAGCCAGATATCAACTGATAAACAACATAATGAGAGATTAGAGGCCCCTATATCTCTTTTATCCTCCCTGCTCACCTTGTCTCTCCAAGTGACTTTTACTTTGTTTAATTATTAATTAATTAATTAAATCACTTTAATTAATTAATTAATCATTTTACCTCTAGAAAGTGGTTTATCCCTCCTTGTGGCTTCTATGGCCACTGGAGTCACTTCTCATCATCCTATATTATCCTATTCCTCTTGATTCTGATGAGCTATTACACTAATAGGTTCCTCCAAGTATTATGCCCAATATGACCTCCTTAGTGAATTTAATTAGCATATAGCCCAAAATAACTCAAAATTATAGAAATTGTCGGAATGGAACGTAACCAAAGCCAAGTTGTGAGGAATGAATAATGATGATGAAATAAGATGAGCGATGCAATTCAGGTCCAATAAAACCCTTCAATAGGTCATGTACTCGCTATCACCCTCGTTTGTCTACTCTGGTCAGCATAACACTTCGTAATATAATGATGTCCAAAAGTGGGGACATTACAATAATCCAATAAGTGCAAAGTAAATAAACCATGAACAAATGAACAATCATATACATACATAGTTCACCATTATTTTTTTACATTGAAACCCAATGCGGAAGAAAACCAGGGAATGCTTTTTCTTATTTGTCTTTAAGAATTACATTAATTGGAAGCACCAACTTCCTTTGTTTTCTAGTTGCAACTGGAAGGAGGCTCTGACCCCCTATTTTCAGGCTACAACCTGAGGGAAGCTCCAAATCCCAAATTATATGGCTACAAAAAGAAGGAGGCTACAACACCCTATGTTCTCTGGCTACAACTAGAAGGTGACTACAACCACCTATCCTTTCCCCATCCAACCACCCTAAAAAATCAGTGCCAAATGTAGAAATTGAATATGTCACTGTCACAATATGTTCTGTCAAATATGTCACTGAGAAACTTGCCACTATATACTCATCAACCAATCTGATCTGATCACATATACCTAAAACTCTATACCACAAGTTTGTACCTCAAATGTAACACCTTGTTTCCCTCAGCTTGTAAATATAACTATAAATGGCCAAGAGACTATGGAAAACTTTAAATGTGTGAATATTGATTCGATGGAACTTTGTTTGAAAGGTAAACAAATGTGAAACTAATTAATTACTAAGAAAATGGGAAAGTGTTGCGTGACTACTGGAGGGGGGGTGTACTTGGAAATACCATAGATGCTACACAAAGAGAGGGTGAAGGGGAGCTAGAATGGTTGTGTTAACCTTCACCAAACCAGTCCTTACTAGATTTAATTGCTCAGGACCAGAATCGTCCTCTGACCCATAAATGAATTACAGTCAGGATGGTGGGTGGGAAGACCTCCTCAAGAGTTAATGAGGGGATGGGGCATAACACTCATCTGTAAGGCTTCCAGACCTAACTGCGGACTGGGAATTCAAACCACGCGCTACCATGCTGAAAGAGGCGAGAAAGGATGGTGTGGCGAGTAGAGGAAAAACACGCCTGCGAATAGCGTAGAGAGGGGAAGTAAATATCTGGGATTTAGGTAATATTTGGAAAACTAAGTGTTCTCGATACAGGAAATGGAATAGAAGGTTTTGATACAAGCTAATAAACGAGGCTAGTCCTCCTTGCTTAGTATCGTGTAAACCATTGCCAGGATCCTGCGGAAAGAGGAGAGTAACATCTGTCCCTACTGTGGCTGAGCAAGAAGAAAATATTATGTTGCATAGAATCGTGGTCTAGCTTGGGGGTGGTTAGTGGTAAATCCATTTGGAGTGATTGAGCCTATGGTGGGTAGAAATGGGCACCCCTTCCAATAGTTGCTTCATATTGATTGGTTCTAATAAGTCTTTTCCCTACTTCAATTGTTGAGCTAGAATGATGAATGCGTTTTTGTTCTTATATGTATATATGTGCATTTTACAATCATCTTCTATGTGAGATGGTTATGTTATGCGTATGTTTCTGTCTCCTTGTGAATTCACACTCCCCGCTGATAGACTGTATGTCTAGATTAACCCTGGAAGCTTTCCCTGGAATAGAACATTTCACGGTTGAGATAGAAGATCTCGTTCTGACCTGAAACCACCCATCTAAAGAAGGTTACCTCTCCTAGACCCCCTTTCCTTGTGAGTTTCCAGGGCCAAGTCCCTAACCCATTTAGCGTAAATCCCAGGAAAACGGTGATGTGAAGGTCTCAGAAGGGAAGGTATTCTCCTACTTGAGGGATGAACAGATGAGATCCGCTTGGAGGAAACCAAGGGTTATCCTGACCATTGGCCATGAGAAAGTACGTGGAAGTTAAACCTTGAGCCATCGGATCTGTGATTTTATTGTTCGCGTGATGGGAGAATCATGCATTGGTGTGACTAAACCTATGAAACCAGAAGTTATGAAACCCAAAATCACAATGTGATCTGTACCGTAGATCCAAGGATCTATCGGGACCCAACTTGACCGTCAGATCTGTGAGTTCAGAGTTCACGCGATGGGAGAATCGCGCGTTGGTGCGACTAAACTTCTGAAACCCAAAGTTCTAAAACCTGAAGTCGCGATGTGATCTAGATCATAGATCCAAGGATCTATCGGGACCCATCTTGAACGTCTGATCAATAAGTTCAAAGTTCATGCCTCGAGGAGATTGTGTGTTAGTGCTCCGAAGTCTTCCAAATCCGAAGTCGCGAAGCGACCTAGACTGTGGATCTATGGATCTATGGGACTCCCCTCGGTCGTCTGATCCATGAGATTTGAGTTCATGTTTCGGGGGGATTGTGAGTTAAAGTGGCCTTGAATGCTGAAATTTCCCTTAGCCAATAGGTTAGAGGAGGATTATGCCAGATATTGGAAAGATTGATGACTGGACCCTCTGTCTTGGGGTTGGACCCTAGAGATGATTCGAGATGAGATAGTTGGAGGGAAAACAAAAACGAAAATTATTTTTTCCCACCCTACTCTAAAAGAGTATTTAAGGGGGCGAGTGTGTTACAAATTGGTATCAAAGCATGGTTACAACACTCGACCTGTTTGGGCTCATGGACAAGCTGCATAAAAACCACATTAAAGGGCGACATCCTACCTTACTCCCTTCCTAAAAAGTCCGGTTAATCCCTTATTATAGAAAAGAATGACAACTTACTATTGTGTGTGTATGTATTTAATAAATATGAATTATGTGTTGGTTATGAACTAATATAATGTTAGCTAACAACAAGTGTTTTGTCTTCACTCAAGTGGTTGATCAACCACGGGAAACTGCAATCATATAGAATGGTGACATGCCACAAAGTGGGGGATGGTTCCCAAATTAGAGATGAAGAGTCTGACGAGAGGAGGTTGGTAGAGACCCCTTCGGATCTGGATGAGACTGTGAGGAGTCTCATGGCCGAATTACAGAGCTGCAACGCCAAAAACAAGAGATTGATAAAAGAGAAAGAGAAGCAAATGAAAATTAATGCAGTCTTGCTGAAGAGTTTATTCAACATACAAATACAACTGCAATAGGGACGTGACACCAGTCATGTGGGCCAACAATAGACAAAGAGGAGTTGAAGTCCACCTAAGATACAAAAACATGGTCCTTTAAGTGGCCACACTAGGGGGAATACCTTGAGAAGGGTCCAACCTGGAGATAGGGGACAAGTGTTGGATGAATCTTATGGAAAGGAAACTGGTGTCTTAGAGGGATCTTCTAGTAGTATAACTAGTTCACATTCTCAAAGAAAACGGAAGAAAAGAAAGAATTACAAAAGTCATAATCTCAAAGAATTCAGGAAGGCCAAAACACCCTCTTTCAACAGTGAGATTACAAAAGTAGAGGAGGCGGAGGCCTGGCTGCTTGGACTAAGGAAGTATTTTAGAGTCCATGATTTCTCTGAAAACTTGAAGGCCCGAGTAGCCACTTTGAACCTAAATGGAAAGGCTTCCATTTGGTGGGAAGACCTTAAGATTGTGAAAGGGATTCATGAAGAGGACCTATCTTGGGAACGGTTTGAGAAATACTTCAGGAAGAAGTATCTGTCGAAAACATATTTCGACGAGAAGACTAAAGCGTTCTATGAACTCAAGCTGGGACAACTCAAAATCAGAAAAGGAAAAGGTGCAATGATTCATCAGTGGGTTACCTAAGACCTACCAGAACAAAATTGAGTTTGACGAGCCAAAGACCCTAGAAGAGACTATCCAGAAGGTGAGATATTGTTATGAACAGTTTGGGCCTCAGACAAAACCTCATGAGGGTTGGAAGCAGAAGAATACTTCGAGGTTCTAGAAAAAGGGGTTTAAATTCCCAATATTTAAAAACTATAAGAAGGATTCAAGGATGAACTTTCCTACCCAAAGTGTACACCAACAAAATTTCCCCTCCCTGAGTGGAAATAAAACTTTTGGATCAACCTCAGGAAATATTGACAACCCAAAGAAAGAACCCTTGAAATGTTGGGGTTGTGGAGAAGAACATCTACTGAGGGACTGTCCGCACAGACCACATAATAGTAGGAGATTTTACAACATCCAAGAAGCTACGACCATTAATGACGTGGCCAGGAGTGTGCCACGAATTTATGCAATCGTGGGTAATAAACAAGCCAACCACCAAGCCTCAGTGGTGGAGATGGAAGGTATGATCACCAACCATATAATATCAATTTTAAGTGGCCCTAGTTCAAATTTGAGTTATGTGGCCCCTCAGACTGTTGATAAGTGTAAACTGTAGCCACATAGACATACTAAGCCATGGTTGGTCTAGTTAGCCATTGACACCAAAAGAAAAATAGTGGAGGTCATACCCACTTGCCAATTCACTGTGGATGGATTGCCCACCCAAGCTACCCTTAACATACTTCCCCTAGGATCGTATGAGCTGTTGATTGGTATGGAATGGAGCTGCATATAAAACTAAGTTGGATTGTTACCATAAAACCTTAGAATGTGTAAATGAAGAGGGGAGAAAGATAACCCTCCAAGAGATCTAGAAACCTATCTCAGTAAGACAAATATTGACCCTTCAAATGAAGAAGTGTTGCAGAAAGGGATGTACTCTATATGCAATATAGGCTTCAGAATCTATTGAGAATGATAGGCCAAGCCTAGAATACCACCCCATACTAAGAGACTATAGAGATGTGTTTCCAGAAGAGGTACCGGGTCTACCTCTGAGAAGGTACATTGACTTCTCAATATAACTTGCACCAGGAGAAGTGACAGTATCTAGGACCCACTATAGGATGAGTACACCCGAGCTGGTTTAGCTCAAACTATAGATAAAGGAAATGATGGACAAAGGCTACACCCTGCCCAATGTGTCTCCATGGGGAGAACTAGTCCTGTTTGTGAAGAAGAAAGATAGTACACTTTGATGGTGCATAGAGTATAGACAACTCAATAAGGTATCCATAAAGAACAAGTACCCCTTACCCAAAATCAATGACTTGTTCGATCAATTGGGGGGTGCTTCCATATTCTCAAATATTGACTTGAGATCTGGATACCATCAAGTCCGAATCAAGGATGAAGACATCCACAAAACCTCCTTTAGGATGAGATATGGTCACTATGAATTTGTGGTAGTACCTTTTGTATTAACCAATGCCCCTTCCACCTTTATGTGCTTGATGAACAATGTACTCGGAAAATTCCTAGAAAAATTTGTATTGGTTTTTATTGACGATATCTTAATCTACTCCAAGAATAGAGGGGAACATGAGGAACATCTTAGAATTGTACTTCAAGTCCTAAGAGATCATCAACTCTACACCAAATTTAGCAAGTGTGACTTTTTCCAAAATCAAATACATTACTTGGGCCATGTCATATCTGAATAAGGGGTAGCAATAGACCCTGACAAGATTAGATCCATCATGGAATGGCCTACCCCAAAGGATGTTTAAGATATCAGATCCTTTATGGGTTTAGCAGGATACTATAAGAGGTTTATAAAAGGGTTTTCCAAGATTGGTTGTCCAATCACTACCCTCCAAAGTAAGGGGGTTAAATTCATTTGGACACTAGAATGTGAAGAAATGTTTCAATCACTTAAATACCTTCTGACCCATGCACCTATGCTAAAGATCACCGATCCTGATAATGACTTCCTCGTGTGCACAAATGCCTGTAGGGAAGAACTCGAAGGATTCCTTATGCAAGAAGGAAGCGTAGTTTTCTCTGAATTCCGAAAATTGAATGAGAATGAAGTCAACTATGTGACCCATGATCTAGAGTTGGCCTTGTTGAAATTACTAAGACAACTAAGAGGGGGGGGGTGAATCATTTGTTATTGTGCTTAAACAATTTTAATTCTATTAAACCATTCTTAATCTTTCTTCAAGTGATCATCAATATTATACAACATATGGAAAACATAAATAATGAGCATCAGTCACACATAAGATATACACAGAGACAGATTTTCA
>JZKD02S0172472.1:846926-859347 GCA_000966675.3 Picea glauca | reverse complement strand
CCAAAAGTCATGTGGGCCCTGTTTGGGTAAGTTAGTACATCAACTTCCCGGGGTCGTAACTTTTGCATACGATCTCCGTTTTAGGCGTATGATAGCTCATTGGAAAGGTATCATCGAGGATATTAATTTTGAGGGATAAATATTGTCTTTGGATACCATTGAGAACCTCGAGATAGAACAAAACCTTCATTTAGGCCCTCAAAATGGCCCCGAAAGTTAAAACCTGCTAAAAATAGTAAATTGCCAAAACTGTCAGAAACCTGTTTTGAGCCAATTGGAAAAGGTGGGTGGCCACCGATATCCACCTGGATCAATACTCCCTCCATAGGAAGAAATGATATCCATTGCATTGAGTTCCCAGGGGAGAGGGAAAAGTGTTTGCTGGATCTGCATCTAGGTGAGCTGCTTGTATTGTTGGAGATGTAACGCTGCTTAGTTTGTGGAAGTCTGTCATGAACTTGTTGAAGTTGAGGCTATTCAATAAGTCGAGCTACATGAGAGGAAGGTGTGCAGAAGGAATCTTTGAGCTTTGCTGCAACCTTGTTGACCTACTTCTGTTGAATAAAAGGTATAGGGGGCGAGACTGTAGTGGTTCCAGTGTCCTTTTGTTCCCCTTTTGAACAGATTGTGAAGAAGCTCAATTTTGCAGTATGAGATACTACCTTGCGACACTTTTTAGGTGGAACAATAGTTGGAACTACCTCTGGTATTCTGTAGAGATGACCCCCGAAAGTAACAATGACACTATGGGGTTGAGACTCATAAATAGCATGGCACTTCCACATATATGGCTGGCCCAAGAGAACATCACAGACATCCAGTGGGGAAACATCACATAATACCTCATCCTTGAAGGGATGGATTTTGTATGACAATAGACATTGTTGGATGACATGGAGATCTCTTCCTTGGCGAAGCCACCCGATGTTGTATGGTTGCAGGTGTGGTGTTGTCGACAATCCCAACTATTTGATGACCTCTGTTGAGATGAGGTTCTTTTGGCTTCCGCTATCAACAATAAAATACAGTGGGGTCCCCTTCAGCTACATCTGTGAATGAAAAAGGTGCTCCCCCTCTTCATTATCTATTGGTTCTTCTGGTTGAACTGACGCGGTTCTGACAATAGCACTGGGGTCTGCGCCAATGATCTATCCTTTACCACTGTTTTCAGAATTGAATTATGAATCAAGGTTCGGCTCCTTGTCCTTGATCTCGACCACCAATGACTATTTTGGGTGACATTCATCAGTGTTGTGCCAGGGGATTTTGTGGAAATCGCACCATTTTTCGGTGTCCTTCTTTGTGTTCCCGTGACCCTTCTTTTCCTGTGTCTTGGACTGGTTTTTGGGAATTTTTTTGTTAGGGATGTCTTTTTCATAATTTGGTTGTTATGGATTTACAGATCTGAAATCCTATTTGTTCTGGGGCTTAAATTTCTGCTCGATTTTAACAATATATGAATAAGCAGCACCGAATGATGAGATGTCCAGAAAATCCATTTCAGTCTGGATGTATCTATGTAGAGCCCCATGGTATTTCAGAACCAAATTTTGCTCGGAGTCTTTGATACCCATCTTGGTGTGAAAGGTATGGAAGGTATTGATGAACTCTAGAACTGCTTGGCCCCTCTCTTGCCGCAGTGTGGTCCATCTCATGTATTGGTCCTCATAGTTTCCAACAGAGTAATACTGTTCCTTTACCGCATACACAAATAATTCCCAAGTGGGATCTGCCCCATATATTCAAGACTCCTCTATGGAAATTTGCTCCCAGTAAGTTTCCCACCAATGTTTGACATGAGGGAGAGCTTTAAGGAGTGCAAAGGTGATATTTTCTTTTTCAGAAAAATTGTGAACAGAGAAATAACCTTCTAGCAGAGTTAACCATTTTTCTAGGGCTTCCGCATCTATCTGTCCTTAAAATATAGGAATATCAAAGTTAACTTGTACCTTGAAAGGTGAGGTGCCTCCAAAGTGGCCACTTGATGAATATGCACTTGATGCTATTGGCAGGCATTGAAGGATGTGGGCGAAATTCTCCATCATTTCATCCCTCTGTCGCGTGAGAGCTTGCTCAAGCAACAGATTGATAGGATCGTCTGCTCCGTCGTTTTTATTTTCTTCTACCATTGAGGTTTTCTTGGGTGTGCAAGAGTGATTGTATTCAAGAGAGACAAGCTTGATACCCAAATTTCTATACTCGGACCTCGTCGGGGACATGCACTGAAAAAAATGATCAAGAGCAACCTGCTCTGATACCACTGATCCAGATTATTTTCGGCACAAAATGAGAGCAGAGATATAATAAATAAATGCACAAAGATATTGAAGATATTCAATAATACAATAGAAATGTATCAAATATGCAACCATAAACACAGATATATAGTAATACATGATTTCTATTAATCAAAGAAATGTACAGAGACTGTAAAAATACAGAGTGAAAGACTCGCTAGAATGGTGGCAGCTTATCTCTGAGAAGAGATGTGATGGCTACTCACATTCGGAAGAAGATGATTACAATGAGGCTCTAAAGGATTTTTTATAATAAATGGGAATGCCAAAATTCCTAGACATCCAAAAACCTAACCCTAGGAGAAGAAGCGCCAAAAGTCACGTGGGCCCCGTTCGGGTAAGTTAGTACATCAACTTCTCGGGGTCGTAACTTTTGCATATGATCTTTGTTTTAGGAGTATGATAGCTCGTTGGAAAGGTATCGTCAAGCAGATTCATTTTGGGGGCTCAATAATTCCTTTTAAAACCATTGAGAACCTCGATCTAGAAAAAAATCTTCATTTAGGCCCTCAAAATGGCCCCGGAAGTTAAAACCTGCTAAAAATAGTAAATTGCCAAAATTGCCAGAAAGTTTTTTTGAGCCAATTGGAAAAGGTGCGTGGCCACCGATATCCACCTGGATCAATCCTCCCTCCTTAGGAAGCAATTGTCTCCATTGCGTTGATTTCCCAGGGGAGAGGGAAAAGTATTTGTTGGATCTGCATCTGGGTGAGCTACTTGTATTGTTGGAGATGTCGCGCTGCTTAGTTTGTGGGCAAAATTCTCCATCATTTAGTTTGTGTAGAAGGAATATTTGCTCTTTGATACAACCTTTTCAACCTACTTTTGTTGAATAGAAAGTGCAGGGGGTGAGACTGTAGTGGTTGTAGTGTCCTTTTGTTCCCCTTTTGAATAGATTGTGAAGAAGTTGAATTTTGCAGTATCAGATACTACCTTGCGACACTTTTTATGTGGAATAATAGTTGGAACTACCTCTGGTATTCTATAGAGATGACCCCCCAAAGTAACAATGACACTATGGGGTCAAGACTCATAAATAGCATGGTTCTTCCACATATATGGCTGGCCCAGGAAAACATCACAGACATCCAGTGGGGCAACATCACATAATACCTCATCCTTGAAGGGTTGGATGCTGTATGACAATTGACATTGCTGGCTGACACAAAGATCTCATCCTTGGTGAAGCCACCCAAGGTTGTATGGCTATGGGTGTGGTGTTGTCGACAATCCCAACTGTTTGACGACCTCTGCTGAGATGAGGTTCTTCTGTCTTCTGCTATCAACAATAAAATGCAGCGGGGTCCCCTTCACCCACATCTGTGAATGAAAAATGTGCTCCCCGTCTTTGGGATCTATTGGTTCTTCTGGTTGAACTGATGCGGTTCCAACAATAGCAGTGGGGTCTACGTCAATGATCTGTCCTTTACAAATTTTTTCAGAATTGGATTTTGAATCAATGTTCGGTTCCTTGTCTTTGATCTCGACAACCAATGATTTTTTTGAGCAACAATCATCAGTGTTTTGCCAGGTTTTTTTTTGGAAAACACACCATTTTCTAGTGTCCTTCTTTCTCTTCCCGTGACCCTTCCTTTCCTGTGTCTTAGACTAGTTTTCGGGAAACTTTTTGTTAGGGCTGTTTTTGTCATACTTTGGTTGTTGTGGATTTACAAATCTGACATCCCGCTTGTTCTGGTGCTTAAATTTTTGCTCGATTTTAACAACATATCGATAAGCAACACCAAGTGATGAGATGTCCAGAAAATACATTTCAGTCTGGATGTATCCATGTAGAGCACCATGGTATTTTAGAACCAAATGTCGCTCGGAGTCTTTGATACCCAGCATGGTGTGCAAGGTATGGAAGGTATTGGTGAACTCTAGAACTGCTTGGGCCCTCTCTTTCTGCAGTTCGGTCCATCTCATGTACTAGTCCTCATAGTTGCCAACAGGGTAATACTGTTCCTTTACCACATCCACAAAAAAAGCCCAAGTGTGATCGGCCCCATATATTCCAGACTCCTCTGTGGCACTTTTCTCCCAGTAAGTTTCCCACCAATGTTTGACATGAGGGAGCGATTTAAGGAGTGTGAAGGTGATCTTTTCTTTGTCGAAAAAATTGTGAACAGAGAAATAACCTTCTAGCAGAGTTAAGCATTTTTCTAGGGCTTCCACATCTATCTGTCCTTCAAATACAGGAATATCAAAGTTAACTTGTACCTTGAAAGGAAAGGTGCCTCCAAAGTGGTGAATTGATGAAGATGCACCTGATGCTATCGGTAGGCATGGAAGGATATGGGAAAAATTCTCCATCATTTCGTCCCTTTGTCGTGTGAGAGCTTTCTCAAGCAACAGATTGATAGGATCGTATGCTCCTTCGTTTTTCCTTTATTCCGCCATTGAGGGTTTCTTGGGTGTGTGAGAGCAATTTTATTCAAGAGATACATCCTTGAGAGCCAAATTTCTATAATCGGACCTCGTCGGGGACATGCACTGAAAAAAAGATCAAGAGCAACCTGCTCTAATACCACTGATCCAGATTATTTTCGGCATGAAATGAGAGCAAAGATATAATAAATAAATGCACAAAGATATTGCAGATATTCAATAATACAACAAGAATGTATCAGATATGCAACCATAAACAAAGATATACAGTAGTACATGATTTCTATTAATCAAATAAATGTATAGAGACTGTAAAAATACAGAGTGAAAGACTCGCTAGAATGGTGGCAGATTATCTCTCAGAGGAGATTTGACGGCTACTTGCATTCACAAGAAGATGATTAAAATGAGGCTCTGAAGGAATTTTTACAATAAACGGGAAGGCCAAAAGTCCTAGACACCCAAAAACCTAACCCTAGAAGATGAAGCACCAAAAGTCATGCGGGCCCCATTTGGGTAAGTTAGTACATAAACTTCCCAGGGTCGTAACTTTTGCATACGATCTCCGTTTTAGGCATATGATAGCTCATTGGAAAGGTATAGTCAAGAAGATTAATTTTGGGGGCTCAAAAATGTTGTTGGAAATAATTGGGAACCTATATATAGAAAAAAAAACCTTCATTTAGGCCCTCAAAATGGCCCTGGAAGTTAAAACCTGCTAAAAATAGTAAATTGCCAAAATTGCCAGAAAGTTGTTTTTAACCGATTGGAAAATATGGGTGGCCACCGATATCCACCTGGATCAATCCTCCCTCCTTAGGAAGCAATTTTTTGCATTGCTTTGATTTCCCAAGGGAGAGGGAAAAGCGTTTGTTGGATCTGCATCTGGCTGAGCTGCTTGTATTGTTGGAGATGTCGCGCTGCTTAGTTTATAGAAGTATGTCATGAACTTGTTGAAGTTGAAGCTATTCAAAAGTCGAGCTACATGAGAGGAAGGAGTTCTGAAGGAATATTTTCTCTTTGCTGTAACCTTGTCGGCCTGCTTCTATTGAATAGAAGGTGTAGGGGGAGAGACTGTAGTGGTTGCAGTGTCCTTTTGTTCCCCTTTTGAACAGATTGTGAAGAAGGTGAATTTTGCAGTATGAGATACTACCTTGCGACACTTTTTAGGTGGAAAAATAGTTGGAGCTACCTCTGGTATTCTATAGAGATGACCTCCCAAAGTAACAATGACACTACGGGGTCGAGACTCATAAATAGCATGGTGCTTCCACATATATGGCTGGCGCAAGAGAACATCACAGACATCCAATGGGGCAACATCACATAATAACTCATCCTTGAAGGGATGGATTCCATATGACAATCGACATTGCTGGATGACACAGATATCTCGTCCTTGGCGAAGCCACCCAATGTTGTATGGCTGCGGGTGTGGTTCTCTCGACAATCCCAACTGTTTGATGACCTCTGCTAATATGAGGTTCTTCTAGCTTCCGCTATCAACAAGTAAATGCAGCGGGGTCCCCTTCTCCCACATCTGTTAATGAAAAAGGCGCTCCCCATATTCAGGATTTGTTGGTTCTTCTGGTTTAACTGATGTGGTTCTGACAATAGCAGTGTGGTCTGCGTCAATGATCTATCCTTTACCAGTGTTTTCAAAATCGGATTCTAAATCAAGGTTCAGTTCCTTATCTTTGATCTCGGCCACCAATGACTATTTTGAGTGACATTCATCAGTTTTGTGCCAGGGGATTTTGTGGAAATCGCACCATTTTCTGGTGTCTTTCTTTGTCTTCCCGTGACCCTTCTTTTCCTATGTCTTGGACTAGTTCTCAGGAAACTGCTGGTTAGGGATGTCTTTGTCATACTTTGTTTGTTGTGGATTTACAAATCTGAAATCCCGTTTGTTCTGGTGTTTAAATTTCTACTCGTTTTTAAGAGCATATCGATAAGTAGCACCGAGTGATAATATGTCCAGAAAATACATTTCAGTCTAGACGTATCTATGTAGAGCCCCACGGTATTTCAGAACCAAATGTCGCTAAGAGTAATTGATACCCAGCTTGGTGCGCAAGGTATGGAAGGTACTGGTGAACTCTGGAACTGCTTGGCCGCTCTCTTGCCGCAGTGTGGTCCATCTCATGTACTAGTCCTCATAGTTGCCAATAGGGTAATACTGTTCATTTACCGCATCCACAAAAAAATTCCAAGTGGGATCGGCTCCATATATTCCAGACTCCTCTATGGAAATTTTCTCCCAGTAAGTTTCCCACCAATGTTTGACATGAGGGAGATCTTTAAGGAGTGCAAACATGATCTTTTCTTTGTCGTAAAAATTGTGAACAAAGAAATAACCTTCTAGCTGAGTTAACCATTTTTCTAGGGCGTCCGCATCTATCTGTCCTTCAAATACAAGAATATCAAAGTTAACTTGTACCTTGAAAGGTGAGGTGCCTCCAAAGTGGCCACTTGATGAAGATGCGTCTGATTCTATCGACAAGCATTGAAGGATGTGGGAAAAATTCTCCATCATTTCATCCCTCTGTCGCGTGAGAGCTTGCTCAAGCAACAGATTGATAGGATCGTCTGCTCCGTCGTTTTTCTTTTCTTCCGCCATTGAGGGTTTCTTGGGTGTGCGAGAGCGATTTTCTTCAAGACAGACAATATCAAGACCCAACTTTCTATACTCGGACCTCGTCAGGGACATCCATTGAAAAAAATGATCAAGAGCAGCCTGCTCTGAGACCACGGATCCGGATTATTTTCGGCACGAAATGAGAGCGGAGATATATTAAAGAAATGCATAGAGATATTGCAGATATTCAATAATACAATAAAAATGTATCATATATGAAACCATAAACACAGATATACATTAATTCATGATTTCTATTAATCAAAGAAATGTACAGAGACTGTAAAAATACAGAGTAAAAGACTCGCTAGAATGGTGGCAGCTTATCTCTGAGAAGAGATGTGACAGCTACTCACATTTGAAAGAAGATGATTACAATGAGGCTCTGAAGGCATTTTTAAAATAAACGAGAATTCCAAAAGTCCTTGACATCCAAAAACCTAACCCTAGGAGATGAAGTGCCAAAAGTCATGTGGGCCCCGTTTGGGTAAGTTAGTACATCAACTTCCCAAGGTCATAACTTTTGCATACGATCTGCATTTTAGGTGTATGATAGCTCGTTGGAAAGGTATCGTCGAGTAGATTATTTTTGGGGGCTCATTCATGAATTTGAACATTATTGAGAACCTCGATCTAGAAAAAAACCTTCATTTAGGCCCTCAAAATGGCCCCGAAAGTTAAAACCTGCTAAAAATAGTAAAATGCCAAAATTGCCAGAAAGTTGTTTTGAGCCAATTGGAAAAGGTGGGTGGCCACTGATATTCACCTAGATCAATACTCCCTCCTTAGGAAGCAATCGTCTCTATTGTGTTGAGTTCCTGGGGGAGAGGGAAAAGCGTTTGTTGGATTTGCATCTGAGTGAGCTGCTTATATTGTTCGAGATGTCACAATTCTTAGTTTGTGGAAGTCGGTCATGAACTTGTTGAAGTTGAGGCTGTTCAAAAAGTTGAGCTACATGAGAGGAAGGTGTGCAGAAGGAATATTTTCACTTTGCTTCAACCTTGTCGACCTGCTTTTGTTGAATAGAAGGTGCAGGGGGCGAGACTGTAGTGGTTGCAATGTCCTTTTGTTCCCGTTTTGAACAGATTGTGAAGAAGCTAAGTTTTGCAGTATGAGATACTACCTGGAGACACTTTTTAGGTGTAAAAATAGTTGGAACTACCTCTGGTATTATGTAGAGATGAACCCCCAAAGTAACAATGACACTACTGGGTCGAGACTGATAAATAGCATGGCGCTTCCACATATATGGCTAGCCCAAGAGAACATCACAGACATCCATTGGGGCAACACCATATAGTACCTCATCCTTGAAGGGCTGTATGTCATATGACAATCGAAATTGCTGGCTGACATAGAGATCTTGTCCTTGAAGAATCCACCAAATGTTGTATGGCTGTCGGTGTGGTGTTGTCAATAATCCCAACTATTTGATGACCTCTGCTGAGATGAGGTTATTCTGGCTTCCACTATCAAAAATAAAATGAAGTGGGGTCCCCTTCACCCACATATATGAATTAAAAAGGCACTCCCCATATTCGGGATTTGTTGGTTCTTCTGGTTGAACTGATGCGGTTTTGACAATAGCAGTGGGGTCTGCATCGATGATCTTTCCTTTACCAGTTTTTTCAGAATCAGATTCTGAATCAAGGTTTGGCTCCTTGTCTTTGATCTCGACGACCAATGACTGTTTTGAGCAACATTCATGAGTGTTTTTCTAGGGGATTTTGTGGAAATCACACCATTTTCCGGTGTCCTTCTTTGTCTTCCCGTGACCCTTCTTTTCCTGTGTCTTGGACTGGTTTTCAGGAAACTGTTTGTTAGGGATGTCTTTGTCATACTTTGGTTGTTGTGGATTTACAGATCTGAAATCCCATTTGTTCTGGTGATTAAATTTCTACTCGATTTTAAGAGCATATCGATAAGCAACACCAAGTGATGAGATGTCTAGAAAATCCATTTCAGTCTGGATTTATCTATGTAGAGCCCCACGGTATTTTAGGACCAAAAGTTGCTCAGATTCTTTGATACCCAGCTTGGTCTGCAAAGTATGGAAGGTATTGGTGAACTCGGGAACTGCTTGGCCCCTCTCTTACAGCAGTGTGGTCCATCTCATGTACTGGTCATCATAGTTACCAACAGGGTAATACTGTTCCTTTACCACATCCACAAAAAAATCCAAAGTGGGATCGACCCCATATATTCCAGACTCTTCTGTGGAACTTTTCTCCCAGTAAGTTTCCCACCAATGTTTGACATGCGGGAGATCTTTAAGGAGTGAGAAGGTGATCTTTTCTTTGTTGGAAAAATTGTGAACAGAGAAATAACCTTCTAGCAGAGTTAACCATTTTTCTAGGGCTTCCGCATCTATCTATCCTTCAAATTCAAGAATATCAAAGTTAACTTGTACCTTAAAAGGTGAGGTGCCTCCAAAGTGGTCTCTTGTTGAAGATGCACTTGATGCTATCGACAGGAATTGAAGGATGTGGGCAAAATTCTCCATCATTTCGTCCCTTTGTCGCGTGAGGGCTTGCTCAAGCAACAGATTGATAGGATCGTTTGCTCTGTCGTTTTTCTTTTCTTCCACCATTGAGGGTTTCTTGGGTGTGCGAGAGGGATTTTATTCAAGAGAGACAAGCTTGAGACCCAACTTTCTATACTCAGACCTCGTTGGGGACATGCACTGAAAAAAATATCCAGAGCCGCCTGCTCTGAGACCACTGATCCAGATTATTTTTGGCACGAAATGAGAGTGGAGATATAATAAAGAAATGCACAGAGATATTGCAGATATTAAATAATACAACAAAAATGTATCAGAGATGCAACCATAAACACATATATATAGTAATACATGATTTCTATTAATCAAAGAAATGTACAAAGACTGTAAGAATACAGAGTGAAAGACTCGCTAGAATGGTGGCAGCTTATCTCTGAGAAGAGATGTGACGGCTACTTGCATTCACAAGAAGATCATTACAATGAGGCTCTGAAGGCCCTTTTACAATAAACAGGAATGAAAATATTTCTATACATCCAAAAACCTAAGCCTAGGAGATGAAGCGCCAAAAGTCACGTGGGCCCCGTTTGGGTAAGTTAGTACATCAACTTCCTAGGGTCGTAACTTTTGCATACGATCTCTCTTTTAAGCGTATGATAGCTCGTTGGAAAGGTATCTTCGAGGATATTAATTTTGGGGGGTCAATATTGTCTTCAGCTACCATTAAGAACCTTGATACAGAAAAAAACCTTCATTTAGGCCCTCAAAATGGCCCTGGAAGTTAAAACCTGCTAAAAATAGTAAATTGCCAAAATTGCTAGAAAGTTGTTTTGAGCCAATTGGAAAAGGTGGGTGGCCACCAATATACACCTAGATAAATACTCCCTCCTTAGGAAGAAATGGTCTCCGTTGTGTTGAGTTCCCAGGGGAGAGGGAAAAGTGTTTGCTAGATCTGCATCTGGGTGAGCTGCTTGTATTGTTGGAGATGTCACGCTGCTTAGTTTTTGGAAGTCTGTCATGAACTTGTTGAAGTTGAGGATATTCAAAAATTCACGCTACATGAGAGGAAGGTTTGCAGAAGGAATATTTGCACTTTGCTGCAACCTTGTCGACCTGCTTCTGTTGAATATAAGGTGTAGGGGGCGAGACTGTAGTGGTTCCAGTGTCCTTTTGTTCCACTTTTGAACAGATTGTGAAGAAGATGAATTTTGCAGTATGAGATACTACCTTGCGACACTTTTTAGGTGGAACAATAGTTGGAACTACCTCTGGTATTCTGTAGAGATGACCCCCCAAAGTAACATTGACATTACGGGGTCAAGACTCATAAATAACATGGCGCTTCCACATATATGGCTGGCCCAAGAGAACATCACAGACATCCAGTGGGGAAACATCACATAATACCTCGTCCTTGAAGGGCTGGACGTCTTTGTCATACTTTGGTTATTGTGGATTTACAGATCCAAAATCCCGTTTGTTCTGGTGCTTAAATTTCTTCTCAATTTTAACAACATATTGATAAGCAACACCGAGTGATGAGATGTCTAGAAAATCCCATTCAATATAGATGTATTTATGTAGAGCCCCACGGTATTTCAGAACCAAATGTCACTCAGAGTATTTGATACCCATATTAGTGAGCAAGGTATGGAAGGTATTGGTGAACTCCGGAACTTCTTGGCCCCTCTCTTGCCACAGTGTGGTCCATCTCATGTACTGGTCCTCATAGTTTCCAACAGGGTAATACTGTTCCTTTACCGCATCCACAAAAAAATCCCAAGTGGGATTGACCCCATATATTCCAGACTCCTTTGTGGAACTTTTCTCCCAATAAGTTTCCTACCAATGTTTGACATGAGGGAGAGCTTTAAGGAGTGAGAAGGTGATATTTACTTTGTCAAAAAAATTGTGAACACAGAAATAACCTTCTAGCAGAGTTAACCATTTTTCTAGGGCTTCTGCATCTATCTGTCCTTCAAATACAGGAATATCAAGGTTAACTTGTACCTTGAAAGGCGAGGTGCCTCCAAAGTGGTTACTTGAAGAATATGCGCCTGATGCTATCGGCAGGCGTTGAAGGATGTGGGCGAAATTCTCCATCATTTCGTCCCTCTGTCGCGTGAGAGATTGCTCAAACAACAGATTGATATGATCATCTGCTCCATCGTTTTTCTTTTCTTCCACCATTGAGGGTTTATTGGGTGTGCGAGAGCGATTTTCTTCAAGAGAGACAAGATCGATACCCAACTTGCTATACCCGGACCTCGTCAAGGACATGTACTAAAAATAACGATCAAGAGCAGCCTGCTCTGATACCACTGATCCAGATTATTTTCAGCACGAAATGAGAGCGGAGATATAGTAAAGAAATGCACAGAGATATTGAACATATTCAATAATAAAACAGAAATGTATCATACAGGCAACCATAAACACAGATATACATTAATACATGATTTATATTAATCAAAGAAATCTACAAAGACTGTAAAAATACAGAGTGAAAGACTCGCTAGAATGGTGGCAGCTTATCTCTGAGAAGAGATGTGACGGCTACTCGCATTCGCAAGAAGATGATTACAATGAGGCTCT
>JZKD02S0172472.1:808354-824861 GCA_000966675.3 Picea glauca | reverse complement strand
TGCATTTTACAGTTTCAGCTTATTTCGTTATTTAATAGAAAACCAATTTTACTGTATCTCTGTTATTTTTGTGTTAAGCACCTGTTAATAATTTGTATTCATTTCGTTCTGCTCATAAAATCCGGATCACCGGTTGTTCTTTGCATCCCCCCTTGAGGCACCCACCTCTTGGACGGGATCCAGCCCGTGACCCATTTCTTAGGCCGAAAATCTAATGGATTTTGTGTGGCTATTGGGAAATATCGCCAGTTCTTTCGGGATATGCCCCCTCTACCCCTCATTATAACCAATTGTTTCATCCTTCACTAGTTTCTCTTCCAGTGACTTCAGACCCCACTGTTGAGAACTATTGGAAGGTCCAGTGCTATTTGAGAGGAAGGACGTTACATCTTCTAGGATACGAGCATTTTCTTTCTTTTGATTCCCCCATGTGGACAAAACCCACTCACCCATATATATGCTTCTTTCTCATGTTATGTATGATGCACATATGATTGTATTTTGATTTGGATATATATATTGTGTAAATATTCAACGCAAAGGCTTTGTAGGTTTCTATATTTCTCTCACCACTTGTTGCACACATTCATGCATCTAGTCTGACATCATCGGGGAACCACAGAACCCCCGTCATTCACGACACTTTCTCAACCTCCCTCCTATCTTAGGGGGAGTATCTAGTCGTACCCTCTCATCGGTACCTCCTTCACACACTCCTGTGAGTGCTACTATCTTAGGATCAGCTTTGCTTGGTTCTACATTACTTGGGTCAACTTCCCAAGGTCATCCATTCACTCGCTCTCCGTTACACGGAAGTAGGGGACCCACTTCCTCTCAAGGAGGGAGCACCAACCTACCTAGTCCCCATCAAGGGTCAAGTTCACAACACACTATGGCTGGAGCTAACCCTCCCACCCCACTACACATGCCATATTTGGCCTCTCTTAACATACCAGATCTCACCAAACTCACCAATGATCCTATATTGCATGACGCCACATGGCCTGCAATGCCGACAAAACTTCCTTCAGACATACCCAAGTTTGAAGGAAAGGCAGGGGATGACCCTGCCAACCATGTCATGAACTTTCATCTATGGTGCTCCTCTAATAACATTATGGATGATTCCATCAGACTACGATTATTTCAACGCACAATTACTGGCCCATCAGCTAAATGGTATGTCGAAGAAAAATGGGTCCCATGCGACCTTTGAGTCATTGGCCAAAGCATTCTTGAATTTCTTCCAATTACCCATCCACCATGACAATGGTCTAGAACTACTGTCTAACTTCAAACAGACCTCAGCCACCCACATTGCTGACCACATTCATGAGTGGCGTTGGCGACGTAGTTTTTGTAAGGCAGAAACCACCAAGCAACAGTGCCTTGACTGGTTTCTTAGATCACTTGTCTCTCTCCTTGGAAAGGATGTCGCTTCCACCTTCCCTCAATCTGAAGAGAAAGCCATCAGTAAGGCCCAACAATATGACCTCATTTATGCACAGTCGGGGTACTTATACATGGTACTTCCTGATCTTCCAAAACCTGTGCCATTTGGCCAAGACAAACCTGGGATGTCTCACTCAGCAGATGGACTAATAGGTGCCACCACGTACCACGATCCACACCCCCAACCACCACCGATGTATGGAACACCTCAATACCCACCGGCATATGGGGGCACTCCTTATTACCCCCCACCCCCTTATCAACAACCATACCCTATTGTTATATCTCCACCCATCAGTGGAGCACCACCGGCACCTCCCATACATCCACCTATTCCCACAAACAATGGTACTCCCTCAACATCAACTTATAGTACTAGTGAAAGCACTACGCCTTCCTATGTACCTTATGGATCAGTACCACCACAAAATCCATACTTCCCATTTCTTGGTCCTCCACAACCCATGGCTCCCCCACATCCACATGCGGGGGTAAATTTCGTTCAACCTTCTGTTGCTCAACAATACCAAAATTTTGAACAGTTGAACACCGCCAATCCAACTCATCCATCAAACAATGCCAAGAATAAAGGAAGGAACAGGAATAACAAAAACCCTGGTCAAGGCGGGAATCAACCCCCACAACACCAACCCACGGGGGGCAACCAGACCCAAGGGAACCAAAACCCCCAAGGGGGCAATAACAACAAACGCCAAGGGAAAAATAATGTTAAAACCATATTCCCTTGTGCTCTTTGTGGAGAGTTCAATCATTACACTCACCATTGCCCCCAGATCGCTGATTTCAAATGGTTGAAAGACTCGGGTAGTCTTCCCCATACCCCTTCACAAACTGCCCCTCAACAGGCAACAACCCCCTCCCGCCGTGCTACAAAATCCCATCCCACATCAAGGGGTGATAAACATCCAACAGGATGCACAACATTCCCCACCGCAGGTGGGACAATATCACAACCCTAACAATCCAACAAAGCATACAATTCTCCTCACCAGTGAGGAAGAAATCCTTCTGCAAACGCGTAATCGTCAGTATCATACACCCGTTGAGCCTTCTCCCATCTCTCCAGAGACAAACCCTACACCAACAAGACCCCCATTGGTGATCCTTCGCCCGTCCACTGAACCACCACTTCGCATTCCTCACATCCCTTTACGTAGGAATGTTCACAACCTGTAGGCTAGGGCAGCTCATAACTATAGCTTGGTAGACGACTTAGTACAATCCCCAACTGCTATGTCAGTCTTGGAAGTCCTCCAGAATTGTCCTACGTAGCGGAAATATTTAATTTCCACCTTGGGGGCAATCGACCTTGTTGATACTCGACTCATCACCTTTGATCTCGATAGCGGAGAACCTCGTCTTCCCGCCTTGATCGCTTTTCAAATACCAGTGAAAATACAGAACATCACAGTTCATCGATGTATCATTGATGAAGGTGCACCTACATGCATCATGTCCAAAACAGTATGGCAGAAAATTGGTTCCCTAGAACTCATACCCTCTGCCGTCACATTACGAGCTTATGACGGACGACCATCTTCTCCAGAAGGGATCTTCCAAAATGTCCCCGTTGAACTCGGGGGCAAGACTATTCTCATTGACATCGACGTTATCAACGCCCCACTCGATTATAATATCCTATTCGGGTGTAGCTACATGTACGCTATGAAGGTAGTGGTCTCTTCTGTCTTTTGGACAATGATGTTCCCCCACAATGGGAAGATCGTGACCATCAACTAAGTCTCACATTATGAGCCTAACCCATCTGCCAACATCGATAACATTCTTCCTCTCATCCACACCAACCCAGACGCATATCCACTCATCGAGATGGGCCCTGGGATTTTCAAAGATCCATCCTTGTTAGGGACGTACCATGGAGCACCACCACTCCTTCCCCTTAATCAAGTATGCATCATCTCATCCAACGGGACTCACATGGAGGATGCTCTTCCTCCTCAGGAGGTTTCAGTCATTCCTGACATCTCAATAGTCGCAGACCCACTCCTGCCGGAGCCTCCTGTGCACTCGTCGACGTCAACAGTCCATGAATCCACATCCCCTCAAGGGAATAATCCCGTTTGGGAAACACTCCCCCAACCCCTCACTCAAATTCCCTTCTTTTACCCTCCCCCAGGTATTGAAGCTTTTTAGGTAGCTGCAACGCTCACACTACCTAATATGGTGTTAGCCATCCCAGTTTGGTATTTACACCCACTAGAGATGGTCCCTCGACCATCCCTTCCCCCACAGGAAGGACTTCCCATGTCGATTCCCGTCCTTACCCCCACTACCCCAATACTCACTACCCCCCTTGCTACAGCTGGGGGCAGAAGGAAGAAGAAGGAGCCCACCGCCCCACTTCCTCCACGCATCCCACCACCTTGCACACTATGTGAGAAAGAGGGCCACCAAACTAACAATTGTCCATCTCTACCTGGATTACAGAATTTGATTCCCCCCAATCAAACTCCCACAACACCCGTCACTACTGCTAGTACCACTAATGCCACCAACCCTTCCAGCAGTAAAGGGTTGAGGACCAAATACACTTGTGCTATATGTTTTGAGTATGGCCACTATACCCATCATTGCCCAGCACTGCCGTGCTTTCGGCAGACATTAGCGGCCATATGCCAGAACTTCCAGAACAACCCACACCCTGCTACATCCTCATCCAACATCACTGACATTCGCTATGTCACTACTTCAATCAATGAACGTATGAGATGTCCTTTCTCTCTCTACGATTCAATAGCTCATTTTACATACCAGTGTCCTATGATCCTTGCATACAGACGATGTCAATTGGCCCTGCTTCACCAACCCGCAGAGGCAGTACTTGACATTACCCCATCCCTTGAGTATCTTCATGTCACTTCTCCTGAGCATGAGGCACTCCCAATGCCTCCATGGTTCTTAAATGACATCTCTAAGGATTTACCCCGCAACCCCCCAAACTCTCCTGCTCATTCCCCTACGGAGACTTTCCACCCAACCACCATGGGTACTCCTCAATACTTCAATATATGGTTCATGTCGAGTGAACCCTCACCATCTGCTTGCACCACTCCCCTTGCTTCTCCGGTAGGGGGAAATCACACAAGCACTGATATCACTCCTCATAACCCCTTGTATTCTCGGTTTTTCCAGTACGATGAGGAAATACTCGAAGAGATAAACCACCCAGACTCACCCTGGGATGCGCTACATCACCGCGCACTCTTCTCTCCATAGGAAGCCCTCATGCCTCCTAATCAAAACCCCATTTACGCAATCGAAACAAAATATTTTATCCCATCCAGGGCTATTGATTGGTTCAATAATCCCATTCCTGCCCCTGATGCATTTGAGGAAGGCAACATGGCCAACATTTCCCCCACCATCAAAATCGACATTTCCATTAAAAACGACATCATCGAAGAAATCATCATTGGAGCTGCTTGCACTCCTCAGGAAATCGCCACATATAAAGCCCTCTTCCAGGAATACATGGATATTTTTGCCTGGTCATACACGAAAATTCCTGGCCTCGATCCCTCTATTGTCAAACATTGCATCGACACCTAGCCCGACATCACACCAGTCCACCAAAAATAGCGACTGCTACACCCAGCCAAAGCGGTAGCTATCAAAGCCGAAATTGACAAATTATGTGCTGCCAGGTTTATTTACCCCATCGCTTATACTTCATGGGTTTCCAACCCTGTACCCGTCGACAAAAAATAGGGCACTATCCGTGTTTTCACAGACTTTCACAATCTCAATAACGCATGTCCAAAAGACAACTTTCCAACGCCTTTCATCGATCAAATTATCGACGACTACGCTGGCCATGAGGCTCTCTCCTTTATGGACAGATTCTCTGGCTATAACCAAATCCAAATCCACCCAGCCGATCATTATAAAACTGCATTCATTACCTTGTGGGGTACCTTTTCATATCGTGTCATGCCTTTCGTCTTAAAAAATGCCAGCGCAACTTTCCAGCGGGTGATGACATACATTTTTCACGATCTGGCCGAAATCATCCTCACCTACTTGGATGATCTCACAGCTCAATCTAAGAAACACACCCAGCATCTCGATGATTTACGAATCATCTTTCAACGGTGTTGCCAATACAACGTCCACTTGAATCCTCTCAAGTGCGTGTTCTGCGTCACCACTGGGCGCCTCCTCGGTTTTATCGTTTCCCACAGTGGTATTACCGTGGACCCCCTCAAAGTCAAATCTATCACCGAAATTCCACCTCCTCATAATTTAAGGCAACTTCAGAGTCTTCAGGGCAAAGCTAACTTTCTTCAGCGCTTTGTCCCAGATTACGCCATCCGCGCACATGGTTTCCTTTGCTTACTACGTCACGACATCCCGTTTCACTGGGACGACAATGCCCAACAGTCATTTGACGATTTGAAAGCAGCGCTTTCAAATGCACCTTTAATTAATGCACCTGACTATAATCATGACTACATCCTCTACATATCAGCATCAGCTGTATCAGTAGTCAGCGTCCTCGTCCAGCTCGAAGATGACAATCGTG
Organism: Picea glauca; assembly: GCA_000966675.3. Lineage (NCBI taxonomy): Eukaryota > Viridiplantae > Streptophyta > Pinopsida > Pinales > Pinaceae > Picea > Picea glauca. The sequence goes on along the minus strand of JZKD02S0172472.1, from coordinate 818,845 downwards.
AACATGTCATTTACTACGTTAGTAAGAACCTCTCAGGACCACCCTTGAAGTACAAACACGAAGAGAAACTTTCTCTTGCAGTTGTCCTCACAGTCCAGAAACTGCGCCATTACATTCTGCTTCACACCACCAAGGTCATCGCAGACTCCAACCCTATGCAGTACTTGCTCAGCCGTCGACAAGTTAACGACAAATTCACTCGATGGATCGTTATCCTTCAGGAGTATGACCTCGAGTTTTCAACACCTAAGAGTAAGAAGGCCCTTGTTCTCGCCAAACTTGTCACGACCCTCCCCTCTGACACCACCAGTGCCCCCGTCAACACCGACTTTCCCGACAAACATCTCTCTTACATCACCTCAGATTATCCTTGGTATGGTGACCTTCTCCTCTACCTATGAACTCAAAAGTTTGGTAACCACCTTTCACGAGATGATCGATGATGTATTCACCACCAGGCCCCCCGCTATCTCCTCATCGGAGACAGCCTATACTGACGGGGCGTTGACACCATTATTCATCGTTGCTTCACTATTGACGAGGCCGACAGAGTCTTAAACGACTGCCACAACGGTGCATGTGGGGGCCATATTTCGGGTATCTCCATGGCTCAGAAGATTATCTGAGCTGGTTATTTTTGGCCTACCTTGTTTCATGATTGCATCCACGCCATGAAACGTTGTGAGCAATGTCAGCTCTATGCCAACAAAGCCCGAGCTCCCCCCACTCTTCTTCACCCTATCATTACTGCGGGCCCTTTTTGTAAATGGGGCATCGACTTTATGACTTGTAATCCCCCCTCCAACAATGGTCACAAATACATTGTTGTTGCTGTTGATTACTTCACCAAATGGGCCGAAGCTATGCCCACTTTCAACAACACCGCTGACACTGCAGTGCGTTTTTTCTTTAATCACATCATATCCCATTTTGGAGTACCACTCCAACTTGTTTTCAATCATGGGAAACACTTCGAGAATGAGATCTTCGTTGAACTCTCATCTCGGTTAGGCTTCTCTCATGAGTTTGCCTCACCATATTATCCTCAGTCAAATGGACAGGTTGAGGCAGTGAACAAAGTCCTCAAGACCATGTTACAGTGCATGGTTAATAAACATAAAACCAATTGGAATCATATGTTATTTTCTGCGCTATGGGCTTATCAAACGGCAGTAAAGACTGCTACAGGTTTCACGCCATTTCATTTAGTCCATGGGGTCGAGGAAACTCTTCCCATCGAGTGCGAAATTCCCACCCTACGCACTGCAATTGAGCTATTACCTGACACTGCTCCAATGGAGTAGCGCTTGCTGAACTTGGAGTCTCTAGATGAAGATCATCGATCTTCCTTACAAAATAACGAGGCAGCTAAAAAATGATCCAAAGCTACCTTTGATCGCCATGTCAACCTTCGGTTATTCCGTGAAGGTGACCTTGTCCTGGCTTATGATATCGCTCATGATACCTTTGGCCACGGAAAGTTTGAATCACTCTGGCATGGCCCTTACATTATCCAACATTGCCTCACCAAAGGTGCATACATCTTGGCCTCCCCCGAAGGCCTCTCGCTTAAGGAACCTGTCAATGGGTTATACCTCAAGAAATTTTATGCTTAAAAGTAGTCATTCTACTTTAGGTTATTTTTTCTTTTTAGTGTTTTTTCTTTTTTTCCTACCCTCTCATATAAACTATCCTTTGTTCTATTGAAAGATGATTCCTCCACCAGCCTACCACATTGGTTATGCCGACAGCACCAGCCATTGGACGCAAAATCTCGCTTCGGCGGCTTGGGCTATATACACCCCCTCACACGAAATACTACATTCAAACGACATATGTTTGGGGCTAGAAACCAACAACCAAGACGAATATATTGCTGTCATTGGCCTCCTAGCCGATGCCCAACGTCATCATATTCGTCACCTTAGCGTTTTCCTCGACTCTCAACTAGTCGTTCTCCAGCTCAATAATGTGTACCGTGTACGCGATCCATGCCTCTTTCGCAAATACCTGCAGGTTAGACTGTTATCTCGACATTTTAATTCCATTACATTTACACATATTCCAAGACAATTGAATCAAACAATAGATGAAATAGCTAACATGGTGTTAGATTGGTATATATCACATCAAGCTACACATACATAAAACATCTCATAAATCCTGTCACAGCATATAGATAGAATAGACATCAACATCAACAAAAAACACATGTAAACGTTACCAGGATCTCAAAATATGTATACTCATATATATATATATATATATATATATCAAGGCCTATCCGGCCATCCAAAAGTTTACATAACAAAAATACATATGCTCGCAGGCCAGCACAACACCTCGGTACAAAAATCGGCTCACCAGCCTATATACAACCAAAAATATATACATCATGCACCACTCATGATGCCTCTATCATGCCACCACCTGCCCCTCCCTCAGGCGGAAGTGGTGGCCCACCACCACCTACCCCAGGCAGTGGTGGAGGACCACCCACAGGACCCTCCTACCCCGGCGGTAGGCATCCACTAATCATCGCGGCAAGCACAACTGCTCGTCGCACTATAGCCCGCCATGGTGGCGGTACTCCCACACATTGCTCCAGGAAGCTCTCATCCTGGATCTATGTCCACATGCCCTCAGGCACCTCCTGCAACACCGTCTCCAGATGACGGTGTATATCATCAAAGTCCACTCCGGCTGCTGCCGGAGGAGCATGTGATGGCCCTGCACCAGGGTCATCAAATCGACACCACCTCGCTTCCCTCTTAGGCTCTGCTGGTCGACCCACAACATCCTCCCACCACCGCCTCTCCCCCTGCAGTCGTCCCTCTGGCTCTCACTGAGCTGGTGCTCGCTGCATCTCCACCTCACGCCCGTGAGGTGCCACATCTTCACATGCAAAAAACAACAACAACAGATAGTATCAGCATCTATATCACATATATATGGACTGATATCTCAAAAGACAACATAAATAAAAAACATACACAATACTCAATGTACCTCGATGGTCGAAACCCTCCCCAGGAGGTAGCACCATGTCTGGGTCATCCTGGAAGTCAACCCCAGCATAGGGGTACTGAAGTACTACCTGCGGCATCTGCCACCATATCCGTGCAGCCTCTACTAAAACGTAGTGGCCACCTTTGCCACCACCGTGGCAAACCAAAACTGTAGACCACCACCTCAATCACGGCTCTCTTGCCCCCGGCATCTCTAGTAGAACTCGCAGGCGCAACATGGGCACCCTCTCCAAAAACCAGGCTACCAGGATCAAGCCAAATGCAAACTCTCCTGCACCTGTGGACCGACAACAGTCCAACTACGCGATCATCCGTGCATGCAGCGTCAGCCCCCATGCGAACCGCTCCCTGCCCACCACCACCCTCTCCAGCACCAACAGCTGGCCCCCACTAATCCGTTGGGTCACAAGTGACCCGTATATATGCACAATCATCGCCGCTATACAGCGATGTGCTAGGGCATCAATGGCACTAATGCTCACCACCGTCCTCAACATAAAGTCTGGGCCTGAGCAGTATCGTGTGCCAATCGTGGCAAGGGCTGTATCCCTCAGTAGCATATACTTTGTCGGTAGGGACGTTCCCCGAAAGGGGAGCCTAGTCAAAAAATATACATCCTCCACCGCAGTGAAGGGGATCTGCTCTCCTCGCATGAAGAAGCAGTGCAGCTCCGGACTCCACATCTGAAGCAGGAACTGTAGCAAGTACTCCTGAGCCTATATCAACGGGCACTCAAAGAACTTTAGCAACCCATAGGTTGCTAAAGTCACCCGCACCCCAGGCCCCTCATTGGCCACAGCCTCTTGCAACTGGGCCCAGTCTCGCTCTCACCACCGCACTGGCATCGTCACTGCTGGCCACCAGCAAACAACACAGAGTCCTATATCAGCTCAGATACCCATCAACAACATCAAATAGACTCATTTTTTACCCTTAAACCTTGCCTCAAAGGTGCAGTTTTTCCACCCACAGGCGCGCACACATGCGCACCTGTTCACTGCACAGGCACGCTCTTGAGCATGCCTATTCATCATACATCCGCGCACAAGTGCGTGCCTGTCCAACCCACAGGCTCGCACTGATGCGCGCCTGTTCACCTCATAGGCGTGCCCCTAGGGCACACCTTAAATTCCCTCTATCGCACACCCATGAACGTATATTCGGTGGACAGGTGTGCACGTATGCGCACCTTCCACCGAATCGCCTGTGCATGTGGGCCCACACCCCCTAAAAAATCCCCTAATTACCCCTGTACGGCCCCCCTTACCCGCCCTGCCCAAAAATTGAAAACCTATTTCTATGCAGGATGATCAGACCACTAACCTGATACTCGCAAAACACCGATCGGATGCCTCGTCCTCTCTGAATCTCCAAATCTCCTCTGAAATCTTCTCGTCCTGTCACTATTGCAGCAAGTACAAATGAGGTGGCAATGTGGGCCCTACAACTATATATAGGCCTTTTGCCAAACTTCCACTCACCATTCTGGGAGCCCAAGGTGTCCATTTTTCAAACCGTCTTCAGCCACGGGATTAGCATCCCGCCACCTACATCACAGCTGTCCCTAGGTCACTTTTTATCCCGGGCCCTCGGGGTGCCTCTTTTTCATATCATGGTCAGGTACAGACACACATTGTCACATTTATCTAATACATGCTCATATCTTTGATTCTCTTCAGATATCGTTCACTTTTGGGTATTTGTTTCTCATATGTGCAGGTACTTGCTCCTCATCCCTCGACATCACCATTTCAGGTATATACTCAGCATTGACATGTAGTCTTTCCCACTGTATCGCACTTGCATTTCCAGTCATGCCCTCTGATGATTACCTCTAGGATCTCCATCCCCGACTCTGCAGTACCCACACCTCCAGTTGCACGTTCGGTACTGTTACCCGGTAGCATCCTTACCCACATGAGTTGTCTCATTCATAGCACCTTTTGGCACTCTTCGACACTCATGATGTTCTTCATTACCCTTTAGGGATGGGAGTCCCAATAGTCTTTCAAACATGTCGTGAATCAACCACATTCTCCTTCCCCTTATTTTGTTAGCTTTCCCACATGGACTCCCCGATTATCTCTTTACGATTCTATTTTTGTTACCTGCACCTCCGTAGTATGATGAACCCTCCATTTCATCCACAATCAGTTTGCCCATCTGCGAACCTACCCTCATTTCACCAACCTCATACAGAAACTTGCCCATGGGGCCCCCACCCTTCACTAGTTTTCCAAGACAATTCTGCCCTCCCTGGGGCACGCATTTCACACTGGGGCACCCATTTCTATATTTGTACATTTCTCCCCCAAAAATTATTCATTATTTATTGTACAAACGCCTTTATTCCAAGTCATTACATTTTCTTTTGTCGTCCCCGTTGGCGAATTGCTTCCTTTTGGCCACACGCAACCCATGTCACCCTTGGTTGGAGTTTCACTTATCATCTACCCTTGCCGACATTGTCCATATCTTCAGAGTACTCCACATGTCATTTACCTCTACCCTCTAAATTTGTCCACCTTGTCCCATCTCTGGCACAACTTACCACCGGTCTTGTCGTCCCCTAGACACTCGACCTTGTTACACGGTTGCGGCCACTTTTTATACATCCTCCAAACAAGGGCAGTCTTGAGTCTTCCCACGTCTTGACTTCATCCATGTACCTCTGTCACTTCCTCACCTCAGTAGATTCCATGAAGCCCTTTGCTTCTGGGAGTCCCGTCCCCCTTTTGTCGACATCAGCATAATTTTCCGAAAGGGCGACAATATCTTGATTCTCATTCTCTATTCAAGGAGATATCTTGGACGGCACAGGGTGAAACACCATTGCTCCCTGCTGTCGCTGCCCCCCATAACATTCAACGCCAACACTTTCTCATGTTATGGTGGGTCTTACTTTGTGACTATTGCAGTTATTTTTACCATTTACCGAAGACCTCTGAACTTGGTAGGGCCATCAATGCCCGCATCATCGTCGCTGCTTCTTACCGCGACCATTTCCTATTATTCAGAGTATGTTCCTTTGCAGAATTGTCTTCTGCCTTCATTATCACCGCCCCTGAGGGGACTGCAGTCGTCTACACCAACCCTACGGTCATCATTTTTCAGAGTTACATAACGCAAGCATGGGGCATGCCCGCCTCGTTTGTACACAGTTGTATATTTTACACACCTTATGGAAGGTTGGGTTCTACTAGTTCCTTTCTCTTCCAAAGGATTGCTCTCACCGATCCCACTATTGCTCTCTCTTACACACAACATTCTCAGTAGAAGAAACATTGATGGATTTCGGCTATACGTATACTCCTAACCTCATCCATCAGGGGGCATCTGTTATCACTGAAATTTCATCCGCACATGGCGACAAGAACTCAGCATCGTCAAACAGTAATGAAGTCATTCAGGGCATTGAATTAATTCCACAGCATTCCAAAAAGCTCAAAAACTATACAAAGTAGTGCAAAAATTGAAGAGCACTTTACAGCAGTTGGGTGTGCGCACACATGCGTGGAACAGGAACGTACCATGCACGCATATGCGCACAATGCGCGGCTGTTGGCGCAAAAACCTGTGCACCTGCTAAACGACACATTTATTGAATTGGTTGGCATCCCAACCACTTATGGATCATCTCCCAAGCCGATTTGACCCTCAAATTAGAGCTGAATCCTCATGGTAGGCTGGTCAAAGAACTAATCAAGCCCTAAAGAGCCTCTTTTCACACTACAAAGGAGTTACATAATCACCCAATGCAATTCTATAAAAAGCCATGAAGAAACCTCATTTTCTCAAGGAATTTCATGTAATGTTATGCTGCTTAGATTGTTTTAAGGACTCACTCCTTGACAATAACACATTAGCACCATTTCATTGAGCAATCCACCTCTCCATTGAGTGGATTTGCAAAGGAGTTCTTTCATCACCATTTTCATTTTTCTTGTTGTAAGGAGAGCAGGATTGTGAGGGTCCAAGAGCCTTCCTTTGGAGGAAGAAGGGACTCATAGTCCCCTTTCTTCATTGTGATTTGATTTCATCAATACATCAGCCTAAAAAACATTGGTGACATTGGTCTTTTTGTCCTTGTTATCTCTATATTTCCATTCTTTTAGTTTTTAGTTTGTATTTGTTTAATTCTTGTTTATATTTGTGTTTTCTTTTCTCTAACTCTTTCCTCTACAACTGTCATGCTCATCAAGACCCAACTGGGCATGTAAGCACCCTTGATTTTCTCACCAAGTCGACGAAAAGGGTGCAAACACACATGAAAAATGAATACCCGACGTGAACAATATCTGAAGAGAATCGAAGATATGAGCATGTATTTGATAAGCGTGAATATGTGCATGCGTACCTGACTAGGGTATGAAAAAAAGGGTGCCCCGGGGGCTCAGGATGAAAAGAGGCCCAGGGACTGTTGTGATGTAGATGACATGATGTTGATCCCATGGCTGAAGATGGATCGAGAAATGGACACTGTGGGCTCTCAGAATGGTGAGTGGAAGTTTGGAAAAAAGGCCTATATATAGCTGTGGGGCCCACATTGCCACCTCATTTGTACCTGCTGCAATAGTGTCTGGATGAACAATTTTTAGAGGAGATTTGGATATTTGTAGAGGATGAGGCATCCGATTGATGATCTGCGAGTATCAGGTTAGTGGTCTGATCATCCTGCATAGAAATAGGTTTCCATTGTTTGGGCAGGGGCTGTACGGAGGGCCGTACAGAGGTATTTAGGGGGTATGGTCCCCCACCTCCTGGGGTAGGTGTTGGTGGGCCACCACTGCCTAAGGGAGGAGCAGGTGGTGGCACTTTAGAGGCACCATGAGTGGTGCTTCATGTATTGGATGTATATCTATTTTTTGTATATAGGCTGGTGAGCCCATTTACTACCGAGGTGTTGTATTGGCCTATAGATACATGTATTTTTGTATGTAAACATTCGGATGGCACTGTAGACCTGTTGATATATACATGAGTATACGTGTTTGGAGATCTATGTGTTGTTTACATGTTTTTGGTTCATGTTTTGATGATGTCTTATTTTATATATATGCTGTGACAGGTGTGTTGATATGTTTATGTATGTGTAGAGGTAGCTTGATGTGATATATGCCAATATAACACCATGTTAGCTATGTTATCTGTTATTTGATTCAATTGTCTTGGAATATGTGTAAATGTAATGGAATCAAAATTTTGAGATAAAAGCCTAACCTGCAGGTATTTGCGAAAGAGGCAAGGATCACATACGTGGTACACATTGTTGAGCTGGAGAACGACTAGTTGAGAGTCGAGGAAGATGCTAAGGCGACGAATATCATGATGCTGGGTGTCGTCCAGGAGGCCAATGACAGTAGTGTATTTGTCTTGGTTTTTGGTCGCTGAACCCAAACATATGCAGCTCGAATGGATCATTTCATGTGAGGGGGTGTAGAGAGCCCAAGCGGCTGAAGTGATATTTTGTGTCCAACGGCTGGTGCCATCGGCGTAACCGATGTGGTCGGCTGGTGGAGGAGGCATCTGTCAAGAGAACAAATGATAGTTTAGACATGAGGGATGGAGAACAAAGATTAAAAACACTGAAAAAAAGAAAATAACCTACAGTAGAATGACTACTTTTAAGCATAAAATTTCTTTAAGTATAACCCGTTGACGGGTTCTTTGAGAGAGAGGCCTTCAGGAGAGGCCAGAATATATGCGCCTTTGGTGAGGCAATGTTGGATGATGTATGGGCCATGCCAGATTGAATCCAAATTTCCATGGCCAAAGGTATTGTGAGAGATATCATAGGCAAGGACGAGGTCGCCTGCTACTGATACAACTGATGCTGAGACGTAGAGGATATAGTCGCGATTGTAGTCAGGTGCACTGATCAAAGGGGCATTGGAGAGCGCCTCTTTAAGATCGTCAAAGGATTGTTGGGCATGTTCATCCCAGTGAAATGGGATGTTGTGATGTAGTAATCGAAGGAAACCATGTGCGTGAATGGCGTAGTCAGGGACAAAGCGACATAGGAAGTTGGCCTTGCCTTGTAGACTCTGGAGTTGCCGTAAATTCCTAGGAGGGGGAATTTTGGTGATAGCTTGGACTTTGAGGGGGTCCATGGTGATACCACTTTGGGAAATGATAAATCCGAGGAGGCGCCCTGTGGTGATGTATAAAACACACTTGAGGGGATTCAAGCGGATGTTATACTGACGACACCGTTGGAAGAGGATTCGTAGGTCATCGAGATGTTGGGTGCGTTTCTTGGATCGGGCTGTGAGGTCATCCAAGTAGGAAAGGGTGATATGAGCCAGATCATGAAAGATGTATGTCATAGCCTATTGGAAAGTTGTGCCAGCATTCTTTAAACCAAAAGGCATGACACGATAAGAAAAAGTACCCCAAGGGGTAGTGAATGCGGTTTTGTATTGATTGGATGGGTGAATTTGAATTTGATTATAACCAGAGAAGCCATCCATGAAAGAGAGAGCTTCATGGCTGGTACATTCATCGATGATTTAATCGATAAAGGGTGTTGGGAAGTTGTCTTTGGGACATGTGTGGTTGAGATCACGAAAGTTGGTGTAGACGTGGATAATGCCCTATTTTTTGTTGACGGGTATAGGGTTGGAAACCCATGATGTGTAGGCAATGGGGTAGATGAACCCGACAATGTATAACTTGTCAATCTTAGCTTTGATGGCTACGGCTTTGGATGGGTGCAGTGGACATTGTTTTTGATGAACAGGTGTAATGTCGGGCCAGGTGTTGATGCAATGTTCGATGATAGAAGGATCGAGGCCAGGCATCTCTGTGTATGACCAGGAAAAAATATCTCAGTATTCCTAGAAAAGAGCTTTGTAGGTGGTGATTTCTTGAGGAGTGCAAGCAACGCCAATAATGATTTCCTCGATGACGCCATTGTTGATGGAAATGTTGATTTTAATGGTCGGGGAAATGTTGGCCATGTTGCCTTCTTCAAAAGCATCAGGGGCTGGGATGGGGTTTTTGAACCAATTGATAGGCCCTGATAGGATAAAGTCTTTGGTTTTGACTGCGTATATGGGATGTTGGTTAGGAGGCATGGATGCTCCTAGTGGAAAGAAGAGTATGCGGTGATGTAGCACGTCCCATGGGTAGTCAGGGTGGTTGATCGCTTCAAGTATTTCCTTGTCACAATGAAAGTGATGGGAATACAAGGGGTCATGAAGAGTGATGTTGGTCATCGTGGGTGTGTGGTTTCCCTCTAGGGATGGAGAATTTGGGGAAATGATGGAAGAAGTGGGAAATGGTTCGCTTGACATAAACCAGATATTGAAGTACTGAGGAGTGCCTGTGGTAGTTGGGTGTAATGTTTTGTTGGACACACCTACCACACTTAGAGGGGGGGGTGAATGAGTGTGGGGTTCTTTTTCCCAAAACTTCCCTCTTGTACAAAAACTCATCAATTAGCATTCAACATTTATTCATT
>JZKD02S0172472.1:795576-805691 GCA_000966675.3 Picea glauca | reverse complement strand
GGTATGGTGGGAGTAAGTACTGGAATCGTCATTGGGATTCCTTCTGTTTGGGGGGGAAGGGATGGTCGAGGGACCATCTCTAGTGGATGTAAGTACCAAACATGAATTGCTAACACCATATTGGGGAGGGTAAGCATTGCTGCTACCTGGAAAGCTTAGATGCTTGGGGGAGGGTAAAAGAAAGGAATCTGAGTGATGGCTTGGGGGACTATCTCCCAGGATGGGACATATCCTTGAGGAGAGGTGGATTCGTGGACTGTTGAGGTCGATGAGTTCATAGGAGGCTCAGGAAGGAGGGTTTCTGCGACTATTGGGATGTTAGGAATGGCTGAAGCCTCCTGAGGAGGAAAAGTATCCTCTATGTGAGTGTCGTTAGATGATATGACACATAACTGATTAGAAGGAGGAAGGAGCAGTGGTGCTCCATGGTAAGCTCCTAACAGTTAGGGATCTTTAAAGATTCCAGGCCCCATCTCTACGAGGGGATATGTGTCGTGGTTGGTCTGGATGAGAGGAAGAATGTTATCGAGGTTGGTAGATGGGTTAGGTTCGTAGTGGAAAACCTGGTCAATGGTAATGATCTTCCCATTGTGGGGGAACATCATTATATGAAAGACGAAAGAGGCAACTGCCTTCATAGCGTACATGTAGCTACGACCGAAGAGGATATTGTAATCGATCGGAGCATCGATAACTTCTATGTCGATAAGGATGGTTTTTCCTCTGAGTTCTATGGGGAAATTTTGGAAGAGCCCTTTCGGAGATGATGGTCATCCATCATAAGCTCGTAAGGTGATGGAAAAGGGTATTAGTTTGGGTGAACCAAGTTTCTGCCATACTGACTTGGACATAATGCATGTAGATGCACCTTCATTGATGATGCACTGATGAACTGTGATGTTTCATATTTTGACTGGTATTTGGAAAGTGATCAAGGCAGGAAGGCATGGTTCGCTGCTGTCGAGATCGAATGTAATGAGTCGAGTATCTGCTGGGTTGACTACCCCTAAGGCAGAAAGTAATGATTTTCGCTGAGTGGGGCAAGTATGGAGGACTTCCAAGACTCACATGGCAGCTGGGGATTGTGCTAATTCATCGACCAAACTATAGTTATGAGCTGCCCTAGCATGTGGGTTATGGATATTCCTGCGCAATGGGATGTGAGGGATGCGAAGAGGTGTCTCAGTGTTAGGGTGAGGGATCACCAATGGGGGTCCTGTTGGTGTAGGGTTCGTCTCCATAAGGATGAGAGGCAACTCGGAAGGTGTATGATACTGACGGTTATGTGTTTGTCGCAGGATTTCTTCCTCACTGGTGAGAAGAATCATATGATCTGCTGGATTGTTTGGATTGAGATATTGTCCGACCTAAGGTGGTGGAGGCTGCATGTCCTGCTGGGTGTTTATCACACCTTGGTGTGGAATAGGGTTTTGCAGCACGGTAGGGGGGGGTTGTTGCACATACTGTTGTTGTGCTTGCTGAGGTGTAGGCAGTGCTGGAAGATGGGGTAGATTGCCAAAATCCTTCAGCCATTTGAAATCAGTGATTTGGGGATAAACGACACAAGGAAAGTTGGTTTTAACATTGTTGTTATTTCTTCCTTGGCGCTTATTATTGTTTCCCCCCAGGGGGTTTTGATTCCCCTAGTTCTGGTTGCCCCCAGTAGGTTGGTTCTATTGGGGTGGATTCCCACCTTAACTGGGGTTGTTGTTGTTCTTGTTTCATTCTTTCTTTCTGGTATTGTTCGATGGATGGGTCAGATTGGCCGTATTCAACTGTTCAAAATTTTGATATTATTGAATGGGAGAAGGTTGAATGAAATTCACCCCAGCATGAGGATGTGGGGGAGCTATGGGTTGTGGGGGGCCAGGAAATGGGAAGTACAGATTCTATGGAGGTAACGATCCTTAAGGTACATAGGAAGGAATTTTGCTTTCACTAGTACTATAGGCTGAGGTAGAGGGGGTACCAGAACTCGTTGGAATAGGTGGATGTATGGGGGGTGCCGACGGTGGTCCACTAATGGGTGGGGGTATAACAATAGGGTATGGTTGTTGAGAAGGTGGGGGGGGGTAATAAGGAGTGCCCCCTCATGCCGTCGGGTACTTATGTGTTCCATACATCGGTGGTTGGTGGGGTTGTGGACTGTGATGAGTGGTGTTACCAATCAGTCCGTCTGCTGAGTGAGACATCCCAGATTTGTCTTGGCCAAATGGCACAGGTTTTGGAAGATCAGGAAATACCATGTATAAGTACCCTGACTGTGAGTAGATAAGGTCATATTGTTGATCTTTACTGATGACTTCCTCTTCGAACTGAGGGAAAGTGGAAGCTACGTCTTTACCAAGAAGAGAGACAAGTGATCGAAGAAACCAATCCAGACATTGTTGTTTGGTGGTTTCTGCTTTGCATAAACTACGTCGCCTACGCCACTCGTGAATGTGATCAACGATATGTGTGGCTGAGGTTTTTTTGAATTTATATAGTAGTTCAAGACCACTTTCGTGGCATATTGGTAACTGGAAGAAAGTCAAGAAGGCTTTAGCTAAGGACTCGAAAGTCGCATGTGACCTAGACTTTTCATCTACATACCATTTGGCTGATGGGCCAGTAAGTGTGTGTTGAAATAATCACATTCTGATGGAATCATCCATAATGCTGTTGGAGGAGCACCATAGGTGAAAGGTCATGACATGGTTGGCAGGGTCATCTCCTTCCTTTCCTTCAAACTTTGGTATGTCCGAAGGTAGTTTGGTGGGCATTGCAGGCCAAGTGGGGGCATGCAATATAGGATCATTGGTAAGTTTGGTTAGATCCGGAATGTTAAGAGAGGCTAAATATGACATCAAGAGTGTTGCTAGAGGATTAGCTCCTGCCATGGTGTGAGTGTGTTGTGAACTTGACCCTTGAGGGGGGCTAGGTGGATTGGTACTTCCCCCTTGAGAGGAAGTGGGTCTCCCACTTCTGTATAAAGGAGAGCGAGTGGACAGATAACCTTGGGAAGTGGACCCAAGTAATGTAGAACCAAGCAAAGCTAATCCTAAAATAGTAGCACTCACAGGAGTGTGTGAAGGTAGTGCCGATGAGTGGGCAAGACCAGACACTCCCCCTAAGATAGGAGGGAGGTTGAGCAAGCGCCGTGAACGAAGGGGGTTCTGTGGGTCCCCTATGATGTTCAACTAGCTGCGTGAATGTGTGCAAATAGTGGTGAGAGTAATATAGAAACAAGAGTCGTTGCGGTGAATGTTACAGAATATATATATATATATCCAAATCAAACTGTAATCAGATGGGCATCATACATCAAATCTTTTTTAAAAAGAAACATATATATGGGTAAATGGTTTTTGTCCACATGGGGAATCAAAAGAAAACAAATGCTCGTGTCCTAGAAGACGTAATGTCCTTCCTCTCAAATAGCACTGGACCTTCCAATAGTATTCAACAGTGGGCTCTGAAGTCACCGGAAGAGACACTAGTGAAAGATGAAATAATTGGTTATAATGAGGGGTAAAGGGGGCATATCCTGAAAGAGCTGGCGATACTTCCCAATAGCCACAAAAAATCCAATCAAGGTGCAATTGCAGCCCACAATTGCCACCTGGGTAGATGTCCTAAATTTGGTCACTAGGTACCTCGGTCAAAGTGCGAAATTTAGATTTTCGGCCTAAGAAATGGGTCACAGGCTGGATCCCTTCCAAGAGGTGGGTACCTCAAGGGGGGACACACAAAACAACTGGACCTCGGCCTTCGTCCCTTCACTGGTATCTCCCTGCCTTATGGTAATTGGAACACTTGACTTGGAGGATTTTCAGTTCCCTATTTGACAATGTCTATTGTTTTGAAAATGAGAGAACCAGATAACAGGGAGTTATTTGGATTCCTATCCCCGAAATCCTACCTAGACTAAAAAATTTATTTTGGCACCTCCTGTGGAGGAAAACTTAGTGAGTTTTTAGAAAGATTTTAGATGTAGTTGTTTTGAGAGGATGGGGGTGTGAACCACCCTCGTTGAATTAAAATGGGAGTGGATAGTTTCATCAAGAAAAGAGTGGGGTGTTTTCGGAATCCTTTTGAAGGAAACTTACTTTGACCTCCATGTTTAAAGAAGAATCTATGTGAGTGATAAGTGACTTTTGTGTGTGAGTGAAAGTGTGCCAATTTTTAGTGAATTAGATGTCACCTTGCTGCATGTGGACTTCGCTTGGTCCTTACAAGTGTTGATTACCTAATTAACTAAGTGCCTTTGGTACAACCTTACGTAATTCAAAAGTCCTAGGAAGCTAGCATGTGGACATGTGGGTCCGTTACTATCCTTTAACTCCCTATTTATGATGTAATCTAAGAAAAGTTTGAAAACTATCCTAGATTGAACATGTGGGCATGTATGGGCCCGTTACAAAACCTTTAAACTCTCCTAGTGTTTTGATCTAAGAAAGTAAACTTCAATCACTATCCTCTCTTTGTAGCATGTGGGCATGTATGGGCCCATTACAATATTAATATGTGTTTGAAAAAGAAAACTAAGAGAGGGGTCCCAAGAAGGGCCTTTGTCCTCTACCTAAAGGTTTTAAATTTTGTTCAAGGGAGATGAAATTGTTTCACAATCCTTTTCTGATTCTCAAGGTCGCTTAAAGGCGCGAGAGAAGAGCATACTAAGTGATTGTTACTCAAATTCTGGTCCCAATGTAAGTTAGATGTGATTAAAATGATTTCCAACTTATATTATGAGTCACAATAGACCATCCACGTGGCAAAAAGAAAAGAAGGGAAATTGATTTTAACCTCCTAAGTGCCTATGTGTTTTTGGACTCACCCCTTTATATTATGAGGGGAATAAGTGTGGTGCAGCTTTAAAACATGCTTGAAATATTTCTTAAGAAGGAAAATGGCCTTCCCCACATCTCAATCAACTTTACAATGTGAAATTTTGAACAAATGCACGGATCCTAATGGAGACAGAGGCGCATAGAGCACGGACACACGAACAGAGACAAGAACGAAAGTGCACATGCGTAGAGAAAGGCTGTCACTTAAGCACATGCACGCACGATGCACGTCTGTGGGGTAAAATACCCACGCACAGGTGACAAGCAGCCGAGAAAGAAAAATCCTGATGGATTTCTCTCAATTCTCCTTGGAATTGGATGATTGGCAGGTCGGCTTAGGCCGGTTGATGCACCTGCAAGTTAAACAAACTAAAAGAAGAGCAATAAAAACCCAATTGGGGGAGGAAATTGATACCTATTCCCCAGTGGAGTTGCCAATCTGTTGCGCCTCCTTCATCACCTTAGTGAGAAAAATGAAGGTGCTTGCAAGCTCAGTTGGGTCTGTTGAGCAGGACAGCTGCAAAGGAAAGAGTTAGAGAAAGAAATAAAAACTACAACTAAGAAATGTAATAACAACTAAATTCATGAGCAAAGGGACATACAAACAAAAAGAAGCATAAGACCCATGTCACCAATGTTTGAGGCTGATCTATTAGTGAAAACAAAGCACCAAGAAGAAAGGGGACTATGAGTCTCTTCTTCCTCCAAGGGAGGGCTCTTGGACTCCCACTAGCTAGATCTTCTTACAACAAAAGAAAAATGAAAATGGTTATGAAAGAACTCTTTACAAATCCACTCAATGGTTGAGATGGATTGTCCAATGTAATGGTGCCAATGTGCTCTTGCCAAGGATGGAGTCCTTAAAACAATATAGGCAACATAACATTACTTTGAATTCCTTGAGAAAATGAGGTGCATCCATGTCTTTTTATAGCATTCATTTGGGTTATTGTTTAACTGCTTTGTAGTGTGAAAAAAGGCCAATTAGGGCATTATTAGGTCTTTTACCAGCCCACTAGTTGGATCCAACCCATATTTGAGGGTCAAATCGGCTTGGGAGATGAACCATAAGTGGTTGGGAGGCCGACCACTTCCATAAATGCATCGTTTAGCAGGTGCGCGGCTTTTTGTGCTCACAGTCGCGCATCGTGTGCCTATGCATGATTTGTACGTTCCTATTTTGCGCATGCGCATGCGCGCGCCCAATGTCTGCAAAGTGCTCTTGAATTTTTCACTACTTTGTATAGTTTTTGACCTTTTTTGAATGCTGTGTTATTAATTTATTTCCATGGATGACTTCATCATTGTTTGACGATGCTGAGTTCTTGTAACCATGTGCGGACAAAATTTCAGTGATAACAGAGGGTATAGGGAATGGCCTTGATTCGTAAGGCTTCCATACCTAACCATGGACTGGGAATTCAAGACATACGTGACCTTTCTGAAAGAGGCGAGAAAGGATGGTGTGGCAGGCAGAGGAAAAACACGCCTGCGAAGAGTGCAGAGATGGGAAGTAAATCTCATTGACTGGTTCTGATAAGTATTTTCCTTACTTGAATTGTTGAACTAGAATGATGAATGATTATTTGGTATTATATGTATATACGTTCATTTTACAATTGTATTCTGTGTGAAATGGTTATGTTATGCGTATGTTTCCATCTCCTTGTGAATTCACACTCCTTGTTGATAGATTGTATGTCCAGATTAACCCTAGAGGCTTTCCTAGGCATAGAACATTTCACGGTTGAGATAGAAGATCTCATGCTGAATTGAAACCACCCATCTGAAGAAGGTTACCTCTCCTGTACCCCCTTGCCTTGTCAGTTTCTAGGGCCAAGTCCCTAACCCATTCAGTGTAAAGCCCAAGAAAATGGTGATGCAAAGGTCTCAGAAGGGAAGGTATTCCCCTGCCTAAGGGATGAATAGATGGTATCCACTCAGAGGAAACTAAGTGTTATACTGATCGTTGGCCATGAGAAAGTATGTGGGAGTTAACCCCTGAGCCATCGGATCTATGAGTTCGAAGTTCACGCGACGAGAGAATCTCGTGTTGGTGCGACTAAACCTCTGAAACCTGAAGTTCTGAAACCCAAAGTCGCGATGTGATCTGGACCATAGATTCAAGGATCTATCGAGACCCACCTTGACTGTTAGATCTGTGATTTCAGAGTTTGCACGACGGGAGAATCACGTATTGGTGTGACTAAACCTCTGAAACCCGAAGTCACGATGTGATCTGGACAGTAGATCCAAGGATCTATCGGGACCCACCTTGACCATTGGATCGACGAGTTTAGAGTTCATGCCTCAGGGAGATTGCGTGTTAGTGCTCCCAAGTCTTCCGAAGCCGAAGTCATGAAGCAACCTAGACCATGGATCTATGGATCCTATGAGACTCCCCTCGACCGTCCGATCCATGAGATTTGAGTTTGTGTTTCGGGAGGATTGTGAGTTAAAGTGGCCTCGAACACTGAAATTTCCCTTAGCCAATAGGTTAGACAAGGATTATGCCAGATATTGGAAAGATTGATGACTGGACCCTCTCTCTCAAGGTTGGACCTTAGAGATGATTCGAGATGATATAGTTGGACGGAAAACAAAAATGAAAATTATTATGCCCCACCTTACTATAAAAGATTATTTAAGGGGGTAGGTGTGTTACATCAAACCATGTGCTAGAACCTCACTATTATACAACCTCTATCTGTACCAATAATTTCAGCAACATACCTCAACCAAAAGCCCTCAAACATGAACCAATACTAAACTTCAATAGATCTGCCTCAAATCAACTCTATAGAAAGCCCTAAACTTCCAAGAGGGAATCCAACATATTTACAAGGTAAACCCCCAACCAGATTCATAAATTCAACACTACATATATGAAAACCATACCTTCTTTTTTTCTTGTAGCATTCTGCTACTGCGGTTTTGCTGTTGCGATTTTGTTACCACGATTTTTCTACCACAATTTTTCTGCCATAGTTTTTTTGCCGTCATTTTTCGCTGCAATTTTCCTGCCACGATTTTTCTGCCACACTTTTCCTACCGCAATTTTTCTGCCGCACTTTTCCTCCCACAATTTTTTTTGCCACACTTTTCCTGCCACACTTTTCTCTATCAATAATACCTACCCAAATAACCTTTCACAAAATAGAAATTCAATGATATTCAATAGGTTCTAATGGGAGAGCCTTTCTCTCTTATTTATACTTCCATGTAGCTTCCTCAAGGGGTTACCTTCTAACCAACTTAACCCACTTTCCTTCTTTTAGGGATAACCCACTTCTAACCACTTGTCCACTTCTAAATCACTTTGCTAGAAATAGTAAATTCTCCATTTCTAGCTACAACTAAATTATTTTTAATTATTTTCTTATTGCAACAACTTAAAGCATGACTAACTCCTAGTTTCACCCACTTGACTAGTCAACTTCTTCTAGGAGCTTGTAGATTTAAGTTGATTTCCTTGACCTTCTAGATAATGCATGAGGGTTCTCCACTTCACTAGGCCATAACTCTCTAACCATGAGGAGTTATGTGATATTTCACATATCACCAGAAATGGCATGACATGTACTATCCATCTAGAACATTCTTACCTACAAATATTTTAAGATTCATACCATTATACATCAATCAAACAGAGGTCCCTTAATCGTACTATTGGGGATACTAGAATTTTCTATTGGACTTGCTTCAAGGGTTGACATCGATGAAAACCAACCCAATTAATCAACAACAACCTTGCCTCCTGCATTCGAGTTGCAAAATTACTACACATCTCTTCCTATTAAGCATCTAGGCATTTCGTCATTGCAACATTATTCAGATCGAAGCATAACTCCACAAGAGTAAAAATAAATAAATAAATAAAAATGGGCTCTTACCTAGACCATTATTTGAGACCTATATATTGGATTCCTCTTTTCATATTGATTGTAGTGGTACCCTTCATTTTTAACCCTTTTTTTTCCATGGACCCGACCCTTACCCGACACCCTTATTTTTGACCTATCCCATTGGATTCCTCTCTTCATCCTGATATTTGTGGTACCTATCAATTCATGTGGACCAGTTTCCCTTCCAAACAACCTCATATGCTAGCCTCCACAATGGCCCCTACCAGCCGTGATCAGAACACAAAATAGTTGGAGTCTCAGGTGACCAACCTGGACCAACGCCTCCATAACCTAAGCCACCAGTTCCAAGACTCCCTCACCCAAAATATTTCCTCCCTCAGAACCGAATTCTAGGCCTCCCTCAACAAATAATTCCAGGAAATGAGGATACTCATCAAGGGGAAGCACACTAAGTCCTATTATGAGTACCCTCATTCTTCCCATTATGAGAATACTCATTTTTCCCACTCCTCTTGGGGTTCTCCCAACTCTTGGAATAAGGTGACCAAAGTTGAAATGCATAAATTTGATGGATCAAACCTACCAGAGTGGGTCTCTCAAATGGAACAATACTTCTTCCTCCATGATATTCGGGATGATGAGACCAGACTCCATGTCGTGGCTCTGTACTTAGATAAAGAATGCTAGTAGTGGTGGCAGTGGCATAAGAAATGTTATCCAGGACTACCCACTTGGAACGTGTTCATCAAAGCAGTTTGTTCTCATTTTGATAGAGAATCTCATTTTTTGGGAAGGCTCACTAAGTTGCACCAAACAAGGCCAGTAGAAGAATTCATCAAAGCATTCGAATAGTTGGCTATCAGAACTGAGGGCCTATCTGATGAGTTTTATCTTGAATGTTTTCTCAATGGCTTAAAGGATGCCATTCAAGCTCATGTGAGCATGCATCATCCTATTACATGGTTGCAGTCTTGCCAATTGGAACTAGAAGCAGAGATCATTCTTCAGGACCCACCCCTGCATGTTGCAGTCACCAACCATCCTCGCACAGGGGTTACCCTATCTCCAACACAAACTTTGAAGGCCCAAAATGTACCTCCCACAAAAAAGGTGGAACGTCGAAGGAAATGATTGTGTTATTACTATGATGAAAAGTATTCATCGAGCCATAAATATCGTGAAACAAATTTCTTCCAGATTGATGCATCAACTTCCAACTTCTATACTGACATACCATTAGATGAGGCTCCCGACCCAGAGGACACACAACCAACTTTCCACACCCCATATCCAGTTTCAACACTGTTGTGGGGTATTCTACCCTACAGACTAATAATCTAGGGCTCTAAACTTATACGCAGATCATGACCCTTAAGATTTAACTTTTAACCTTCTACCCAAAATCTCAATCCCTTTTCTC
>JZKD02S0172472.1:776719-791248 GCA_000966675.3 Picea glauca | reverse complement strand
ATCGCAAACAGAATCAGAGCATGAAAATGCAACCAAGCAATCTCAACAACACCAATTCCCACACTTGCCTAAAAACCATGAAATAAATGTCTTTTCTATCAAAAAATCAAATAACCAACACAAGCTAAGGGGGAAATGCCCTAACCTGCTGACTGTGCAGCCCCAGACTCTAAACCTCTGATAGGAGCTCTTCTCACCACAGGAGGGGATGACTGCCCCACCCAAGATGAAAAGCTACCTAACAGACCCGCGACTGTCACCAAGCCAGCCCGCGTGTACCTGCGTGCTGAACCACTACAGAGCGCGGGTATCCACGTGCTAAACCTAAGCAGGCTGCGGGTATGTTTAAAAACTAAGAAAAAATCACACACAGACAATCTAGTCCTGAAAAAGGCTTCTGGCACTGATAACCAGAGTCTCTGACAGGCTGAGATGCTATCACTCTAACAGAAAAACAAAATTTTCACAAAAGAAAACCAATGCAATGAGCAACTAACACACTAAGGTAGACTGAAAGCAAGAAAGCAAACCAAAAGAACCCAGACAGGATCCAGAAATCCCCCTGAGAAGGTAAAATTATGACAGAGGAAGAGGGGACTACCTCTTAAGCTTCCTGGACTCTACACGCTACTGAAACCACTACAGGACGCGGTCACCCGCGTGCTGTATAAGGTTAGGGCGTGGGTCACCCGCGGGCAGGGCTTCTACAGGCCGCGGGTACCTCTGTGTGTTCTGAAAAGAAAATTTCGAGCGTCAGTCAAAGAGAACTGGTATTGATCACCAGGCTCTTTGCTAGCTTTTGACTAACAGAAAACAAAAATAAGCAAAGAAACTGAAAATTAATTCTTTGAACTACCAAATAGATCTTTCACCAAACCCGGAAACCCTAAGAGTAAAAATATCCCCAGTGGAGTCGCCAATTCTGTTGTGGGGTATTCTACCCTACGAAATAATAAGCTAGGGCTCTAAACTTATATGCAGATCATGACCCTTAATATTTAACTTTTAACCTTCTACCCAAAATCTCAATCCCTTTTCTCAGGCAAACACAGGAAGAATAAACCAACCTTTTTCCGACGGTTGAAGTAGATCCTCCGTTGAGTTGTTATCTCCTTGCTGCTGCTGCTCCTTCCACAAAGCTTCTTGCAATCAAGACAATACTATGCATGCATGTTACTGATCTACTAGGGGGTTAGAGATAAAACATAAATCAAATAACATAGATGAGACTCATGTATTCGGGACGGGAAAAGTATCTTTTTCATTAACTTCGATATGAACCAACTTACAATGATTTCTGAGGCCGGTCACCGTTCCACGATCCTGATCCTGGGCTCTTCCTCTTCTTTTTGTCCTCCAACTGTTGCTGCATGAATTTCTCCTAAAGCTTGAGGCAAGGCTAAAGGGTTGGGACAAAAATAGCTTGGCAATTTGGCAGAGTTTCTTTTCTATGATTTTTCCTCCCTTGCCTAGTACCCCTACCCCTCCTTTTATAGGCTAGAAGGAGCTAGGGTTCTTGGCGAACTCTCAGCCATGCATGGCTCGGAGTTCCAGTTAACTGACAAAAAGCCTCATGTCCCGGCGGAAAATTTCCTGATTTTTTGCTTTGTTAGGTACCCGCGGGCTGTTTTGGGTTAGCCCGCGGATGCCCGCGTGCAGTATAAGGACAGCAAGCGGTTTCCCGCACCCAGTGAGGAGTTAGGGTGCGGGTTTCTTGTACTAAGTGGTTTTTTGAGGAAATACTCAACATGGCTTTGGCTAGGAAGAGGCATGAGTAGGCCTGATGCCAGGTAAGCAGGGATAGTGCAATTTAGGGTTATAACAAACACCTATGGAACTAGAGGAACCTGTCAACTCTCTCCATGCCCTAATGAGTATTTCTGCCCCACAGAAATTAAAGATAAAGGGATACATCAAACATAGGTTGATCATGATGTTGATTGATAGTGGTAGCACCCATAGTTTTATTCACTGTAGGGTCACTGAGGTGGTCAATTTCTTTGTCAGACCAGTTTCTAATTTTCAAATTCTTATCACTAATGGTGGTACAATGAAATGTGGGGGCCACTGTGAGAATGTCAAAATCCAAATGGGCGATTATCACCTGAAAAATCACATGTTTTCCATTTTCATGTGAAGTTGTGATATTGTCTTGGTTGTTGAATGGCTTCACACTCTGGAACCCATTACAATGGATTATCAAAATTTATATATGAGATTTACTCAAGATGCTTACACATATACCCCCCACAGCCTACAAGCTATCTCCCCAGAAATTATCAATTCTCACTGGATGGAGAAACTCATTAAGAAAGGCCACCATGGTGTGACTGCTCAACTTAATTTTATCCAGGTAAGTGATCAATCCTCCCTGATAGTCCATCCTTATTTACTACTGGTCTTGGACAAACACCACATGTTTTTTGAGATGCCCACGAGCTTACCTCCCTCTAGAAGTGAACATGATCATAGCATCCCTCTCCTTCCAGATAGTTACCCCCCTAATGTACGCCCCTACAGGTATCAATTTTCTCAAAACAATGAAATCGAGAAAATAGTGCAAGAACTATTGGAGGTCAATGGCATTTTCCCAATTACTAGTTCATGTTCATCCCCTGTTGTGATAGTCTTAAAAAAAGAATTTTTTTGGTGCATCTGTCCAGATTTTCGCACTCTTAATAAATTGACCATTAAGATTAATTTTCCCATTCTTGTCATTGATGAACCATTGGATGAACTCCAGGTCACCTTCTTCTTAACCAAATTGGATCTTCTCTTAGGCTATCACCAAATTAGGATGAATGAAGTTGATATTCCCAAGACTTCTTTTCGAACTCATGAAGGCCATTATGAATTCTTGTTAATGCCTTTTGGACTTTGAAATTCTCCATATACCTTCTAAAGTCTCATGAATAAACTCTTGAATCCTTACCTTCAGAATTTTTTTCTAGTCTTCTTCGACAACATCCTCATTTACATCCGCACTTGGGATGCCCATCTACCACATGTGGACAAATTCCTCCAATTTTTATAGGACAATCAATTGTTTGTCAAAAATTCCAAGTGTTCTTTTGGAGCGAGTGAGGTTGAATGCATGGGACACATTGTGGGTCGTGAAGGGGTAAGAGTGGAACCAAAAAAGATTCAATCTATGAAGGATTGGCCGAGACTCCCGACATTAAAATGCCTTCGGGTTTCCTAGGCCTCATAAAATATTACAAAAACAATTTCCACCACTATGGAAAAATTACCCAACCATTTATGAACCTTCTTAAGAAGAATGAATTTCATTGGACACCAACAACAGAACATGATTTCACATATTTAAAGCAAGCCATGTACACTACCCCCATCTTAGCCACCCATGATTTCAACAAAACTTTTATTGTGGAATATTATGCTTCAGGCACTGGTATTGATGCAATTCTCACACAAGAAGGTAGGCCTCTTGCTTTCACTAGCCATGATTTGAGTGGTCGTAATTTGGGAAAATATACCTATGAAAAGGAAATGATGGCCATTCTCCATGTTGTGCATACTTGGCAACCATATCTATTGGGCCGCCATTTTCAGATCAAAATAGATCACCATAGTCTAAAGTATTTAATCTAGCAAAGGTTATCCTCCCCAAAACAAAATGAGTGGCTGACAAAAATGTTGGGCTATGATTATGAGATCATATATAGAAAATGAAAAGACAATGTAGTAGCAGATGCGTTGTCCAAACTGTTATCAATGAAAAATCGTCCGCAGCATTGCAAAGAATGGTTGAAGAAAGACATCAATTCCAACAACAATGAGTACACCTACAACATCAAAATCCATAAAAAAAGGCATAAAACTATACACTTGGTTCAAAAATTAAAGTGCACAAATTCACCAAAGGAAGAGTGCGCACTGTGTGCAAAATGTGCAAGCTAACACATCCCTAAGTGCGCATTGTGCATAGAATGCACAAGATGCACAACTGTCTACGATCAATTCCATGCACTTCTCATGAAAGATGCATTTATGAATCTTGTTGACCTCTCAACCACTTCCAGTCCAACCCCCAACACAATTTGACACTAAGATATGAACAAAATCTATCTTGAAGGCTGGTCAAGGGATAGGAAGTGCCCTAAAAGGCCCCTTGTTCACACTATGAACTAGTTGTATATTTCCATGAATGGATACTATAAATATGTGCCATGGGTGTGCTAGAAAAATAAGAACTTCAAGGTATTGTTATGCTGCAAGAATTCTTCTTGGAGAATCCTCTTTTCTCTTTGAATCATTCAAGCACTATAGCAAGGGCCATCCCACTCACCTCTTGAGAGGATTAACATTGTATTTCTTCACCATTGTCACTTTCCATTGTATGAAGAGAAGAGCTCTCTATTAGGCAACTCAAGAGCCCTCCCAAGGAGGAAGAGGGGATTCATAAGTCCCTTCCTTTCTCTACGGTGTTATCCTATCAATACATTGATCCATTGTTTTTCATGGTTCTATTTCTTGCAAGATTATCTAACATTTATTTCCTTTTGTTTTTATTTTTATTTCCTTGTTTCATGCGTATTTGGTTATCTAATCAACTCACAAACCTCTGTCTTATTTAGTTGAATTAACTACGGAAGTAAGTGTTGTGTTTTTTCTCAACCATGTGACAAAACCAACACAGTAGATTGGCAACTATACTAGGGATTGTGAATCAAATTCCTCCCTATTTAAGTCTTGAGATCACTTCTTTCTAATTGTTTGGATATGCAGGTACCGAAATCGGCCTAATCCAGTCTTCTAAAGTTAGAATTCAGAGCCAAGGAAAGAGAATTTCACTTGGAAATTTATTTCTCGACGCATGACAGGAAGTGTTCGGCTTTCGAGGCACACAGACGTACATTATGTGCATTCTGCACTCAGTGTCCACAAAAGCCTTCATATACCCGCACATTGTGCACATTATTTTCTCTTAGCGTGATTGTCAGAACTACAACTCGTGCACAAGTTCATTTTTTGGAAAATTGTAAGGGTTTTATGAGTGGTTTGAGGGCCTCTTTCCTTCAGATTTTAATTTCCTACACTTTGTAAAGCAATCACACTTCACTTAGAGTCCTCTCTCACAAGGAAGGTTAGATAACATAATCACATAGGGGTAAAAGGAATCAAAATTCTTCTCTTTTCTTTGTTGCCACATGGATGGCTCATTTGGAATTTAAAACTTTGAGTTAAATTTATTGCTTTTTCAAATACAAATCAACTAATTTGGGACTAGAAATCAATTTTAACTCCCAAGTATGATCTTCCCCCGCACCCAAGTGTGATATTGACAATCATAAAAGGTGGTTGAATAGAAATTCCATCTTCCTTAAAAATCATTAGGAGAGGACAAAACCCCCCTAGGGTGCCTCTTAGTTTTGGAAATCATCTTAAAGATTTGTAAGGGCCCATACATGCCCGCATGTTTACAATCTTAGGATAGTTTCTAAAATATTTATTAGTATAGACAACACTCTAGGAAAGTTTAAAAGATCAAGTAACGGGCCCATACATTCCCACGTGTCTACAATACTAGGATAGTTTCAAAAGATTTTCTAGTATAGACAACATTCTAGGGAGTTTAAAGGATCAAGTAAGGACCCATATGTCCACATTGCTAGTTCTTTAGGGCTTGAAATATGCTACAAGGTTGTACCAAAGAAACATAGTAAGCTAGCTAAGAAGATTTGTAAGGACCACATGAAGTCCACATGCTACAATCTTACACTTAACTTATTAAAAAATATTTTGCACACTTTTCACTTTATTGCACACAAATCCACTCCTAAAACACATAATTTCTATTAGAGTAGTGGATGTCGAAGTAGCCTTTCTTTTTAGTACTCACAAAGTACTTCAAAGTAACTCCAAAAGATCCAACTACTTCTTTAAAAATTATCCACACCAATTTATTTCAAACGAGGTTGGCCCATGACCCCAATATATCAGCCCATTCCATCTAAATTTTTTCTAAGAAAGCACTAAAGTTTCCTCCACAGGAGGTTCCTAAAAGAAATTTTTAGTCTAGGTAGGATCTCGGGGGTAGGCTTCCAAATAACGCCTTGTTATCAGGTTCTCACATTTTGAAACAATAGAAGTTGAGAATAGGTATTTTTCAAATCCTACAAGTCAAGTGTTCCTATACCATAAGGCATGGAGATACCTGTGAAGGGTCGAAGGTCAAGGTCCGGTTTTTCTACGCATCCCTCTTTGAGTCACCCAACTCTTATGAGGGTATCGAGCGTGTGGCCCGCTTTTTAGGATGAAAATATAAATGTTTCTTTTTTACCGAGGTACTTAGTGTCCAAACATAGGATATCTACCCAGGCGGCGGTTCTGGGCTGCAATCACACGTTGATCAGATTTTATGTTGCTATTGGGAAATATCACCATCTCTTTCAAGATATGCACCCTCTACTCCTCATTATAACTGATTACTTCAACCTTCACTAGTTCCTCTTCCGGTGGCTTCAAACCCCACTGTTGAGTTTTATTGGAAGGCCCAATGCTAAATTGGGAGGAAGGACTATAGGTATTTTAGGAAACAAGCATTTGTTTTTGTTTTTCCCCATGTGGACAAAATCCACCTATCCACATACTTATTTATTTTACAATTGATTTATGTATGATGTTCATTTGATTACATGAAATTGTGAGTTATACTATTTTGTGAATGTAAAAAATATAAAACTCTCTTGTTCATTTATTTCTCTCTTGTCACCATCGGCACACAGTCACTTTGCTATTTGGATCCATAGGGGAACCACTGAATCCTCGTTGTTCTAGACGCTTGCAGAATGTCCCCCCTATCCTAGGAGGAGCCCCTAGTCTCACCAACTCACTGACTCCACCATATCACACCCTAGTGAGTGCTACTATCTTTGGATCAAATTTACTTGGTTCCACATTTGTTTGGTCAAATACCTAAGGCAATCCATATATCGCTTCTCCTTCACAAGGAGGTGGGAGTCAAACTTCTTCTCAAGGAAGAAATACAAACCCACCAAATCCCTCTGTTATAACCCTAAATTACACCACACATGCTTACCTGGCATCAGGCCATCTCATATCGTCTCTTTGCCAAAAATATTGCTGAACAACTCTTTGAAAATCCTCTTGTGTAAATGCCCATGCGCCCTAACCCATTACTGCATGCGTGTACATGCTGACTGGCCCAAAACAGCCTGCGTGTACCTACTAAAGAATGAAAAAAGGAAAGTTACCAACGGAACAAAAATCTATGGGTGAGTTAACTGAAACTCCTGGCCATGCATGGCCGAGGGTTCCTCCAAATACCTAGCTCCTTCTAGCCTATAAAAGAAGGGGTAGGGGTACCATTTGGAGGAGGAAAAATATAGAAAAGAAACTTTTCCTATTTACGTATTCCATTGTCCCAACCCTTTAGCCTTTCCTAATGCCAAAGGAGATTTCAAGAAAAGTAGTTGAAGGATAGATAAGAGGAGCCCAGGATCAGGTTTAAGGACGGTGGCCAGTCTCGACTTTTTTTGTAAGTTGATTCATTTTAAGAAATAAAGAGAGTGCTTTTCCCGTCCCAATTCATGAACTATTTATGATATTGATTAGTTTATGTTTGATTTCTAACCCATTAGTATATTAGTAGCATGCATGCATAGTTTTGATTGTCTTGAATGCAGGTCAACTTTGGAAGGAGCATAGCGAACAAGTGATCAAGCACAACGGAGGATCGACATCAAACGCTGGTAACACGGTAGGTTGATCTTCCCATGTATTGACTAAGAAAAAGGGGGTTTAAATCTAGGGATGAAAGTAAAAAGTGATTTTCTATTCGGTCATATTTGCATGCAAAGTCTGAACTCTATCTGCTAGTCTATAGGGTGTTTTTCCCAACAACATAATTGGCGACTCCACTGGGGAAAATAACTCTTTAGGGTTCTTGGAATGTTATTTAGTTTTTTGGGTAGTTTAAAGACTAGTTTTTCTTGCCTGTCTTTTCTTTTTTTGTTTCTACAAAGTCTGAGCTAGCAGGGAGTTTGGTTTTCCATATCATCTCTTCTTGAATTTTTCTTGGATGTGTTTTTCGAGACCCACAGAGGTACATGCGGCCTGCACAAGGCCTGCACGCCTATACCCGCGCCCTACCCTCTTTCAACTCACGTGTGAATGTTAGCTGTAGAGGTAGCAGCAATGTGTAGGATTTCAGAGAACCTCAGAGGCAGTCCTCCTCTTCCCTGTCAGAATCACACATTCTCAGGGGGTTTTCTGAAATTCTTTCTGAGTCTTGTTTGCTAACAGTCCTATCTCAGATTGTTTTTTCCTTATTATTTTTTCTTTGCATTATTTGTTTTTCTATTAGAAAGAGTATCCAAGCCTTCAAGGGATCCTGGTTATCAATACCAGAGGTCTCTTCTTGGTCTGGTCTGTCTGATTTCTTATTTTTTCTTAGAGTTCAGATATACACGCGGCCTGTACAAGGTCAGCCCGCGTGTACATGCCCTCTGTTGCCGTTTAGCATGCATTTGCACGTGTGCTGTTTAAGTGACAGTCGCGTGCTTGTAATAGGCTAATCCCTGTTCAGGGTGGGGCAGTCATCCTCTCCTTTGATTAGAATTATTCCTCTCAGGTGTTTGAATCTCTGTTTGAACAGTCAGTAGCTTAGGATTCTTTCTACCCTTAGCTTGCTTTTTCTCATTTAAAACGTTGTCAGAAAAATAAAAAATAAAAATTTTGTTACTGTTTTTAGACAAGTGAGAGAGTCATTATTTTTACAATTGCTTTTGTGTGATTTTTTTTTTTAATCTGATACTTTGCGATCTGCCCTTTAAGCCAAAATTGTTTTTCTTTGGTTTTTTGCTTGTCAGTATTTTCCCTTTCTTGCTTTAACTAGCAATCAAATAAAAAGAAAATATTCTCTTTTCATTTTCTTCTTTGGTTGAAAAGTGTGTTTCTACATCATTAGCTAGGGAGAAGTCCTTTATTTCATAAGCTTTTGCAGTTCACTTAGATCATAAGTAGATTGTAGTCGAGTGAAAGTCCTTTGAGTTTGCTGTCCAAAATCTTAGAAAAGTTAAAAAAGAAAATCTTGCTTTTGAAAAGTTGTTGAAATTTTGCATTCAGTAGAAGTTTTGTTTCTAGCTTTTTTAATTCATTTTTTCTTTCGTCTGTTACACATCATCAGTTTCACCCTCATACCCCTTGACGTAAGACAAATCTATAAAAGTAACACTAAATTTAAAATCTACTAGACTTTTATGTTTGTAGGGTTCACAAACTAGTTCAGGACTAGGGCCTTGGATTAGGTTGGAGAGGAAACTCTTCAAGGCCATTTAAAATCAAACATTGGAGTCTGTGATAGGGAGTGTATAAGTCCAGTTTCATGGAAGTTATCTGGGACCCCCCTCTAACACAGGGGATAAACACGAGGTCGCATGTGGAAAGGTAGCGGAGATAACCCCTCCAAAGCCGGACCAATCGTAGTGGAGAACACATATAGAGGGCTTGTTTTGGGATTCTGTCGTTTGCATTTGCCATGGGGCTTCATGGGTCTCAAATCCATTCGAGGTCCTCAGTTTTCTTCCAGACCATTTTCTTTCGATACCCTTGATAGGTTTTGGGCTCGATACCCTGCTCATTGTCGTCTACCCGACATTCGACTGTACCCGCCTGATGACTGTTCGCGTGTTGGCAACCTAGTTGCCAATCTTTGATAGGGACATACACAGGTGACTGTGGGGGTATATCGTGGTACCTAGGACAGACATCGGGCCATGCTTTCCAGAGTATACCTAGAGGGTTCTTCCGTATTCGAGTTTCACTTGCACTGGTAAGTTGCTCTAGTGTTGGCTGTTGTAACTGTTCTTCCAATTAATTTAGTGTTTTCTTGTCTTATCTTCTAGGGAATTTTTCTTAGTGTGTGTTACTTTTGTGCGTTTAGACTACCTTAGAGTGTCTTGGATCTTCTCACACAGTGGAGGATCCCGAGCTCCACCGGTCACGAAGGCTTCTTGGCCTGTTGACGGTTACACTGGAGCCACTCCCGCCACCTTTACGGTGGAAGCTAGACCAACAAGGGTCTTTTGAAGCGACTAGGTCACAACCCATTGTGCCCGAACATCACCCAGAGGAATTGACCATTTTAAACCTTGAAACAACTACTCTTGGCTTGTTTGAAACCCCAACCACTGATTTCTTAGCACCTTTTATTATACCAGTTTTTCACAAGCGCCAGACAGTGTCGCACACAGCAATGGAAACAAATGTTGTTTCTTCTTCAAAGAATTATTTGATTCACACCAAAGTTGTCACCATAGGAGAGATTTCACCTCCTAACCCATCATCGTCAGTCCGAGCCACCATGGTCTCAGCTGTAACTACTTCGCACAGTGGTCCGAATCCATCTTTGGCGGTGGCCACAACCCCCTTTACACCTAGTGCGACAAGCCCTTCGTTCTCATATGAGATGCCTAGTTTGGGTACAAGTCTTGTGCTTTCCTACTCCACTTTACAGACTTTGACTTTGGGGGTGGGGAGCTCTATCTCTCCTATGCAAGGTCACTTGGGGGGCACTCTTGTCCCTTTTAACACTTTTCCTTATGGAGGAGGTCATATCCCTCCTTTGTCCCCTTCACTCGGTGGATCGCATCAAAAATCCACCAGGCAACCTACGCCCAATAGTTTATTTGGAGCAGGGAGTCAAGGGCCACCTACGCATAGTATACCGGTAGGTTCGACACCATTTTCTTGGAACGAAATGTTTGGTAACAACACATTCTCGTCAGCTGCTTTCCCGACTGAGGGAAACCCCATTTTTGGACAATCTACTCTTGTTCAGGGTACTATTCCTGCACAGGGGGAAAGCATAATAGGACCTTGGAATTCAGGGCAAGGATCCGTTCCCTCCTCCGAAATGCCGATCTGGGGAAATTCTTTCCACAATCAATGGAGCCTTGGAAAAACCACTATGCCTATCCCCACAGGACCGGCCTGGGGTAATACTTCCCAAATTCCTTCGAATACAATGCATGCCCAACCATCTATGTCATATTTGGTAAATCAGCCGATGATGTCTCCACATATGAAAAATCCTTACGCTGGTCTGGGCCATGGCTTCTACCAAAACCCGGGCCATGGCTCCAGGACCCTTTTTCCCTGGTTAACAACATCAACCCAAATTACCATTCCTGGCAACTTTACACTTGCCAGATTTGACAAGGTTGTTGAATGACCCCATTTGTCACGATCTACGTTGGCCTCCTATACCGACGAAGTTGCCTTCAGACATTCCAAAGTTAGAAGCCAAACCTAATGAAGATCCAGGGGATCATGTGACTACCTTCCATTTATGGTGCTCATCTAACTCATTGAAGGATGACTCCGTACAACTGCGATTGTTTCAACATACTCTCATTGAGAGTGCCACGAAATGGTACATCGAGCTCGATCTCTCAAGATACTCTTCTTTTGGCGAACTAGTGATGGCTTTCCTTAACCATTTCCAGTTACCTCTGAGATACGATGTTGACACAAAATTGCTCGCTAATTTCGAACAGACAACAACAGACCATATCTCAGATCACATCTGAGAATGGAGATGTCGGAAGAGTTTAATCAAAGTACCAGTCCCACCAGCATTCCTTCTTGAGTGGTTCTTTAAGTCTTTGGTCCCACAGTTATCCAAATATGTCACGACATCCAGAGTTTTCTCCGAAGAAGATGCCATCATGAGGGCTCAATAGTTCGAGCTCATCTATTCTTAGTTTGGTTTATTATACAACATCTTGCCCAATGCGTCACATTCAGTACTGGATAAAACTAGATAGAGAGCTAGACCACATGCCGATGGTATCATCGGTTTACCACAAACTAATCCCACTGAGCAATTGACAAAGCAGTTGCAACAGTTATCCATACAACACACAGAAGCCAACCAAACTACTGCTTTGGCTACCCCCCCTACCCAAATGTCAGAGGTACACACAGTGCAATCGACTAACCCGAAGGCAACCCAACAGCCTGAAGGGAAGAAAAAACAACGAAAGAAGGGTAAGGGGGACAAAAAACCCAACGATAATGTTGGTGGGGACAACACTGAAAAATGGAAGGCAAGGTATCCATGCAATCTATGCACGGAGGATCACCCGACCCATCTATGTCCTCGATTTGCAGAGGCCCAAAAGTTTGTCACACAACAACAACAAGTAGTGTTGACTAATCCCTTTCAACATGGGCAAAATCTAACGCAAGCTTCTGCCAGCATAGAAGGGGGCAGCCAAGAAAACTGCCCACCTCTGAACAACCCCTCATCCACAAACGTATATATGGTTAGGGGTGATGCTTTCATATCAACTAGAGCACATGATTATAGTAAACCAAGCACTTCTGAGAAAGCCAAAGAAGCTAACCTCCCATATCTTCCTCTACAGATTGAGAAAATGTTGGGAGAAACAATGACACACATTCCAAAAGGTGCATTTAAAAAGGCTTCTCATAACCCAAATGCAAGGGCCGCCCAGAACTACTCTGTGGTGGAATATTTATCACAAACCCCTTGTGCGATGTCTGCTTTGGAGTTCCTCCAAAGTTGCCTTGCTCATAAGAAGGCTTTGTTAAGCGCTTTAGGCTCTACTGAGACTTGTAATCTGGGTACCATCATGTTAGATACAACTGACTTAAAACCTCATCTGCCTTACCATGTAGCGTTTCAGATAGTAGTGGCTTACCCCACAAATTTTTTTACATGGAATATCTTCCGCACAGTGGTCAACAAGGGTGCCTCGACATGTGTTATGTCATTGGCATGTTGGAAGTCCATTGGCCAGCCCATTTTGTCTCCATCGCCTACTCTCCTCACTGCTTTTGACGGTCGTTCTTTCTGACCACATGGCATCATTCATTCTTTCCCCATGCAGTTAGGAGGGAAGACCGTGTGTGTTGAAGTAGAGGTAGTCAATGCTCCCCTCGACTATAACCTCTTGTTAGGCAGGAGTTGGAATTATGCTATGAAAGATGTGGTTGCTACAGTTTTCCAGGTCTTGTGGTTTCCACATGAGGGCCGGATAGTGACCATCGATCAATTGTCTTTCTCTAGACCTGACCCATCTTTGGGGGCATCTACGGTCCCACTGATTGATAATCCTCAACCAGGTATCATCAACGTAGGAGTTGGTTTGTGCCCATCTTTTATGGGTACCTTCGATTACCCACCCCCACAGGGCGATATCAAATTTATATCTAATCATCATAAGGTTGAGATTTTTCAAGTTTCGTCGTTCCGTATGACTTACTTCGAGGATCCATGGATTCTTCCTTCCCCATCAGCCATGATGGATAAGACAGGGCACCCCGACATGTCCATGACCTTTTCAAGCTTAAGTAGCATACTCTCTAGTCCAACAAGCTTCAGCTAACCCTGATCTGACTCCTGCACAAGAGTTAGATCCACTTCTAGATCCTATTTGGGCTCAGGGTTCTCTTGCTAACGTTGATTCGTTAGACTTAGTATTGCCTTCTGATGAAGAAGTAATCGAAGCAATGAATAGTCCAAACAAGCCTTGGTAAGATCTTCATCACAGATCATATTTTCTCCCAGAGTTAAACCAAATCGAAGTAGGAGAATTCGTCGTGACCATGACGGGAGGTCAGCTGTGTCCTATTAATCTCTTAGCTACACATGAAATTTATGCTGAGGGAAATATGGCGACTATCGGTGAAACTATACCCATCAACATCTCCCGAAACCCTGGCATCGTGGAAAACATCTTCGTCGGAGCAGATTTCTCCCCCGAAGAGATTCAAATCTACACGGATCTTTTCAGATAATTCCGCGACATTTTTGCCTGGTCTTACGAGGAAATGCCAGGTATCAATCCAAAAATAGTTGAACATGAAATCACAACGTATCCTGATGCCAAGCCCGTTGAACAAAAACTTCATCCAGTTAATCCTAAGAAAGAAGTAACCATTAAGATTGAGGTTGAGAAATTGCACAAGGAAGTTTTATCTATCCTATCCATTTAACTCAATGGGTGTCAAATCCTGTGCCAGTCAATAAAAAACAAGGAACAATTCATGTATGTACTGAATTTCATGATTTGAACAAGGCATGTCCCAAAGATAATTTTTTAACACCATTCATCGATCAGATCATTGATGAATGTGCTGGTTGCGAATCTTTTTCTTTCATGGATGGATTTTCAGGGTATAATCAAATCCAAATCAAACCCGAAGACCAACATAAAACGACATTCATTTGTTCGTGGGGTACATTCACTTATCCTAAGATGCCTTTTGGTCTTAAAAATGTTCGAGCCACATTCCAGCGGGCCATGTCTTTTTCCTTTCATGATCTCAAACATATAGTCGAGGCCTATCTAGATGATTTAGCATCACGATCTCGCAAGAGAATGGATCATCCCACGCACCTTAGACTAATCTTCGAACATTGTTGCTACTTTAGGATTTTCTTGAATCCAAACAAGTGCAGCTTCTGTGTAACGTCTAGATGTTTGTTAGGTTTCATCATATCAACAACAGGGA
>JZKD02S0172472.1:751791-762321 GCA_000966675.3 Picea glauca | reverse complement strand
ATCTTGTAACACATCACCTGTTACATTTGCTTCCTGATTTCTCTCCTGTTGTCCATCTCTTTGTTTCTTTGGAGCTCTACAGTCTTTCTTCAGATGTCCTTTCTTCCCACAATTTTAGCACTCTATCTTTCCAAGTCTGGATTTGGATCTACCCTTCCTAGAATTCTTGCGGTTCCTTGAGCCCTTTCCTCTATTCTTTTGTATTCCCCTGTTCTCCATGTTCAACGCATTATCTGATGTCTCACCTGTGCTTTTCCGTCACTTTTCCTCACTAAGGATAACACCAACAACATCATCAAATTTTAAAGTATTTTAACCAGAGATAGAGTTACTTACAACCATGACCAAGCTGTTCCAGCTTTTTGGCAATGAGCACAATATTAGAAGAGCCCTAACCTCATCATCAAAGTCCACTTTTACATAACTTGGTTGATTAGTAACTGTACTAAATTCATTTAAATGATCTGCAACAGACCCACCTTCTGACATATTCATATTAAATAATCTCTTCATTAGAAATACCTTATTATACACTGAGGATTTTTCATACAGTTTAGCCAATGCGTCCATCGGATCCTCTGTTGTCTTTTCTTTGCAGAAATTGAAAGCCACCAACGCTGCCAAGCTCAGTCGTATCGTTCCTAGAGCCTTTCTATCAAGAATATCCCATTCTTCATCCTTCATGGCCGTTGACTTATTTGCTAGTCCAACCAATGGTAGGAATAGATCCTTCTGATATAAATAATCTTACATTTGCATCTTCCATAACTGGTAATTTTGGCCGTTAAATTTCTCGACCCTAAACTTTCCATCTTTCGACATTGCTCCCACTTGAACCAGGAACCCTCTTTTCCTGCAAGTTACCTTTCACTCTGATACCAGTTGTTAGAAAAACAGGGCCGCGGATAAATAAAATAAAATAAATGCAGAAACAAAACATAGAAGATACACAATGCAATAGAGACACATATTTACATGGTTCACCCAGTGTGGGCTATGTCCACCAGAGAAATTGCCAGGTCCTTCCTTTATTATTATCCAGCAAATGAAGGGATGAAACCTACAACAAGACCCATTGTAACTTCCTCTTCTTTCTCTCACAGTCTCCTCTCTCAGAATACAATACTTGTCATAATGCATAGTCGCATTACATTTCCCTCATAATAGAGGGTTGCCTTCTAGGGAAAAAAACCCTAACTTAATTTCTACCATTAGATATACGACCTTATAATGAACGGTCTAGATATACAATTAAATTACAATATACATTTACAAGGCAACTTTTCCTTTGGGGGCTTCGCCCTAGAACCCCCCAGCTGGGGGGATAGCCCCCCCAGATCCTACAGAGGGGGTAACCCCCCCTCTGCACTCCCCTACATGGAAGAGTGTACATACTTATGGGGTGTAAAGTTTTCATGGGGTATAAACATGACTGAAAGAAAGGACCTCTAAATTAGGAAGATAATTAGGATCCATAACCAACACTATGATATCGCCCATGACACTCTTGGCCATGGGAAATTTGAGTCATTATGGTACAACCCCTTCATCATCCAACATTGCCTCACTAAAGTCACCTACATCTTGTCCTCTCCAGAAGGATTCCCTCTCAAGGAACCCGCTAACGAGATGTACTTGAAGAGGTTTTACACCTAAGCATAGCCCCCCTACCTTAAGTTTCTCTTTGTACACATTTGTATAGTTTTTATTCTTCTTTACTTCCACCACTCCTCATGTCTGATATACTCGTGTTATTGACAAATTCATCATCCATCAACCTACCACATTGGTTACATGAATGGTGCCAGCCATTGGACCCAGAATCTCTCTTTGACCGCTTGGGCCCTCTATACCCCCTCACACATACTATCCATTCCAGTGGCATATGATTAGGCCCAACCACCAAAAACCAAGCTGAATATGATGTCGTCATTGGTCTCCTGGCCGAGGCCAGTCACCGCCACATTCATCACCTTAGTGTTCTATTAGATTCCCAACGTGTCGTCATGTATCTCAACAATGTGTATCATGTTCATGATCCTTTCCTCTTCTGCAAATACCTGTAAGTTAGACTCATATCTCACAACTTTGATTCCATCACATTTAGACATATTTAAAGAAACCTCAATCAATTAGCAGATCACATGGATAACCTAGTATTAGATTGACATTTATCACATTAAAAACATCATATACATAGCATGATACATTTGTCAAAAGATAGAAATAGACATCATAAATCATACACACAAAACACAAATACACGCATGGTCACCAATACATCCACCATATATATCATAAAGGTCATAAATGTTTTACAAAAAAAATATATACAACTTCTCGTAGGATCATGAGTCTCATCATCCCTATGAGTACAAAATTGGGTATCAAATATCGTATACAAAATCAGGCCCCCAAACCCGTATAGCTCAGCTCGACACTCATAGTACCCCACCAACTGGGGGCCCTCCAGCTTCCGGAGGCAACTGACAAGTCATATTTTCCCCCGCCACCGTCACCCTACGGATCAATGCCCACCAATCTGTCGATACTCCCACACAGTGGTCCAAGACCTCATCATCCTGGATGTGGGCCCATACGCCCTCTGGAACACCCTGAAGGACCCACTTGAACCGTCGACGTAGATCCTCTAATACGGCCGCAACATCTCCCTATGGATCTCTAGATGACCCAAAACCGACATCATATTGTCGATGCCTCTACCCAAC
Source organism: Picea glauca (assembly GCA_000966675.3). NCBI lineage: Eukaryota > Viridiplantae > Streptophyta > Pinopsida > Pinales > Pinaceae > Picea > Picea glauca. The sequence goes on along the minus strand of JZKD02S0172472.1, from coordinate 759,592 downwards.
CCTCTCCTCTGCAATCTCTTGTCGAGACATATCCTGGATGACCTCCGCTTCTCGACCCCGGGATCTAGCATCTACAAAACAACATAGATATAGTGTTAGCATCCATATACATGTCTAATCAAATCTATCTACCAAAATAAAAAAGACGTATAACACACATACCTATATGGTCCCAGTCCTCCCTAGGAGGTAGTACCATGTCTATATCCTTCTTGTACTCCATACCTGTGTATGGAAACTATAGAATCACCCTTGGCATCTGTCGTCACACTTGAGCAACTGTGGCCGTAAAATAATGGACACCCTCCCCTCCTCCATGTCGCACCAAAACATGCACCCATTGCATCAATCAAGGCTCTCACCGCGACACTAGCGCTAATAGAATCTGAGGGTGCAATAGAGGCAACCTCTCTAAGAACCAGGCCACCAAAACTGACCCAAACAAAAAATCACCAGAATCGACATGCCGACATTGGTTCAGCTAGGACACCATCCGGGTGTGCATCAACACACCCCATGCAAATAGGTATCCATCCAAGACCTCCTCCACTACTCTCAACTAACCACCTGTGATGCACTGAGTGCCCAAGGATCCATATATCCTCACTACCATAGCCACAATGCACTCTTTTAGTGGTTCATCGAGGGCCTCAATCTGCACGACCAAACTCGACATTGGGTTTTTCTAGGAACAGTGTCGTGTCGCGATGGTCTCTACCCTATCCTCCCCTGGTAGATGGGGATCCATAGACAAAACCCTCCCCCAGAATGGGAGTCCTATAAAAAATTATATGTTCTCTACCGTAGAGAACATCAGTTGCTCCCCCTACACCATGAAGCAGTGTAGATCAATGCTCCACATTCAGATAAAAAACTGGAGTAAAAACTCTTGCAACCATATCAAAGGACAATAAAAAAACTTTAGAAACTCGTAGGCTGCCAAGTGTCTGCATACTACTAGTTTCTCCCTCATAGCCTCTCTCAATCGGTCCCAGACCTATTTTCGATAGTGGACTGACATCATACTCAAAACTCTATTGATCACCTTCATTCACCTAGAAAAACGATCAACCACATCATCCATAAAAAATCATACACCCCTTAGTCTGCACACAATGCGTGACTTTCCCCCATACAGTTGTGCATCTATGCATGAGTATTTTTCAAACATCTCTGCACTAATGCGCAGTTGTCACACCCACAACTGCGCATGGTTGTATAGTTTTCCATCAAATAGGAACGCATCCAATATGTGCCCTTTTCTAGCCACGTGCCCATATGCACAGTTGTTACCTACACAACTGCACATTATGCGTGGGGTTTTCCATCACAGCCCCACATTCATGAATGAATGCATGTTTGGGGAAAACCCACACATAATGTGTGGGAAATCAGGTTCTACTCATGCACACATGCACGTGTATGTCCCCTTTTCCCATGCACTAGTCGACACCTACCCTTAAAACCCCCTGTACGACCCTCCGTATAGTTCCTAACTACCGTCCCCCAACTTCAAAAAGTATAGGACAATAAGGGCACTAAATTGTCTCTCACAACTTCTGGATCAGTAGCCCCATGCTCCCTTAATCTCCAAATCACCTCATAGCTCTCTCGTCAGATCAACAATAGTGTCGGTGCAAATGAGGTGGCATTGTGGGACAACCATCCATATAAAGGCCCTTTTTTCCAACTTCCACATTCTGTTACAGGATCCCATAGCCTCTGGTTTTTGATCCATTCTAAGCCACAAGATCTTGATCCAACCATCTACACATTCACATTCCCCAGGTTATCATTTGTACTTTTCCTCAGAGGATCATTTTTCTCACGCCACGTTTAGGTACGCATGCTCACTTTTAGTTTTATAAATATTTGTTATATTTTCTTTATCACCAGATATTGTTCACGTCGAGTATTTGGTTTTTTATGTGTAGATACTTGTTCAACAATCTTACAACCCCTTCAGGTATACGTTTGATATTGGCATGTAATTACTCCCTCTGTAAACAATTGCATATCCCAGTCACACCCTCTGACATTTTCCTTTAGGGCCCCTATATTTGGCTCTACAGTTTATTTACCTCTGCCACATTTTGGTATTGTCAACTGATAGCACTTTCTCCCACATGAGTTACCCCATTCATATTTTTCCTTGGAAACTTAACACTCATGCTGATTTCACCCCCTAGGATTGGGAGTCCCAATAATATTTCACATTTTTTATAATGAACCCCATACTTGTTCTTATCATATTTATAACCTTCCCAATGGACTCCTCGGGTCATATCATCCTACACTTGGTTCTATTGACTGCACCCACGCAGTTCCATTATCCCTCCATCTCATCCACCATTAGTTTTCCCATCTGCATATTGTCCTCCATCCATTTACCTAATACAGAAACCTACCCATGGGCCCCCCACCCTCAACCAGTTCTCTTTCACAAACTTGTGCTCTAATAGGCCAAGCCATCTTTCACTGGGGCACTCGTTTCTGTATCTATATACTCAAGCCAAATTATTCTTTATTTCTTTGGTAATTGTATAAATCCCTTGTTTCCAACATATAAATATCTTTTTTTCATCATCCTCGATGGCCTTCTTTTACCTAGAAAAGAAAACCATGTCACCCTTGGTTGGGGCATCCACCCTTTTTTTTCATATCGATATCTTTGAAAAACCCCAAGTATCCCAAATCCATGTACCCATGATCTCTAAGTTTTCCCACTTTGTTATCCTTCGACACAGTTTAACCCCATGTCTAGTCATCCCCTTGACACTAGATCCAGTTTTATGGTTACTACCAATCATCCCTCTGTTATCGCTCCAAGAGTCACTCCCTGACTGCAAATGGGAGTAATCCTAGTAACATTAATTTTTTTTTGACTAGGTTAAAAGTTGGGAGTCAGAACAAGAATGCAAAGAAAGGAAAAGACAATAGAGGTCACTACAGATCATTCTTAGACTATTGGGAAGTGGAGTCATAAGTATTATGTTTAATGAAGGCATTTAAAATGCCTATCAGACAAAGGATTTAAGTGGTGATGATAATAAAGAAGACAAAATATGTTTGAGTGATAAACGATGAAACATGGGCAAGATGACAACAAATCCTCTACCACCTCCGGAATCCATAGGACAAAGATGTTACATCCAAACAAGAAGAAAAACAACAAGTTTCTGAGAGATAAATTAAGACATATGGGCAAGATGACAACAGATCCTCTACCACCTCAGGAATCCATAAATGAAAGAAGTTACATTCAGATGAGAAGAAAAATAGAAAATGTCTGAGTGATAAACGATGAAACATGCGAAAGATGACAACATATCCTCTACCGCCTCAAGAATCCATAGATCATAGATGCTACATCCAGACAAGAATGAAACAAAACAACATGTAAAGTGAGACGACAGTCTGATAAAACAACCCAAAGGAATCTTCAATAAAATAATATTTTATAATCCATGACCCTTAGTCTTACAAACTGAAAAATACAGTGCCCTGCTCCTAAAGCTCTCTCAACTCTCCATCCTCTGAACCCCCTTTTCTTCATTTTGATCTCCTGTTTTTATACTCAGGACGGTGGCCAACAGTTAGGAATCATAGCTGGCCCTCCTATCATAGGGCTCTTAATGTGGATATTTCTTCTGTCAGAAGGCAAGTCAGATCGACATGGGTCTACTGGAACAACTACCCTCTATGGTACCTCAAGCTGACAATCATGTATCTATGGCCATACCCTCCATGATTTCTATTTATGGGGTGAGTCGAGGTTTCAACCACCATTCCCTCAATTCATTAACTGATATTTTCTTAGGATCAGGATGAGGATTCGACGATTATAAGGACATCATATGCTTCTCATGGATTTGGCGTTGAATAAGCATGTGATTTCGGGACCATAAAATCCAATCCTTGTTCATTAGCTAAATCCTCCTTGGGATCGGGACGTGCCTTGACAACTAGGGGGCGACCACATGTTGTCCTTGGATACAAAATTGAATGAGCACGTGATTTTGAGGACACCAAAATTGGTTTGGACCTACACCGCTTTTGGGCCCGAAATGCACCATCTTCCACCACATAGCCCCCTCGCAAAACCATGGTTTGTATTTTGGCCCTCTCAAGGATTTCAACGCCCGATTATGTTGCAGCCCCCAAATTATTGGTGGTCGTTGATCTAGCCATGATATATTCTCTAGGCACACTTGCTATTTTAGCGCCCCTACTAAAATTTATACCCCCACCAACTATGGAATTCCTCCAACCTCGCTCAAAGATGGAGCTAAATTGAACTACGCAGTGGATCTCCACTGCTGTAAACTGCACCTGCCTGTTGCATGTGCTCATGGCTGTCACCTATGACCCTAAACAACTTCATGTGATAACATTGGCTCCACAGGGGATGGAAAGCTCCCTGTGAGCTGCCAAGAAAGAGTAGTTCCAGTGCCTTAGCCTTTGGTTTGAGGAGTCCAGCTTAAATATATTTCATTGAAAGCAACGGGTTGATATGTACACTACTCTACTTAAAAGAAAACAAGCACAAATGCTCCAAAAGGAGCTTACTTATGTATAATCCTAAACTAACCAATTTTTACAATAGGCTAGGTGAAAACAAACTTCCACCAGAGCCACTCAAGTAACTTCCTAATTGAAAACTTATTTACTCTATCACTGATCAACAAGGGATAAAAAAATTGTGATGGTAAACTAATTACATTCCTCATATTCCCTTTCAATGTTGAAGGTAAGATAAATCTTGGAGGCTTCAATACATTGACGAAATGAAACTCCATGTACTCCCTTATAGGGTCATAAAATAGGTGACAAAACTTACTGGGTTGGTAAATGAAATTCTGCTCTACTTTACAACTGCTCACACATGGTTGAATGTATGTGGCAAGCACAGGTGAGTGAAAGGTTGATGTAGGATTCTAATCCTCTTGTCTTTTATCTTCTCTGGAAACACCTGCTAGCTGATGGCAAGAAATCTCCTCATGTATACCAATGGATGGTTCTTCCTCTTTATCATGCTTTTCTTGGTAAAATATTTCATTTTCATTAAAAGGCTGGATGCTAATTTTTTTTTCTTTTAAGACAAAAGACACCTCAAAATCTTCATCACTGTCTCCATAATGATCAAATAAGGGAGGAGCCTCGAACGACATACCAAGAGGTATCTTCTTCCCAACATGAGAAAATTGTTCTTCATTACTAAACACAAGCTTCCTTTCAAGATTCAATCTAGGAAATGATATCTTATCATCATCATATGAGTCAAAAATAGGTTTCTCATATCTAGGTTTTTTAGAGATGGGGTTACAAAGAATATCAACTTCTAGAACAAACTCAATTTCTCCACTTTCCTTATTTGGACAAAAAAAAAAGTTTTCATCTTATGCAGATGAACAGGGAAGAGAAAGAACTGAATCCTCATCCAAGGCATATTCTTCATCCTCATAGCCTTCATAAGAATCAATTATATCATGAACACAGTCTTTATACTCCTCACAACAACTATGAAAAATTAACTTAGAGGAATAAAACTTTTGACAATGAATATTGAAAGTTGCATGAAACTCTTCGAGTGAAGAAACACTAGAAATCTCAAGAGAGTGATACCAAATACGAGCATCGCCTTGAAAAGAGTACATAAATAGCTTCATTTGTATGTCTTCATGTTGGATGTCAATCTGATGTATCAAAGCATGAAATCCTAGAACATGTTCGAGAGGGTTGTCATTCTTACCTTCATAAAATCTTGGCACCAGATCTTGCCATTCATGAATTTGAGGCATGGGACGTGGATAACCAACTATGGCTAAGAAATTTAGTGGGGTAAACCTCCTGGCCTAGATAGCCTTCATATCCATTTTATTTGTCTCCTTCTAGTGGAGTCACCAATAGATTTTGAATAATGGAGTCGCCATGGTGAAAGATAACCTGTCATAGAAATGTGTCCAGCTTTAGTTCACCATCTAAAACTGGATCTCTTCATTTTCATTCTCCTAGGGAAGATATCTTCATTTCCTTCCCTAGCAATGATGCCATTAATGTTATCGCTCCAAGAGCCACTCCCTAACTACAAATGTTTGTAATCCTGGTAACATTAAATTTGTTTTGAGTGGGTTAAAATTTGGGAGTTAGAACAAGACTGCAAAGAAAGGAAAATACAACAAAGGTCACTATAGATCAGTCTTACACTGTTGGGCAATGGAGTCATAAGTATTTTGTTCAATGAAGGAATTTAAACTGCCTATCAGAAAAAGGATTTATGTGGTGATGAGAAGAAAGAAGACAGAATGTGTCTGAGTGATAAACGATGCAACATGGGAAAGATGACAGCAAATACTCTACCGCCTCAGGAATCCATAGGTCAAAGATGCTACATCTAGATAAGAAGAAAAAAAACAAGTGTCTGAGAGATAAACAATGAAATATGGGCAATATGACAACAGATCCTCTACCACCTCAGGAATCCATAAATCAAAGATGTTACATTCAGACGAGAAGAAAAATAGAAAATGAATGAGTGATAATGATCTAGGTGGATATTTGTGGCCACCCACCTATTGCACTTGGACCCCCACCATTGCTTCTTTCAGTTTTTCAGTTTTCACATAGTTTACTATTTTTAGCAGTTTTTTCGGGTCCTGAACTTCCGGGGCCATTTTGAGGCCCTAAATGATGTTTTTTTTGGTATGTTTCTGTTGCAAAATAAGCATCTAACGATGCTATTTCATCTTTAGCATTGTAGGCCTCGGATAGATCTTTCCAACGAGCTATCAAATGCCTAAAACAGATATCGTATGCAAACGTTACGACCCCGGTAAGTTGATGCACCAACTTACCCAAACGGGACCCACATGACTTTTGGCACTTCATCTCCCAGGGTTAGGTTTTTGGATGTCTAGGACTTTTGGCATTCCCATTTATTGTAAAAGGGCCTTCAGAGCCTCATTGTAATCATATTCTCACGGATGCAAGTAGCAGCTACATCTCTTCTTAGAGATAAGCTACCAGCGCCCTAGCTAGTTTATTTCCATTCTATCTGTAAGCATATTTCATTCATTTGTTATTAATGAAATGAAGTCTTATTTCTGCTGCATCTCTATGTTTATGTGTATTTCTGTATTTCATTGTGTTCCTACATAAATCCAGTTCAGTGGTATCATAGCAGTCTACTCATTCTCGATCCTTCTTTGCATGTCCCCAACGAGATCGGGTTATAAGGAATTGGGGCTCGATCTGGTTGAACCTTTGCAAGATCAGCCTCTCAAACCCCGACGACCTCCCATGGGGGAAGAAAAGAAAGATGAGGGAGCATGATATCCTATCAAAATGTTGCTCAAGGATGCCCTCGATAAATAAATGAACCCGATGATGGACAACTTTGCCCATATTCTTCAACGGATTCCGACTGGTGGTGCATCGACATCCATAAGCCACTCTGGAGGTGCCACTCCTTTTAAGGTACAAGTAAACTTTGACATTCCCATATTTGACGGCCAAATAGATGCAGATGTCGTAGATAGATGGTTGAATCTGTTAGAAGGATATTTCTCGGTTCATGACTTTTACGACCAAGAAAAGATTATTTTCGCACTCCTCAAAGCCGCCCCCCATGTCAAGGACTGGTGGGAAACCTACTTGGAGCAAGAGGCCGAAGGATAACCCTCTTTGTTCTCGGCCGCACCCACTTGTAATTCTTTCCGAGATGCCATCAAGGAACAATATTATCCCGTGGGGAGCTATGAGGACAAATACATACAATGGACTACGTTGCGGCAGCAAAGGG
>JZKD02S0172472.1:728692-744059 GCA_000966675.3 Picea glauca | reverse complement strand
AGGCCATTAGTTGTAATTATACCTCCTAGTCTCCTATATATACCAAGGAGACATTTTCATTTTGAATCATATTGTTCTTGAACATTTAAGTGGGGTAAAAGGAGGTTGCCCCCTCGAAGAGGCTTATTATTTGAAATTATCTCTTTTTCAAGGCATTGAGTACTTGTTCTGAGGTTTTTCTATGCTATATTGATATTTGGTTCTTAACAAAATATGTGGCATGGGTTTGATAGAAAAATAAGAAACCAAAGGTATTGTTATGCTGCAAGAATTCTTCTTGGAGAATCCTCTTTTCTCTTTGAATCATTCAAGAACTATAGCAAGGGCCATTCCACTCACCTCTTGAGAGGATTGGCATTGTATTTATTCACCATTGTCACTTTACGTTGTATGAAGAGAAGAGATGTCTATTAGGGAACTCAAGAGCCCTCCCAAGGAGGAAGAGGGGATTCATAAGTCCCTACCTTTCTCTCTAGTGTTTTCCTATCAATACATTGATCCAATGGTAGCTATATGATTGTCATTTTTTGTTTTTCATGGTTCTAGTTCTTGCAAGCTTCTCTAACATATATTTCCTTTTGTTTTTATTTTTATTTCCTTGTTTCATGTGTATTTGGCTATCTAATCAAATCAAAAACCTCTGTCTTATTTAGCTGACTTAACTAGGAAAGAAAGTTTTTTTTTTTTGCTCACCCATGTGAAAAAACCAACACAACACCGACAATATGAGGATGATGGCTCCCCCTTTGAATTATCATTACTAGTTCCTAATTAGATTGAGGAAGTTCAACAAGAGTGGCTCACTCACCCAACTATATCCCAGATCATTCAACACCTTTAGAAGGACCCTAAACCACCCACCGACTACACCTGGTAAGACAATATCCTATGATATAAGGAGTGTTTGGTTTTGTCTGTGACTTCATCACTCAATCCCAAGATCTTAAATGAGTTTCATTCATATTCCACTGTGGGTCATTCATGATTTCAAAATACATATGCTCATGCTCACCGTTCTTTTCTCTGGGAAGGCATGAAGAAGTACATACTTACCTTTGTCACATAATGTGATATTTGTCAAACACATTAAGGTGAAAATATTAAGACCCCAGGAGATCTCCATCCATTACCCATTCCAGCTTCTATTTGGACTAACATATCCATGTAATTTATCGTGGGCCTTCCAAGAGTGGGAAACAAGTCATTCATCATGGTCGTGGTAGATCGCCTCTCAAAGTATGCACGTTTTTGCGCCTTAACACACCCTTTTACGCCCACTCTAGTAGCACAAGTTTTCATTGATTAGATTTTCAAACTGCATGGCATGCCAACTTCCATTTTGTTTGATCGTGACCTGACTTTCACTATAAAATTTTGTAAAGAATTGTTTAAATTATAGGGCACACAGTTGAACATGAGCACATCCTACTACCCCCAGATAGATGGAAAAATAGAAGCTGCTAATAAATGTTTGGAAACCTACTTGTGTTGTTTTTCATCTGATAAACAATATCAATGGGTGCAATGGTTACCCTTGGTAGAATGGTGGTACAACACTTCCTATCATACAAGAAGTAAAATGACACCATATGAAATGGTGTATGGCCAACAACCACCTACAGTAACTTCATATCTTCCAGGAACATCAAAGTTCTAGGATGTTGACAAGTCGATGCAAGGGAGAGCAACTACCCTCGTGAATTTGAAGGATAACCTCCACATGGACCAAAATTGTATGAAGCGGTAGGCTAACCAACAACGTTTTGAATGGGTTTTCCAAGAAGGTGATCATGTGTTTCTCGGGCTCCAACCTTACAATAAAACCTCCCTCAAATCCCATGGCCACCACAAGTTGGTACCCAAATTCTATGGCCCCTGTCATATCATCAAATGTATTGGTCTAGTTTCCTACAAACTGGCACTTTCAGTTTCCTCTCGAATACATCTGATGTTCCATGTTTCTCATCTGAAGAAAGTGACAGGTCAGAATTGTTAGGTTCAAACCATCCTACCTGAATTAGATGAAGAAGGCTCCATTTGGCTGCAACCTAAATCCTTCCTCAATGTGCGTGAGTGTCACTTGTGTGGTAGAAATATCAAAGAAGTATTGATCAAGTGCAAGGACACGTCTCCAGAGGATGCAACTTGGGAACCAACGACTATACTACAACAATTTCCACATCTTCAACCTTGAGGACAAGGATGCTTTTGAAGGGGGAGGGCATGTTAGGGTCCGACCGTAACCCCTCTTAGTTGGTTATTAGTTAGCATGATACACATGTTCCATGTAATAAAGGCCAAAATTAGTTAATAAGGCCTATTAAATAAATGTGAACAAGTCAATGTAAGAAGACCTAATAGAAGCTTCCGCTTCTAGAAGGATCTTCCCCTAGAATGTTCCTTAGAAGATAGAATTAGTATAAATAAGAGTAGGAGGTATGAGAAAGCTTGTCTGGAGAATTATTTTAATAGAGATCTTCTCTGTTGGAGTTTTCCCCCTCGAAGAAGCAAGTGAACATTGCTTTCTTTCAATAAAGGTATCATTTTGGGTGTTTCTCTACTCTATATTTCGATTGTAATGATTGTTCCATTCATATCTGCTAAACATTCATATTTGTTCATATTATATTACACCTGGTATCTTACAGATTTTGTGCATATTACATTTATGTGTATCATTTGTGTTAAATAGTGTTTTTTCCTATAGTACAAAGGACGTATTTATAGTATAAATTAACATGTGTGGTTGGATTCATTTTTCCTATAGTTAGGAGTTCAACACCCATGGTTATACCATTATAGGGAATATTTTGTATCTTATATTTATAGATCTCACTAGCATAGAATCATAATCCCTAGATTAGTATAAATAGATTATTCATCCACCTTTAGGAAGAAATAGTCTCTATTCTGTCAATTTCCTCCATCAGATGGGGAAAATTATACTCAATCTAATTCTTAGTGAACCACTTTCCCTAATGAATAATTTATCCTATTTGACAACCGAATAAAATTGCATGTTTTGTTAGCAAGTGTCCTTCATCTTGGTGTTTAAGATTCAATCAACTACAACATGGTCAATGTATTCAAGGTTGGGTTACATTGGGACCAAGTGTTATTCCACTTTCAAGGTGTCCAACAAAGGTCGAAATATGGTCAAAGTAGCTCTACATTAAATACATGGTGTAAGCCAACGAAAGATGGAATACTCAATTCAAAAACATTCTCACCAACAACCTTGGTGATGGTGTTAAGTCCCATATTGTAGTGGTTTGAGGTTCTTATGGGGGATTTCAAGTCACTCCTTATGCATGTGTAACCATACCTTATCATCAACCTAAAACTTGTGTGAAATCCAATGTTGATCATGTCACTACTTGTACTTGGTGTTGGCTTTTTGAAAAATATCATGAACTTGTTGTTGCACATGCGAGATCCATTAAAAAAAAATGGTTTCTTTCTATGACTCGCTCTAATCATGGGAGGAATATTATTATGCATATGCAATAGGTATATCTACATCAATTGGGGCCAATGGTTCAAACCCAAAGCACACCTGAAAAAGGTTGTGACCTATAGAACTGTGAAGAGTTATATTGTAGCTATGCTGAACATAAGGGAACCTTTCATCCCATGTACATGCGTGTTTAGACTTGTACATTATAAGGATATGATTTTTTTTTTAGTGAAATACCTTTATTTCTGCATTGGTCTAGGAGTGGAAGGAAATCGATTTGATCAACTTGGTATCCATCATTGACCATAAGCTAGACCAGAAATCACTAAGAAATGGGTTGTCCCTATATAATAAAATGGTTCACTACATCCCAAAATGAACCAGATGTGCTCAAATAATAGAATAATAGTGGCTTCTTCCATGATACTCTTATTGTAGGTGATAAAATGGCCATCTTAGAGAACTGATCAACCACAAATACACCATCATTACTAATGTTGATTGAGGGCAGGAATGACATATAATACATGGAGACAGAATCCGAAAAATTATTTAGAGTAGGTAGTTTTATCCCCATTTTTTGGGATAACTAAGGAGATTAAGTCTCTAGTCCCTCAGGTTGCAAATATGGAGTGTCGAGAGACTACATGACTAGCCATGTCCATTTTCACATATGGAGACACTTATCACCACCACAAAGGTTAGAATTTTCAGGATGGCATCCACAACACCCACTAGCTCTGAGAAGGAAAAGGGAATTGCTCCATGAGGTACAAGTCAGGTATTATGGTGATTTTCATTTCAATATTTGAGGCATTTTGAGTATGTTGTACCTTACACTGCTTTATATTTCATGATATATGCTTGGAAATTATGTATTTTTCCTCGTTTCACCTCGGTGGTTGACATTGTGCCCTAGTAAATGGTCTTCCTTCAGAATTAGTTTTCTACTAGGAACTCCCCAAAATATCCATCGTACCATTCCCAACCATACTTACCACTTTCCATCACTTAAAACCCCCATATCCTTGTCTCTTGGGATTTTAGGGTGTATTGACCCAAGAATGGTTTGTCCCTCATTCTATGGGAAGAAGGGGCTGAAGGCCCAAAGGGATTGTTGTTGATTAAAAAGATAAAATCCTATATATAAACCTTCCATATGCTTTGCCCAGGGATCCACCAAAAAATCAATGAAATGATTCTCTATAAGAAAAGGGGGGCCCACAAGAATAAAAGATAAAATTCTTAGGGGGTTAGTTGGAGGATAAGAGGTCTCGTCACGAGACGACCTATTATTATCATGGTTACTTAGCAGTATTACATTACCATCATCTGGCCACCAATCCAGAGTAGTGGCTCTTAGTTGCATAATTGAGAGAAAGGAGGTCTCATCACGAGCTAGCCATCTCATTTACACAAGGTATTTGTGAGTGACATGGTCATTTATCTAGACACCACGCCAGGAAATGGCCTTTGACTTATCCTTAAAACATGAAATAAACAAAGAATGGAAAAATGATGGTCTTGGAAAAATTGCATTACAAGCGAAGGTGCCACACACCCTCTACAAAGGCACCCATGAATGAGACACTACAACCTGTTGTATTTCATGAAGCCCATTCCCATTGATTCTTTATCCTTAACCTGTTCATCAAATTTACATGGATTAGAGAGGGATCACTTGGGAAACACTCCTCAACCTAGGAAAGATCTACCCAATAAGACACCTCGTCAACCCTCCCATATCCAAGCTTGACAAGTCACATAATGTCTTTGAGAATTTATTTTTTTGACAGGGTAATATTTGATGCACATCCTTAGGTGGCTATATTATTGATTTTATTTATCATATTTTGACTTGATATCCTTGGAGGGCGTGCTTTTATTTTTCTTTGCAGGACCTAGTTCGTGGATAGTTTTGGAGGAACAAACCTATCTTGGGATTCCATAGAGATTGAATCCCACATGATGGATGCAAAGGGGCCACATGTTGGATGAGAGAGACATACCTTTGGAGGCCTATAATACAACCTAGAAGATATGACCTAGCCCTCACATGCCAAACATTTTACCTAGGAAGGGAAAAACGTCATCTTTAGAGGCATGACGTCATCTAGAAGGGATAGGGTTTGGTGGTGAAGTTATAACTGATTGAACATGGAATTTTTGAGGAGAATGAGGCCTTGAACATGAGGATATGGCCTATATTTATTGAGGTGTGGCCTTTGGAGGCCTAACTATCCTTCTCCAACACCAACGAGTTGTTCCTAGTGTCAAAATGTCCCCTAAAGGGGTGACGTCACTTTAAGTTAGGCTTTCCTTTGTGTAAAAGTGAATTTAAAGATGAATTGTTTAATATTATTTGTTTAAATGGGCACGATTAGGGTTGTTGACCCCTAATCTTGTGATTTACCCTAAAATTATGTGGACAAACTATTTTAGTGACATTTTGTATAAATAGAGATCATAAGATCTCATTTTCAATCATAACTCTCCTCTTGTGAGAGGATACTTGGACTGAAATTTTCTCTATGTTTGTCTATTTTGTCTATTGTGATCTTGTGTATGGATAGTCTCTTGATTATTGGTTGGTGTAAGTGATGCACTAGCCTTGGAAGGCTCTTCTTTTGCTATTGTGGTGGTTTGTCTTAACATTTTTCCTTTAATTGGTAAGGCTTTTACTTTGTGCTATCATTTGTTATTCAAGATAAGGTTGTTTTGCTAGAGATAGGTGGGAGTTATAAGGGCATACACCCTCACCTTATTCTCCATCATTTTATGCATAAGTATTGTTGATTTAATAAAGGTTTACTAAGAGAAGTATAACTGCATACACCCTCTTAGTATAAACCCTATCTAGAGATACTTGCCTTGGGGAGTGAGAGGATTTACACTGACAAGGAGGTAGTACCTTTAGCTCTTTATTTTCTTGAATCAATTAACCCAATCATTAAAGGAACTAGTCATCACTTGTTGCATTGGAGATATAAAATTGTTTCTTTGGGAAACGTGACATTTCATGATTTTGAAGTTGTTCCTAGTGGAATCAAATCCATGTTATAAATTCTTACTTGAGCCACTAGGGTATTTCATTTATCCAAGTATTTATTGTTGTTTTTACAATTTTAACCTACAACCATTAGGGATACATAAAACCTTGATCAAACTCTTCAATAATTCCTAATTTAATCGTTAATAATTGCTTAAAATCTTCTCACATAATCTACTAAGTACAACACATATTTTGGCAATTTTTGAGAAAGTTTTAGTGGTTAAATATCTTGTTGTAATAACAAGTTTTTTACAACCATAAGTCTGATAAATATCATTGCAGCTGTCGTTTTATGATAGCCTTGTATTTTTTGCTAAAGTCTTGTTCTATCATTGTTGAGTTAAACTAGTTTTTACTAGCTTGTCTCGTGCTTATTCAATTGGACTTTTAGCTCTTGTATTGTATCTCTTGTTATCTTTTATGTGCTGATATATATATCATTGATTATTTATGAAATTAGGGACAAAAATATTAACTTTATTCCTCACCTAACATTAATATATCCAAGTGTGGCTTTTCTTGTGTCACGAGCAGGTAAAAACATCCTTTGTAGGCATCCAAAGAATTGGCAACCTTAAAGCACTCAGAGACAAGTCATAAAAGTCATATTTCATCTTCCATAATTGACCTTTAGGGGGATACGTATATTATTTCACCTCCATCTATCTCAATCCCCCTAGGATCATTCGTATCGCCTCCCTAGAGTGATCTAGTCACCATCAAAGTGCTAGATCTACATCGAGGTGACATTGGGTATAGTGTTCCTTAATTGTTTCCATTTTGGTGGTTGGGTCGGGATTTTCCCAACATACAACTTGTGCCGTAACATTTTGGCGTTGTTTCCAGGGAGAATTTTAAATCCTCTTTATTCCCTAATGACACTTTGGAAAGCTTCCCTCCCAAAGCCTATATCCCTTAGATTTCTTGGTGAATCCATTGAAGAAGGTTCCCTTTTCCACCCTTGATAAGTTTCCCTTTAATATTGTATGGAGACTCCACTTTCCACAAACCCACCTTTCCCTCTTTCCCCCTTTTCCCTTTGGTGAGACTCAAACTCACTTGGAATCTCCATTGAGGTGTCCTTTCATTCAATGGAATTATTGCACCATGGGATGAACCTTCATCCAGAAATTATTATGACTCGAAGATGAATTTTTTACAGATGGAAAAGGAAGAGGTTTCTAATCAAGCTACTAAGGAAATTATGAATCACATAAGAGAGTTATTTCCTTCCCTTGATGATGAAGA
The DNA here is from genome assembly GCA_000966675.3 of Picea glauca. Classification (NCBI taxonomy): domain Eukaryota; kingdom Viridiplantae; phylum Streptophyta; class Pinopsida; order Pinales; family Pinaceae; genus Picea; species Picea glauca. The sequence continues at coordinate 736,302 of JZKD02S0172472.1, read as the reverse complement.
GGTGCTTGAAGAGCAAATATATGAAGAAATTTACAAAGAATATTTTGATGAAGATCCGGACGAGACATTTGATGAAGAAGAAGTTCTCATATCTCCCCTTCCATTTGATGAAGACATCCAGGCCTTTGTTCCTCCCACACATCAATAAGAGAACATGATGAGTTGTAATCCATTTTAAGATATTGATGACACTTTATTATGTGACTTTGGAAGTGAATAGGTGTTAGAGGAACCCTTGAATGTGACAAATATTTCTGAAAAATTTCACACAAAGCACCATGCATTAACAATCGAATTGCATGTGATGAAGAGGTGATGCAGGAGCATGCCCATGAAGAGAAAACATAATATCGATGAAGCACAACATGTTGAGGCATAATTATTTTTTCTCCCTCCTGGTGAATTTGGGTAGCATGTTGAAGACGTCCATGCCTCTACTCCTACTGCACACGAAGACAAGGAGATGGTCACTATTTTTAATGGTCTTATGACAAAACCTTTACATATAGTTGATGAGCATATAGACACTTTCATACAGACTGGAAGATGCATGTGGGATTTTGGTCATCTCATTTTCAATAGAGACCCAATTTATGACATTGAGGGTATCCATCAAGAAAATGGCTTTGTGTTGTCATCTTTAGAGGACTAATTTTCATGCATACATGATTCATCTGTTTGGGATACCGATGATGACATGATTATAGATTTATTTGAGAATGTGCAACCACTTTCATCCTCAATATTAGAGAAACACTAGGACATGGCCATCTCAGAGTGATCAAAGGCTCACTCTAGAAAGAGGAAGCACTTTCATATTGAGGATTTCTACAGGGATTCAAAGATAAAGAGGGCACGTTTTTCTCTTCATATACCTGAGCATGTCCCTTACCTCATTTCCTCTTCTCAGGTAAATCATGAGGTATTCTTAGAACCTCTCATATCTTCTCGGTATTCAAGAAAAAATGATCATGTTCAGGAGGATGAAGATGAGCCTTTGTTTATATATAGTATCCCCCTTAAAATATGGATTGATCGATATTGTGGCTATCATTTTAGGCAGGATTCCTTACATGATCAGGGTAGTGGACATTCTTTCTAGCAGAATTTCCTCCATCCCACCCATCTCCATGAGTTTCATTTCATGATTTATTATATATCTATTTATTCTCATGATCTTACATGTTTGACTTATCTTTGTTGTTTTACATAATCAAGAACATGGGGAGATACTTTGATGGGATGATCAACTGGTTGCATTGGTTGTATGACTTCACATGAGATCACCCATCACCTGATATTTAGGTCTCGAAGGCCTGAGGTAAGTAGGTAGGTCAACTTGCTTTGCTTTCAATTGCTTGCTCATACTAGTTTAGATTCATTTCGTTTTCATTTTTCTCTACTTTCATATTGATTTCATGCTTAGTTTAGAAATTTTTGAAAAAATATGTCAAAATTTTTCTTTTCTAGATTAGTTTTTATTTGCATTTTTATGTATATGGATGAAGGGTGATAGCGCCAACCTATATGCTCTTATGAGTTTTTCTAATTTTTGGAAAGAATAGGTCTACCAGGATATTTTGTGGTTCTCATGCACTCTACGATGGGCACATGTCCCTAGGTAAGCCCCAGATGGTATCCCCATTTTGTGGGATAACTAAGGATATTATGTCTCAAGGCCCTCAAGTTGCAGATATGGAGTGTCGAGAGACTACATGACCAATAGTTTCCATTTTCACAGATGGAGACCCTTCTCACCACCACAGAGGCATCCACCACACATGCTAGCTCCCATAAGGAAATGGGCCTTTCTCCATGAGGTACAAGTCAAGTATTATGGTGAGTGTCATTTCAATATTTGGGCCATTCTGAGTATAGTCTACCTTAGAATGCTTTAGATTTCATGATATATGCTTGGACATTATTCCTTTTTCCTCATTTCACCTTGGTAGTTGACATTGTTCCCTAGTAAGTGGTTTTACTTGGGAATGGGTTTGCTACTAGGAACTCCCAAGAAGATCCATCGTACTGTTCCCAACCATACTTACCACTTTCTATCACTTAAAACCCCCCATCTCCTTGACTCTTGGGATTTTAGGGTGTATTGACCCAAGAAGGGGTTGTCCCTCATTCTATAGAAAGAAGGGGCTAAAGGCATAGAGGTATTTTTGTTGGTTAAAAATATAAAATTATATATATAAACCTTCTAGATGCTTCACCTAGGGATCCCCCAAGAAATCAATGAAACACCTCTATGTAAGAAAAGGGGGACCCACAAGAATAAAAGATAGAATGCTTAGGGGGTTACTTGGAGGATAGGAGGTCTCATAACGAGCTGACCTATCATGATCATGGGTACTTAGTGGTATAAAATTACCATCATCTAGCCACCAAGCCAGGGCAGTGGCTCTCAGTTTCACAATTGAGAGAAAGGGGGTCTCATCATGAGCCAACCTTGTCATTTACACAAGGTATTTGTGAGTGACACTATCATTTATCTAGACACCACGCCAAGAAAATGTCCTTCAACTTATCCTTAAAACATGAAAGAAACAAATAATGGAAAACTTACGGGCTTGGAATAAATGCATTGCAAATGAAGGTGCCACACACCCTCTACAAAGGAACCCATGAATGAGACACTACAACCCCTTGTATGTCATGAACCCCATTCCCATTGAGTCTTGATCCTTAACCAATTAATCCACTTTACATTTCTTAGAGAGGGATCACTTGGGAAACACGTCTTGACCTAGGAAATATCTACCAAATAGGACACCTCGTCAACGCTCCCATATCCAAGCTTGGAAAGTTGCATAATGTATTTGAGCACTTACTTTTTTGACAGAGTAATATTTGATGCACATGATTAGGTGGATCATTCATTGATTTGATATACTCGTCATGATATTTTGACTTGATATCCTTGGAGGGTGTGCTTGTTTGTCTTTGTAGGACCTAGTTGGTGGACAGTTTTGGAGGAACAAGCCTAGCTTGGGCTTCGATAGGTCTTGAAGCCCATAGGTTGGATTCCAAGGGCCCACATTCTAGATGGGAGAGAGATACCTTCAAAGGCCTAGAAAAAAACCTAGAATACATGACCTAGCCCTCACATGCCAAACATTTTTCCTAGGAAGGGTAAAACGTCATCTTCAGAGGCATGACGTCACCTAGAAGGGATAGGGTTTGGTGGTGAATTTATCACTCATTGACACATGGATGTTTTGAGGAAAATGAGGCATTTACCATCAGGAGATGACCTATATTGATTGACATGTGACCTTTGGAGGTCGTACGATGCTTCTCCAACACCAACAACTTGCTCCTAGTGTTAAAACGTCCCCTAAAGGGGTGGCGTCACTTTAAGTTAGGGTTTCCTTTGTGTAAAAGTGAATTTAAAGATGAATTGTTTAATATTTTTTTTGTAAAGGGGCACGATTAGGGTTGTTGACCCCTAATATTGTGGTTTAACCTAAAATTATGTGAACAAACTATGTTAGTGACATTTTGTATAAATAAAGATCATAAGATCTCATTTTCAATCATAACTCTCCTCTTGTGAGAGGATACTTGAACTGAAATTTCCACTATATTTGGCTATTTTCTCTCTTGTGCTCTTGTGTATGGATAATCTCTTGATTATTGGTTGCTGGAAGTGATGCGCTAGCCTTGGAAGGCTCTTCGTTTGCTATTGTGGTGGTTTGTCTTAGCATTTTTCCTTGAATTGATAAGGATTTTACTTTGTGCTATCATTTGTTATTCAAGACAAGGTTATTTTGATAGATCTAGGTTGGAAGTATAAGTGCATACACTCCCACTTTATCCTCCATCATTTTATTCTTAAGTATTGTCGATTTAATAAGGGTTTACTAAGAGAAGTATAAGTCCATACACCCTCTTAGTCTAAACCCTATCTAGAGATACCTGTCTTGGGGAGTAAGAGGATTTACACCCCCAAGGAGGTAGTACCTTTAGCTATTTATTTTCTTGACTCCATTAACCCAATCATTAAATGCACTAGTCATCACTTGTTGCATTGGCGATATAAAATTGTTGCTTTGGAAAATGTGAAATTTCACGATTTTGAGGTTGTTCCTAGTGGAATCAAATCTATGTTATAAATGCTTGCTTGAACCACTAGGAAGCTTCATTTCTCCAAGTATTTATTTCTTTTGTTACAATTTTAACCTACATCCATTAGGGCTGCAAAAAACCTTAACCAAACTCTTCAATAATCCCTAATTTAACCATTAAAATTTGCCTAAAATCTACCCACATAATCTACTAAGTACAACACATATTTTGGCAAGTTTTGAGAAAGTTTTAGTGGTTACATCTCTTGTTGTAATAACAAGTTTGTTACATACATAAGTCTGATAAATATCACTGCATTTAGATTTTTATGACAACCTTGCGTTTTGTGCTAAAGTCTTGTTCTGTCATTGTTGAGTTAAAATAGTTTTTACTAGCTTGTATCGTGCTTATTCGATTGGATTTTTAGCGTTTATATTGCAGCTCTTATTATCTTTTATGTGCTGATATATTTTATTGATTATTTCTGCAATTAGGGACATCAATGTTAACTTTCTTGTCCACCTAACATTACTATATGCAAGTGTGAATTTTCTTGTTTCTCGGGAAGGTACAAACATCCTTTGCAAGCATCCAAAGACTTGGAAACCTTAAACCACCTGGAGATGAGTCATCAAAGTCATATTTCCTCTTCCATGATTGAAATTTAGGGTGATACCTCTCTTCTTTCACCTCCATCCATCTCAATCCACCTAGGGTCACCGGGATCTCCTCCCTAGAGTGACCTAGTCACCCTCGAAGTGCGAGACCTATATCAAGGTGACATTAGTTATAGTATCCCTTAGTTGTTTTCATTTTGGTGGTTGGGTGAGGATTTTCCCAACCTACAACTTGTGCGATAATGGGTAGAGGAGTGTATAATACTTGTTGTGAAAAAATAGAGCTGCAACAATACAAACAAACATGCACACAAAAGTTCAATATTTTTATTCATCCATGGAGATATATTTTTACAAATGATATTCTCCTACTAAATAGGAGTATGTAGTTTTCCCTGCCCATTCTCACTCAATTGAACATAATCTAAGGTGATTCATTATCACAACTCACATAATCACACACAAGAATGATACTCACACACACGAACTAATAAAAATAATTATAATCTAGAACCAACTTTGATTAATACAACTATGTTGTACTAACCAAAGATTGTTTCCAACACCTACTTCTTGATGACATGTTTAGTAATTGCATAGGTGGTGCATGATCTAAGATACATGTTGATGTCCTATCAGAGCTTGGGCTATTAGAAGTACTTATGTAGTACTACAACTATTTTATTGATGTTGAAGTTCCCTACAAGCTAATTGTAATATACCTCCCACTTCAACTTCTAATTCTCCCTTTAAATAACACAAATATGGACTAGATGGCATAGACGTTCATCCTGGAGGTGAAACTATGAAACTTGTTTATTTGCATCCAATGTATAATATGTAGCATCAAAGTTTGGATCATTATCATAAATTTAAAGCCTCTTGAAACTCATGTTCATAAGAATTAATCATTGTAGTTTGTTCTACAACTAGAGGTAAGCTAAAGTAGTTTGCATCTCAGTTTGTGATACCCTTCTTCTACTCAATGTTTAAGTGGAATTGTTGAAAGTACATGGACCACATCTGATGGTTTTCAATCTACAACTTTCCCATTTTTGCATGAAATGTAAGGGATAGTGGTTAGTGTATATTACCATATCCTTTCCTAGAATGTAATGGCTCCATTGTTGACATGACTGCACAATGGTGTACATCTTGATCCTTTTCATAGGTGGGGTACTTATGAACTATGTTAGGGAGTGTCTCCTTCTAATAGGTCATCATATTTCCATGATGAGAGTGATATGTGAGGAACACTTTGATAGCATAATATGAGGCATACATATCAATATCAGATTATTGTTGTAGTCTTGACAAAATAAGGATTGAAGTTGAGAAGAAGTGGCATTTTAGATCCTTGAATGCTTTATGTTGTGCTTTGGCCCAAACAAACTTGTCTTTGGCTTCACCCTTGGGTGACCTATCTTAGGAACTAAGAAATATGAGAGAACCCCAACATGAACCTATTATAGAAGTTGGAAAGGGCCAAGAAGCTATGGAGATTCATTAGTATCTTTGAGGTTGACCAATAGTGAATGACTTGGATCTTGGATAGATCCACATGCACACCACACTCATCCACAATGTATCCTAAATATTAAATTCTCTACATGCAAAATGACTACTTCTCCATATTGTCATATAATTTGTGTTGTTGCAAGGTGCTCAACACTTTATGAATGTGCTTTAGATGCTCCTCCTAAGTTCTACTAAAGATGAGAATTTTATCCAAATATACAACCAAAAAGGTGTTGGACACACCTACCACACTTAGAGGGGGGGGGTGAATGAGTGTGGGGATCTTTTTCCCAAAAATTCCCTCTTACACAAAACTCATTAGTTAGCATTTGAAATTTACTCATTACTCATTGTTTTCATTAATAATTAGTTAGATGTGAATACATATCAGCAACATATATCAGCAATATATCATCAACAAAACATCTCCACAAGGAACACACTATGTATGTACAATTTTTCTTTTTATTATGGACTTCAATCCAGGGGTTTTTCAGCAACAACTGAATAGAGTACAACTCTACAAGAGCACCAGCTCTATATGAAAGACTCTACTTACATTCTCAGCACCAACTGAGATGAGGCAACAATCCTCAACAGATATCAATCTATACCATAAACAAGAGCATCAACCATGCACCAACCTGTTCCAAACAACCTGTAATCAACCTGTACCATAAACAAGTGCATCCAACCATGTACCAAGTATATTTTGATCATGTGTCAACTACTCATCAACAATTACTCATCAATATGTACCAACATCATCAAATATACACCTCATGTATGTGTCAACTCATCAACTGCTTGTCTCAACCATGACTAGTTTTGGATTAGTCAACAACCCTAACTTGAAATAATCATAACTTTGTACCTATAATGAATGAAGATATGAAACTGATACATAATGTTATTCAGTGTGTTTAATGTAATTCCTCTAGGTGGCACTACTTGTAACCTCTCATAAAAGGATTTATAGAAAAAATGGCATACCTTGCTGAATTATGGATTATTCTAGAGAGAGACCTTGTAGAGTGTGCCCCGCACGAAATATTTGTTGAATCAATCCGAAACTATTCTAGAGAATACTAAATAATTTAATATAACCAACAAAATTGTTCTCACTAAATTTGGATCTATTATGAATAATTTATGACGTTTTTACCCAAAACACTTGTTTTTGACTAGTTTCAGGACTGGTCACAAACCCTATTTTCCACGGACTGTAACTCCCAAACTACAACGAACCACAAGCTGAATTTTTAACCACAGATACTTGGATATGCTTTTCTCACTTTCATAGAAATTTCAGGATCTGAATCATTATAGAAAACAAGTTATAGCGAAAATGGTGAGATGACCTGTAAATAACATACCTTAGAAAGCACCATCAAAAGAATT
>JZKD02S0172472.1:689031-722157 GCA_000966675.3 Picea glauca | reverse complement strand
ATTCTTCTAGGATAACTCAATCCGCAAAGCGTCTTCCCATGAGGGCTTTCACCATAAGGGGACCACTTTGGAGTTCATCTGTTTGTGCACCTTATCAATCATGATAAGACAATAACGAGAGCATGGGTCCTCCAATCATTCTTTTAGGATAACTCAATCCGCAAAGCATCTTCCCGTGAGGGATTTCACCATAAGGGGACCACTTTGGAGTTCATCCATTTGTGCACCTTATCAATCATGCTAAGACAATAATGAGTCATCTATACATTTTTCCAACAATGCATCATATACCAATGAAACCACATCGATCCATCTTCATCATGTATCAATGATAACTCATTGATCCATCTTCATCTATGCATTCTCATCAAGGAAAATACATATTATATTACATCAATAATCAATCAATCAATCCTTTGACATCAATCAATCAATGACATCAATCAATCAAACCATTGGCATCAATGACAACATGATCCAACAAAAGGAATTGGTGAATAGCCACAAGATATCATCCATTATCCTCGTGAATGTTTCTAGGGCATTAGTCCAGCCAAAAAACATGACAACCACTTGAAGACACCTTTAAATATGGAGTTTGTCTTCCAAACATCAGTTTTCTCTATTAGTGCTCGATGACACTTGAATTAAAATAAAACTTAATGAAGAACTTGATGACCTTTTGTTGATCAATAATTTCATCTATCCTAGGGATTAGATATCAATTCTTGAGTATGATTGTTTTTGGGGATCTATAATCAATACAATATTACCATGTCCCATCCTTCTTGTGAATCATCACAATCAAGTTTCCACAAAGTGAGGATCTTGGTCGAATGTGGCCCTTTTGTATTAGCTCTTGAATTTGATGTTCTATCTCCTTCATATCCAGAAGAGAGCATTTGTATAACAAGCCCATGGGTAGAGGAGCACTCAGTGTCAAATTTATTGCATGCTTTGCTTGATAGTGTAGAGGTACCCTTGCCAGTGAGGAAAAATATCTTTCTGTTATTCCCCTATATTGTCCACTCATTTATACTATGTGGAAATACCCCTCACAAAGGCCTTATAAATCACAATGATCTTTCATTCACCTTCTGACTTAACCATGAATAGGAAAAATATCCTAGTCTGAACTATTATCTTCTTGCATTACTTAGTTGTGAGTAGAGAGACTACGATAGTAAGGGATACCTTGAGTATTTTATAGAGATGTCCTCCCAAAGTAACAATGACATTATGGGGCCTATACTTGTAAAAAACATGATGCTTCTACATATATGGTTGTCCTAAAACAACATCACAAACTTTAAGTGGGGAAACATTACATAGTACCTCATCTTTGAAGGGCTTGATATTATTGTGCAAGGAACATTCTTGCCTAGCACATATGTCTCATACGTAACTTAGGAAACTGATGTTGTATCATTAGGGCTGTGATATAATTAGTAGCTCCACCTTCTTGATGACCTCTTCTAAGATCAAGTTCTTCTAGTGTTTAGGCCTCAACTAGACCTAAGTCACCAAACTTGGGGACCCCCTTTTTTGTGTCTTTGACTGTGCATTTCTTAACTCTTTTTACTTGTAATGAATATCTTATGGTTCACCTGGGAGTTGGGAATACAAATAAATTTCTTTAGCCTTGTGTTTAAATGCATTTTTGGTGTTATACGTCGTGTTTTATGATGTTTATTAGTTTCATTTGATGGAATATCACTTGTGCCTTGATAATAGCTTTGATTATTTGTCTTACACGTGATTTGGTTTTAATTTCATAAGATTGTTCTTGGCTCATTGGAACATTTGATTTATTGTTAGCTTATGTAATCTCATGGATTAACATGCTCACATTCATTCCGGTTAGCATACATTGTCTCCATGGGATTGGTAATGGAAAGATAGGCCCCAACCATAGGTAATTGAAAGATAGGCCCCAACCATAGCTTTTCAACAAAAGGAATGATAGGTTGTGTATCAAATCAAGAAGTGGGAATGAGAAAGTGACATATGCACATGCTAATGGTATGATACTATGATGTGAAAGGGAGAAATAAATAGTGTATCAAAGGATATGATAGTGACACCAAGCCGTGTTTCATGGAGAAATATCACAAATGGGAAGCCTGCAAAGTTGCATCATGATATTCATGGTATTGGCATCAAAGACATAATGACTAGCATGATTGGAATAACATATAAAATGGCATAGTGAAAGAGTTGAGACCACATGCATGAATATATTTTACATATTCATCTAAGCTTATCAGACTCATTCTTTATCACTCAAAATCTCTTGGTCAATTTTTGAAGCAAGGTGATGGGTTTTACCATGTTTTCCTCATATGTGCATTCGACACATGGAGGCCTCTTTAATTTTTTAAAATCATTTTCACATGTGTATATTTTAATGATATTAACTATCTAGATTAAATACCATATAGTAGGGATGAATATGGGAAGGAGAGACTTTGATTTCGGTGGAGTAGTGTTTCAAATGAGGTCCTAACTCCAGCCTTCAAGGGTCTTTCACACATATTTTTGGGTTTCAATCAAAATGATTTTTTTGGATTCTATAAGAGTTGATTGTGCAATTGTTGGGGCCTAGGAAGTCTACGTAATTAACAAAATTTGATTCTATGTTTTACAAGTACATAAAAGCATATTAAAAAATGTCTCATCAACAAGAAAAAATTGAATTCAAGGATTATTAAAGTTATCAATTCAAAGGATAAATAAGGTGTTCAACCACTTGTTGGAAAGATATTTGTTTCCTCTACACTCTTCAATATAAATTTCAGATAATTGATGTCAGACAAAGGTGTTATGGTTTATAGAGCCGAGAAACCAAAAAATCACATTAGTGCTCATTTTAATTCATTTTAAATTATTTTCCGGGCATTATTTGAGTTTTATTTTGATCTTGACCTTGCATAGAAGGCATTTTGATGAGTGTAGGGTTTAAAGAAAAAGGTTTTAGGGCTCACTTCAATGTGTGGAAAGTTATTAAGATGTTTTAGCTCTAATTATTTCTATGACTGCAAATGAGCCAAAGAAGCTTCCCAATTTCCAAATAGCTTTTGAAATTCAAGTGTTCAACTATTGAATGGTGTAATACACTACAAGAAGTTGAGAAATCAATTTTCGGGTCCTTTATGAGTTTTTCTTCACTCCGAGCAATGTTCCATTTAAGAAGGTGTGAAATCACTGAGTTGGGGAGCTTACTGGCTATGTAGCCCAGTGATTTGTCTCATCAAAGTTAAATAATTGAGTTTAGAGGCTAACAAGACTCGCAACGCATTGATTATTCCTTTCTAAGTAGTTAAGTGAAATTTTCCATTCTAGGCTTGACGAAAGAGCCATTCTTTTTACTATTTTTACTTAGTTGACTCAAGAAAAGCTAAATTGTTGGGTTGGGATTCCAATGAGCCTCTAAATTGTTGGGTGATTTTCCTTCAAAGGGAAAATCACAAACTTCCTTGGGATGTCTAATATGCAAACTCAACGATTGAACTTTTTGAGCTTTTAACTCAATGATTTTCCTCATTGGGGAAAATCACTCACCTCACCTTATTGTATTCCATCTAAACCATGTGATTTTTCCTCCAACCCTTAAACTCATCCATTGGAATTCTTGGATTGTTTTTATTTTTATTTTCTAAATGTAACTTCCATTTTTTCTTGTCACGTAAATCATTAGGTTTCATAAAGGTTGTATGTCACCTTTATTTTTGTTATATTTCAAGGCTACTCTGAAAGTGTTTACAACATTTTTGGGGGTGCTTCACGATATAGGAAGTACATGGTGTATGATCATCCCCTGGATGGTCCATGATGGATTTTCACATTGGTGATGGCTTGCTCAGTGGTTGGTTGATCTCGGCTATGTACTCACATGATAGTCTTCCTTAGGGAATTGGAGATATCGAGACAACTTCGTGACATTCTACATGCTAGCCACATGGAGGAGGTTACTTGCTTGGATAATTCCTCACATTAGAGTAGGAATATTTAGCATCCTGGAGAAGGGCATTGGGCCCTAGATAACATGGGGTAGCTTGGATTCTTACATGGAGGATTGGAGTTGACTTGGAGCCACTTATATTGCGATATTTTTCATGTAGGGGGAGTGGAGATAGTAGAGTACATGTCTTAGTAGGTTTATTGGAGTCATTAGAGGCTTGTAGGAGGAGCATTGAACACATCTCATGGAGCACCTTTTCATTTTGAGCCTTGCTTGTTGATGAAATCACCTTGGATATTTACATGTGTATCCTTAGAGTGTAACTCTCCATGTGTGATCCTACATGTGTCTTTGTAGGTTTCTTATAAGGGCATAGGCCCACATATGTATTTTTGACCTCCCTTAACTCTCATATATATAGAGGAACAAGAGAGTCCTTTCCCATATTAAAAACAGAACAAAGTCGAAGAATGAAAGAGATTTTACTCTTGAAACCCTTTACCAAGAAAAACAACATTCAAAAGGTATATTTTATTTGCGTTGGCCACTTTGGCCAAACTAACCAATTTTACAATGAAGTATATCAAGCCTTTAAATAGGCTCCATCACAAGTGAATACCACGGGAAAATACCAATACATGGGCTTGTAAACTACCTATGGTAAACCCATCAAGGTTAACTTAATTACTCTTTGATCGAGCCAAGATTAACCTAACATTACTACCTTTAAACTTGAATTGGGATAAACACCTACCCCCCTCAAATTTTATAATTAGGTATCCATAAATACAACATTCCCTCCTTAACTCTATCACCCAGGTCTACATCTAGACCTTTCACCAATGAACAAACAAGTTAGGGGTATGCATGCATAAATAAGGTCTTACAACCATATCCCCATTTACATGTCATACATATCATAAAATCAACAAAATTTCTTCTTGAAGACACTACCATCATGCATTTTTGGAAGTATCCATGCATCGTAGGAAGATCCTAGCCAATGTATAAAACTCTTGCATGAACTAGGTAGTATGTACACATCAAGATAATTTACTCAATGGTTGAAAATCATTCATTGTGATCCACCATAAAATGTAAGCCTTGATTTTTTATCCTAAATAGGAACAAGCACATAACTCTCTTCTCCTTGAACTTCCAGTGTTATATTTACACTTGATAGTGCACACAAGCAGTACTACACACCACTAGCATTGAGAACATAGCCTCACCAAATACAATTCATTCATTAGAATAACCATTTTCAACAAACTATCCTACTCATATTCACACCCCCATTTGTGGAACCATATGCATCCATACACCATGTATCTGCGATCTCTAATCATAAGAAACTAGTATGCATACACATGGATATAAATGATTGGAATTTTTGTGTTTTATTTTTTTGGTTTAATGTTGGTCCATGCTCCTTTGTTCCTGTTAGAACCTAATGATATATTTTCCATGGTTTTTCTTTCTGTTGTTACTATCACCATAGCCACAGACCACAAAGTCCCACAAAGCTAGGCCATCCACAATATACTTGAATTTCCCAACAATCCTTTGGAAAACCTTCATCAAGAATCATCATATCCATGCTTACCTCTAATGATTCCATGTTGATTGATGTGCATTGGAAAATCACCTCCTTTACCAGTACTCTACCCTCTAATCATCATGAATGGTGCATCTACATGCCACTAAAAACTTCTATTACATTTGTGTATCATTCTCATGATCTATGCCTCACAAAGAACATCAATAATGATATCACAGGTTCCAACAATTTTATCCATGCTTAGAACCATAGATCTACATAATGGGCCAAAGAATTACATTAAGATTTAGGAACTCCTCAGGTTAACTTTATATTTCCAATCTAGGAATGTTCTTATTTTTGAGGTATTGTGCATTGTATATGCAACTATAGGAGTGTAATATAAATTATGAGTTGGTAAATTAAATGCAATCTAATGCTTTGGTTGAATGACTTGTGAGCTTCCTTTCTTAATCAATTAGTTCATAACCTTCTTCCCTTCTTCCATGAAAATAAAATGGTACTATTGGGTTATTGGTTGGCTAGTGACATGATTTAATCAACAAGGTGAGTCTGAAAATTAATGAGGTGATGTTCCATAGGTTCAACAACCTCTTCATCATCATACATCACAGGCTAATTATAGGAACATATTCAAGCGATACATATATGAATTTATCTAAGGCACTTAGTAATGAAATGATGCTAAATTAATGTTGTTAACTAGAGGTATAGAATCTAGGAATAAATGAGATGTTGAATCTTAGTCCCCTATCTTCTATCTATCCATCCACATGGTTGGTGATCTGTACCCTTAAATCCCAAGTCAAGAAACAAGGGATAGAGGAGGTTGTTGTCAGTGTATCCTTAGATAAATAGACAGTGCGATAAAATCATTCAATCAATAGATAATAACTTAAAGTTAAGATCCAAAGAATGTAGACCAAGATGTTGAACACCATAATCATAAATCTGTGATTTCGGTGATCAAGAAGGGAAATTACAAAATTGAAACAACTACACAAAATTGTAATCTAGAAATTGAATAAATATTATTGGAGTACTTATCATGAGACAACTACATGAAACTATAATCTAGTGTAGGATTGAAATTACTAAAACAAAGGGGTTCCTTTCATTCCCTTGAGTGGGACCTACTCAAGGTTATCATAGAAACCCATAAGGAAATCACCAAATACTCAAATATGAGAAATTTAATAGTCTTTGTTGGCCCTTGACCAAGTTTTGAGGATCCTTGGTCATGTTTGACTTGATTTTGGGACTTCGACAGGCTGTTGAAGGTGGAGCACAAGACAAAGTGGAGATCGCAGGATCTCGGCCCCTTTTTAGGGATTTTTGGGATTATGTAATGGGTATGGGAATGTCGACCCATGGGTTTACCCATCCTTAGGCCTATTTTGTATGTATAAATAGATGTTAGGGTGATGTAGTGAGTACGAATGACTAAGTGCTAGATTTGGATCTGTGTGATCAAGAGATGTAAGTGCTTTGTGCATATTGTGTGAGACTTGTAGAGATAAGTGCAAGTCATTGTAAGAAATTGTGTGAAGGCTTTGTGTTATACCCTAGCTAGAAGAAGGAGGATCTAGCAGAGTGTGCACAAATCTGATGTCTTATGCGGAGTAGAAATTGGATGCTATGTGCCTGTAATAAGCTTGACCAAAGATAATAAAGAATATAAGAGTTGGTGGATGTAGCCCCAACGTGGGGGTGAACCACATACATGCTGTGTTTCTATGTTTTGTGTGATGTATTGATGTGCTTATGTGTTTACTTTCTTAGTGCTTTAATTTAGATGAATAATAGATAGATCTGTTGATGCCTAGTGATTAATAATATGGATGGATGTTATATCTGAATTATATACATGTGCTTAGTGCTTGAATCTACTAGATCTGATTTGTTTCGTCATGCTAAGTGCTGCTAGATGCTAGATCTAGTTGAATACTGTAATGCTCTGTAATTAGGGTTTACCTGCGCTGTAACTCAAGCTAGATATTGATGAATGTTAACTATTGAGTGCTTTGTTAAGTGTTAGAATCATAGATCTGTGAAAGCTAAGGTTGCAGACATTTGAGTCCTGCAACCACCCCTGCCTCTACCTCAGGTGAGACTTCATCTACTTCGCAGGTGTTTCCGAAAGGGCTGGTAGTTAGGTTTTTGTTGGTGCATTGTTGTAGCATTGAACCATGGGTCTGCCCCACCATTTTTTGGCACATGAGAAAACCCAATGTTCAACGCCACAACAACGCACCAACAAAACCCTAAATATCAGTCCTTTCGAAAACACCTACGAAGCAGATGAAGTCTCACCCGAGGTAGAGGCAGGGGTGGTTGCAAGACTCAGATGTCTGCATCCTTAGCTGGGACACAGATTTGTGATTCTAACACTTAACAAAGCACTTAGCAATTAACATTCATCAATATCCATCTTGATTTATAGCACAGGTAAACCCTAATTATAGAGCATCGCATTATTCAACCAGGTCTAGCATCTAGCAACACTTAGCATGATGAAACAAATCAGATCTAGTAGATTCAAGAACTAAGCACATGTATATAATTCAAATCTAAGATCCATCCATATTATTAAGCACTAAGTGTCAATAGATCTATCTATCATTCATCTACATTAAAGAACTAAGCAAGTAAACACATAAGCACATCAATGCATCCCATAAATCATAGCAACACAGCATGTACGTGGTTCACCCCCACCCTGGGGCTACGTCCACCAACAATTCTCTTCTTTATTATCTTCGGTCAAGCTTCTTACAAGAACATAGCATCCAAGTTATACTCCGCAGAAGACACGAGATCTACGTGCACTCCATGAGATCCTACTTCTTCTAGCTAGGGTATAACACAAAGCCTTCACACAGTTTCTTACAATGACTTTCACTTAGCTCTGCAAGTCTCACACAGTATGCACAAAGAACTTACATCTCTTGATCACACAGATCCAACTCTAGCACTTAGCCATTCATACTAACTACATTGCCTTAACATCTATTTATACATACAAAATAGGCCTAAGCATGGGTAAACCCTTGGGCCGACATTCCCATACCCATTACATAATCCCAAAAATCCCTAAAAAGGAGCCGAGATCCTGTGATCTCTGCTTCGTCTTGCGCTCTACCTTCGATAGCCTGTTGAAGTCCCAAAATCAGGTCAAACATGAACAAGGATCCTCAAAACTTGGTCAAGGGCCAACAGTCTTATTTATTCAAAAGCTCAAAACCAAAACAAAAAAAATATCTCTATAATTCAAATGCACTCTATGGAAGTTGTTTATGCCAAAAATAACTAATAACTCTTTGCCATCCTATCCTTACTTATAATAATAAACTCTAACTAGATCTTTAAGCAATATTCCATTGAAGGATGATCATCTCCTTGATTCCTAAAATTAAGCAACCTTACCTCAAGGGACCTTTTTTCTCCCTCATACACCTCTAGTGCCTCCAATATAAAATAGAATAAGGATCATGGCTATTTGGTTTCCTTCAGTGCTTGAATCCCTTGGATATTTGAGAGGTGTTACCAAAAAAACCATAAGATTTTCTCAAAGTCCCAAACATGGGTGCTATCTTTGTGGAACTCAAAAGGTTATCCATTATCACATCACCAACTCTCCCTTGCACTTCAAACTCAAGAAAATTGTCTTATTCAAGGGGGCTTACCTATAGGTTAACTAGGCTCACTCTGTGTAGTAGGAGTGGGAGTAAAAATAACGTAGCCATAATTGTGATGGAAAAATTATGTAAATGTAAAATGTGTGTTTGGGGTGATGAATGAATGGGAGACAAGTGCCTGTCTTGCATAGGATATGGGGTCACTTGATCTAGATCAAGTGTTATTCATGCATATTTGGTACTTGAAGTCACCACCACCATGAAGGATTTCCACACAAGTTTCAAACTTAGATACTTGTTACACTACAAGGTTTGTAGGGAAGACTAATATGAAAATAGACTTAGCCTAAGTACTACAACAAGTAACCAAGATACTAAAATCACTTTCTGCTAGAATGGAAAGGTTGGAAGTGGAAGGAAAGAAGAGCTATAGGAATTTTCAAAATCCTTATAATAGGGGTAGTTTCAAAATACCAAACAATGCTCCTCAGATAATCCAAAGAGACCAAAGAAAAAAAGACAAAGATGATCATAGAATTCAGGCTCCTCTCCAAAATAACCTTGTTACTAATGAATAAGGAGAGTAAGAAGAGATTGATCCTGAAATCCATTGTCTTGGATACACCTCCTCATTTCCTCATTTAACCCAAGATGCATATGAGGAGTCTCTCATGGATAGTCAACTAAATGAGTTGAGTAAAGGGTAAAGGACCGACAACAATCTAAACAGATATAACCTCAGGTCCAAGAAGAAGGAAGGAAATCCTAACATTCCTGATCAATCTGTTAGAACCGAAAAACTATCTAAAAATGTGGCAAATGGTGTTAAAGAAAAGGAGGCAAAACTCCCAGTCAAAGGCCCTGTCCCATAAGTGAAGGAGGTTGTGAATCCTCCCTCCTCTTTTAGCTTTGATTATGAAATTCAAAATATTAGGATCCACATGCCTCTTTCAGAGTTAGTCCAACATGAGGGTTTCAAAAAATGCCTTTCAAAAATGTTACAGCCCGAACCTTCATCTCATTCCACTGACTCAGTCAACATCCAAGATGAGAAGTCGGTTATCATACTAGGACCTTTGGTAGAGGATAGAGATGACTCCTCCCCTCCTTTATATACATCGTTGAATATTCATGATAAAGTGTTGCACAACTGCTTAATGGATTCAAGGGCTTCTCGCAATCTCATGCCCAAAATTGTCATGGATGAACTTGGGTTGGAGGTTACAAAAACCTACCATGACCTGTATTCATTCGATTCCAGGAAAGTGAAATCCCTCGGGGTGATTAAATACCTAGATGTCTCCTTGTTCCAAATGCCCATTGAGAGTGTGGTCATGGACATAGTGGTAGCTGATGTCCCCCCTAAGTTCGGGATGCTCTTGTCTAGATCATGGATCAAAATACTGGGGGAAACTTTGCGGATGGATCTGTCATATGATACCATACCTGTGTTTGGAGGGGAACACATAAGGCTTTATAGAGAAGAACAAATTGCCTACATTATTAGTGATGAAGCCAATCCCATCAACCACCCCATTTTCTCAGTCAATACTGATTTAGGAACCAGTATATTGCAGCTTTCTGATTTTCCTCAGCCACCTATTGAAATAAGAATATAGGTGATTACCTTTTGTGAAGATCCTTCCCCCAAGACCTCTGTTTCAATTTTATTTTTTTTATGGGGCCTCTTCTAGGGAAGGCATTGGTGCTGGAGTGGTTTTTATTTCCCCTACCCAAGACACTATAGCTTTGTCCTGCAAGTTGGAATTTGAAACAACAAACAACGTGGTAGAATATGAGGCTCTTGTCTTGGGTTTGAGAGCTGCTAAGGATATGAAAATTGAGGAGCTAGCAGTGTTTGGAGACATTGAGATGATTTTTCATCAAATAAAAAATCTCTATTAGGATAAGAACCCAAGGTTAGGGGCCTATAGAAATGAGGTGTGGGATATGATTGATAGTTTCTTCTTGGCTTTTAATATTTCATTTATTCCAAGGGAGGATAACTCTGTGGAAGATTCCTTGGTGGTCTCAGCAAGTAATTTGAAGGTCCCTTTTCCCCCAAAACTCAAGTATGAGGTGGAGATAAAATACAAACCCTCTATTCCTGACAATGTCAAACATTGGAAGGTATTTGAGGATGATATTGAGATAAAAATGTTCCTTGAGACTGTGGATGAATTTTCTGATATGCATATTGATCAGGATCAGGATTCTGAAGAAATACATCATGTTGATGTTCTCATGAATAAGATTGCTAACCATCATATTATTCAATTTCCTAGCAACCATAGTCCAAAGGGACTTGTCCCTTTGGAGATATTGTTCAATAGTAATGATGTTGTTGTAAAAGTTGAAGGATCAACTGAAGAGTCGAATGTGACTGAATGCAATCTAGGGATAGAGGAAGATCCCAAATGGGTCAAATTGTCTAGTAGCTTATCTGAAAGGAGCAAAGTGTTGAGTATGTCAAACTTTTGAAGGAGTTTGCAAATGTGTTTGCTTGGACATACGAGAATTTGAGAACATATGACACCAACATCATTGAACACAAAATCGCTTTGAAAGAGAATGCCAAACCTTTCAAGCAAAAGCTCAAACAAATAAATCCCATGTTGATGTTGATTATGGAAAAGGAGGTCAAAAAGATGTTGGATGTGCAGATCATCATCCCTTTGATATTTTCAAAGTGGGTAGCTAATATAGTTCCTGTGAGGAAGAAGAATGGGGAAATCAGGTTGTGTGTCGATTTCAGAAATTTTAACAGGATCTCCAATAAAGATAACTACCCCTTGCCGAAAATGGAGCACATCTTGTAGAGAGTGACTGGTTCATCCAGGATGTCTATGGTCGATGGTTTCTCCGGGTACAATTAGATCTCTATCTTTCCTGAACATAGAGAGAAGACAATTTTCACAACTCCTTGGGGCACATTCATGTATTCTAAAATGCCCTTTGGGTTGATGAATGAAAGAGCAACCTTCTAGTGATCCATGGACATCGTCTTCATTAGGGAAAAGGAAAAATTTGTAGTCATTTATCTGGATGACATTACAGTTTTCTCCAGGTCTGATAAAGAGCATTGTTATCATCTGAGGAAATTCTTCTTGAAGTGTCAAAGGTTTGGACTTTCTCTTAATCCTAAGAAATATTTATTTTCCATGCAAGAGGAAAAATTGTTAGGTCATATTGTGTCAGCTGAAGGGGTGAAAATTTATCCAAGCCGAGTAGAGTCCATCTGGTCCTTGTCTTTTCCCAGAACCAAGAAAGAGGTTCAGTCTTTCTTGGGTAAAATCAATTTTATGAGGAGATTCATTTCTAATTTTGTTGAGTTGGTCAAATACATTACAACCATACTCAGAAAGGGAAATGAAGTGAAATGGACTACTGAGTCTAGAAATTATTTCAACCAAATCAAGAGGGCGTTGACTAAAGCACCTGTGCTCATCAACCTAGACTATTCCAAGGAACTTTTGATATTTTCCTTCGCTTCATCAGATACATTAGTTGTTTTTTTGCTACAGAGAAATTTAGATGGGTAGGAAAAACCTATTTCCTTTTTCAACAGAGCACTGAGAGATGTGGAAAAGAGATATGGTATCATGGAAAAGCAGGCTTATCTGTTGGTGAAAGCCCTCAAGGCTTTCATAATCTATATTCTACACTTGAAAATTATTGCATATGTTCCCTCGGCTTAAGTAAAGGAGATATTGATCCAACCTGATATAGATGGGAAAAGAATCAAGTGGATCACCAATATTCTAGATTTTGACTTGGAAATCAAACCCACCAGGTTGGTGAAAGGACAAGGTTTGGCCAGGTTACTAGTTGAATCAAATTGCAAGGCATCGAGGGTTAATTTCATGAATATAGACTCAAAAAATCAACAAAATGATATTGTTGGTGAAGACTCTCATGCCTGCCCCAACTTAGAAGGATGTCCCTAGTATAAAGAAATCATATACTTTCTGCAGATGTTGAGGCCCCCTGATGTTTTGGGTAAAAACAAGGTGAGGGCTTTGAAACTCAAAGCAATCAATTATTGTATCATCGATCATATTTTGTGCTGGAAGGATCCTCTGGGAGTCATGTTGAGGTGTCTAGACCCACAATAAGCCCAAAGATCTATGTCTGATTTTCATGACAACTCATGTGGGGGGAATCATTTTTGGAGGACCACAGCGTATAAGATCCTCATAGATGGGTATTTCTAGCCCAACCTTTTTACTGATGTTTGTGCAAATAATAGAGCCTATACCAAGTGTCAAAATTTTGCTAGAAAATAGTAGCTCAAATATTTTCCTTTGAAACCTATAGCGGTTTCTGGACCTTTTCAGCAATGGGGTCTCAACTTCATTGGAGAGATCCACCTAGTCTCGAGTGGCCAGCACAGGTGGATTTTGACCGCCACTGATTATTTTACCAAATGGATAGAATCCATCGCTACAAGGAGTGCCTCCCACAAGGTGATCATAAATTTCCTTGAAGACATCATATCCAGATTTGGTTGTCCAAGAAGGATTGTCACATAAAATGATGCCTCTTTCATAGCTGAGCCATTAATCAATTTTTGTGAGCGGTATGGGTTCACACTAGTCCATTCTACTCCCTACTACCCTCAGGGAAATGGTTTAGCAGAGTCTTCTAACAAGATCCTCATAAAGATCATCAAAAGAATATTAGAAGATAATAAGAAATCCTAGGATTCAAAGCTAAAGTTTGCATTGTGGGCTGACAGAGTTAGCAAAAAACGGTCACTGGGAATTTCCCCTTTCCAACTAGTGTATGGCGTTAAGGAAATATTTCATTCTCAACTTTATTTTCCCATGGAAAATTTCCTCCAGGACTATCAAGGAGAACCTCTTGACATGGTCAGGAGGATACTGAATCTAGTAGAAGTGCAACAAACTAGGGAGAAGTTGCTTGATAAAGCACAAGACAATCAGCAGAAAATAAAACAAGCTTTTGCCAAGAGCACAAGCAAGAAAAATTTCCAGTTGGGGGATCTAGTGCTCAAATGGGATGCAAGCAAGCAAGACAAGGGAAAAAATGGTAAATTTGAATCCTTTTGGATTGGCCCCTTCAAGATTTATGAGGTTTTCCCGAACAAGACTTATGAATTGCAGAACTTGGAGGAGTCTAAGTTTTTGGTGGCCCTGTCAATGGGCATTTTCTCAAGAAATTTTTTGTTTAGGCCATGACCGGAGTCTCACCATTGTAAATACCACCCCCTTTATGTTTTTGTTTTTACGTTTTATTTTAATAAGAGACTCCATAACTCAATAGCTAAGGCACTGGAGCTACGCGTTCTTAGTAGCTCGCAGGGAGCATGCCATCCCCTATGGAGCCAAATCTTATCACATAATGTTTTCTGGAGTCATATGTGTTCGTTGTCGAGAATACCTAAGTTTGTATCCTTTCGCTGTCTCTCTCCTTTTCACAGGCTAGATCTTGATTTTTCCCCTTCGACTGTTAAAGTCATTTTTTGTTTGCTCCTTTTGTTCAAGCACCTTGATTCCCCTTGATGTCTTACCCGAAGGAAGTCTTGGCCCTAAACCTATTTGTTTTTCTCTACAGATGAACACTCATCTCCTTTGTTTCATTCACTGTTCTCTCTGTTTTCCATAGCCCACAGTAATTCATCCAAGTCCTTGTTCACTCAGGCTGCACCCATGGAATCTAGGCACAACTTACATGGCAACCCATTTCAGGCTTGAAGCGCAAGCAACAAACAGGTTGAATTTTTTCAGCGGTGGAGATTCCAAGATCATTCCAGATTAACGACCTTGGGTATTTGGGATTTCAAAGTTACATGAAATATAGCCCCATTAAAAGCCTCGAAATCCCAAAGAAAGAAATATTCGTCAATATTTAGGGGGACGGGTGGCAACTAATCCAAGTGTTAGGGGAAATGAACTTCAGGACTTTCAAAGTGAGTAGTGTGTGAAATTCCTGAAGGGCCGAAGCCCGAACTCCCGAAATAATCTGAGCCATCAAAAGATAAGGACACATGGAGTTAAACATTATGTGAGTTAAACATTACAAAGGACCGAAGCTTGAAGTGTCGAAGTTCCTAAAGCCCCGAAGCCTCGAAGTGAATCTGTACCATCCATCGGCGGGGCCACACGTCAATGGATCTATGACTCTGGGTAAACGAAACTGAAGGCAGAGGAGGCTTGAGATTTGATTTTCCTAGAGTCCAGAGACCTGAAGTAATTATCGGTTGTTCGATTCAAGAAGACACGTGTCATCATATCTCCAGCTCCGAGTAGAAGCACATAGAGGAGACAAAGGAAAAGGATTTAGTGCCCAATCCCTCGAGCACCAAGTTTGTGGCAGTCGTCGACACAGACACATGGCATCCATCTAGAGCTGACATGTGGCACTCTTTTCAATCATTCTTAGACATGCCTCTAGCCTATTTTCCAGTGATACCTGTCACCTCTCTGTCCATGACACATCAGCATGGTGACATCAGGCCTCCACATCAGATCATCCTTCGAGAGCTGTTATTGTTTAGTGCTAAAGGTAGCACCCCATCCCAAAGCACGCTTTGGCAGATCCTGAAGTCAGTGGGTGGATATATTTGGCAGTGGCACTAAATCTATCCGGTGTGACCAGATCTTATATCGTGACCATATCAGTGGCCACAGTTCATTGCGGGGATGCAACATGCTCGGGTGATAATTTTCTTGAGCGATCAAGTGATACGTGGCGAAAGGTGATGGATTGAGGGCACAAAAGAGGTATGAACCTAAACCACTCTTGAGAAACCCCGCAATCACATGCTCGTATAACATCCTATCCAAGAGCACCATGCAGCCACCCCCTGAGCATTTAATCTCATTGATTTCCCGAGAAAAGGCAGTTGATGAAAGTAGAGTCTGTGGTTGAAACCTCGGCTCAATCCATAAATAGAAGGCATGGAAGGCTCGGCCATGGGGACTAAACCATCAACCCGTGGCACCCCTATGGACAAAATTTCCTGCAAAACCCATGTTGATCTGAGCTCGTGTCTGACAGAGGGGTGCACATTCAATTTGACAGAAGAAATCGCCAATGCAAAGCTTTGATTGTATTGACTAGGTCACACTCTTGGTAGTGGCATATTGTTCTAAGTATAAATAGATAGTTTAAATATTTTGTTAAGGTCATCAGCTGGTTGAGAAGAGCTCTCTATTTTTGTAATGTTTTGATTCCAAAACTGTTCTTTGGTTATGCATCGGATTTGAGACATTTAGATTAATAGAAGTTAACCTCTTTTCATCTCTTGTAAAAACTATGCTAAAACACTCAGGCATGGAGGATATAGTTGAGGGTTGTTATGTTGTTGTAATGTAGGTTTGATTGTAGTGGTATCATGACCATTTTTATTCAGTTTCCTTGTGATATTTTCCCCTCTTACATTGAATGGCTCGAGCATGGAGGATCTAGTCAAGTTGTTGTAGTTGCATGGTGATGTAGGTTTGATCATTGTGTTGTTTGGACATATTTCAGAGTCTGAAGCTTGAGATTAAGAGTGATCTTGAGTCTGAGTTTTTCTTCTCCAAGCTGCTTGAAGGCCTGATGCCAATAGTAGTCTTGTCCACCTTTATTAATAATTCTTCCCTCTACTTACACTTAAACTCAATTCACTAACTGAAGTTAGTTATGGCCCTCACTTCCCTGTGCATTTCTTGTCTAGTTCTATGTTGAACATCATTCATATATTGAGTTTTTTCCATTGACCTCCAATCATTTAAAACCAACATCCACCAAAAACTCTGATGGGTACTAGGCTTATCCTCCCACAATCTGAGGGTGACTTTCAGTGGTAACACAATGTACAAGTTATATTCTACCATACCCTTGGACAATCACTAAAGAATAGACAATATTACACGATAGCTTTGCAATGGTGAGACAAGTTTTTTTTCCATTACTCTCCAATTAATCAAATCCATCTACAAAGTGGAGAGAGAAAACCTTTATATAGGCGTTAGCTCAACTATCATGGCCAATAAAATGATATTTTTCTAAGAAAACATAACTAACTAGTGGGGCGAATTTGATGAAGATCACATAGAAAAATGCTTGGATACAATGTTCTAGATGGTTTTAGTGCCACATGTCCCTTTCTTCCATCCTTTTCTTCATATAAAAGAAAAACATAGGTGACATTTTTCCTCCTCATGTGTAAAATAATCATAAAAGTCTTGGTCAAATAGGAAGGGCGAATTTCCAATAAGTGTGTAGGAATGCCAAGTGTAAAACTCCTTGATAAGGGAACTTTCCTATAAATAACCACCTCCAAATAATAATAGTACTTGGTAGGGAGGATTTCCAAGAAAATGAGTGGTTTTCCATGTGTAAAGTCTCATTTATGAGGGAAATCTTCTAGAAATGTATCAATGCCAAGTGTAATTCTTGAGTGCTCTTTCTAGAATCCCTTTAACCAAGAAAACTCCAAAATAATCCTTTAGCAAGTGTGCCCTACACAATTATGCCTTGTGGAATACTTTGACTGAAATAAACAAATAGAATTGTGCTTTGTGTTCACATTTTAACCTTCATCATGCATGAATTTTCCCTAGAAGAGAGAGAATGAGTGCACCCTTGAAGAATGTGAATTTGCATCTACTTTGACCAAGTCGACCTTAAAATTCTCACCCTATAAGGGACACACTTAACACTTGTGCAAATGGGTCTTCATGAAATCCGTGAGATATCCTCAAAATGTGCGCAAAAGTGTGTACTTTAACCAAGACAAACCATCACTAATCACATTACATGTGTGTAAGGTGTGAATAGGGTTGTGCAAGTGGATAAGTCTTCATAGTGTATTGCACCACCTAGGGATCTGTGCATGAGTGGATAGGGTGGATGAGTTGGATGGATGAGGTGGAAGGTTAAAAACTTAAGGCTCATTGATAAGAAGCTCCTAGTAAAACATGAAGACCAAATAAATCCTCAAAATTTTAGTCAAAGGATAAAGATGTATCATGAAAAGGTTATCACCTGTGAACAAGCATATTATGAGGCTAATGTGAATTCACTTTATGTCATATGTTTTTTCCTCAACATATGTTCCAAAGGAGGAAGCACTAACTTAAGTTGTGTACCTCATGAACATAAGGTTATGTTCCCTAGTGAATTTAGGAATAAAACTTAGTGAATTAGGCCTCAATGGATATTTATAACATTTAAGTATTAATAGGCTAGTATTTCACTTCAATACATGTCAAAAGGGGGAGTGCTTAGTCTCATGTGTACCACATGGACTTTAAGTTACAACTGCTAGTGACCAATTAGAAAGTGAATCTTAAGGAAAAGGTCTCAATGAATAATTAGAACAATAAAGTGCTAATAGACCAATACTTAGGCACTCAACATAAGGTTTAGGGTTTTAAATTTTTTAATTAGAATATCTCAAACTAGTTAGTTATGTTCACACTAGAAAAAGTGAAAATATAAGAATTGAGAAGTTATTATAAGGTAAGACTTAGGAATTTTAAGCTAATTATGACATGCACCTCTTAGGACATGGAATGAAGTGGGATGTAAGTGTAATTAAGGGTTTTACCTAGGTAAAATGTCAATATATGATGTCATACATAAATCACCTAGGCCCAAATGGTAAGAAGTGGTGAAAATGTATGTAGGAAGTGGATTTTACCTGGGAAAAAGTTACAATATGCATGCAATAAACAATTTTCCTAGGTAAAACTATAAAAATTACATGATTGTGAATGGAACTAGGTAAATGAATCACCATGTTGGAGTACAAGCATGCAAAACTAAGTGAAAGTGACTAGGAAATGACTAAGTGACCACCATGATGAAGATCTATGAAGAAAAAGATATACCCTTGAAGCAACCTCCACCAATATTCCAAACTTTTGAAAGCTAGAATCACACCAACAATCTGCACAAGGCCATTTACCACTCATGTCAACATGAGGGGTAACAAGAGGAAACATGATCCAAATTTTCTCTAATGTGGATTTGGTTGCTCATTAATGGAGATTATCCCAAAAAGGTGCCGAAGACTCAATGTACTTGCTTCAACATTAGTCCATAGTCTAAAAAATGCATAATCTCATTCAAAAATTTATAATTAGGCTAAAGCATATCACATAAACTTCAGGAAATCAAGTATTCATAAAAGTACGACATGCATAACCCAAATCACGAGATTGCTTCTAAACAAGTACAACTCAGAGAGGAAGCATACTGAGAATGGTTGAAACAACCACCTATTCAATTCCCACTACATCTTGAGTCACCAATTCAAAACCTCGACAGTAACACTAGGTATTCACATGTTAGGGATGGAGGCAATGATATAGAGGTTAGTATGGATGATTTCTTGTAGGATACCCAGGCCATGGAGGGAATGTTGTTATATGAATTCTAGTAAAATGAACTAGGGAATGATGTCGATGTCATAGATACCTTCTACGAAAGCCTGAAATCCGCTTCCACCGCCCCTTTATTTGGCCCAGTATAGGGATCTGCAAGGTCTACCCAACTAGGGATGACAATGTTACTATACAAGTTGAAAGAAATGTATGGTATGTCAGACGCATGTTTCTCAAAACTTTTGAGGTAACTAACCATTAAGTCCCCTAAATGTTCAAGGAATCTTGTCATACAATGAAGGAAGAAAAGTGTTGATTTTATCCATGCTTAATGACAATTTACATTTCTATTGCCCACTAATTACAGGTTACTAAAAGATAAGGTAATTCTGAGTGATAATATCTTGTCTGATAGTTGCACAGAGGCAAAGAAAATGCTGAAAATGTTGGGTGTTGAGTACATATCAGACCACACATGTATGAATGATTGTATTCTATACAAAAACAAATATGCAAAAAAAGAGATATGTCTAGAATGTGGGCATGATAGGTACCATAAATTAAAAAAACAAGGGTAAGGCACATGGCCCCCCTCATAAGATATTGGGGCACATGCCTATAATTCCAAGGATTCAAAGTCTCTTTCAATGAAAAAAATTAGCCATGTTGCATGGGTGGCATGCCTCACATAGAAGTGATCTAGGAGTTATGCGAATCCCAATAGATTCAATAGCCATGAATAATATAGAGGATACAGGGCCCGATAAATTCAAGGATGAAGTATGAATCCTTTGATTGAGCATATTTATGGATGGAGTTAACCCGTATTCCCTTTAAAACAAAAATTATTATGTTTTTCCAGTGGTAGTGATCAATAACAATATCCCCATATGGGTGTTTGTGAAGAATGAACATCTTATGTTGGCTCTTATAGTTGTGGGTAAAAGAGAATTGAAGAGAATGGATGTCTACCTCCAAACACTAATCAATGAATTTAAGAAACTATGGGAAGGGATATATCTATCTATCTATCTATCTATCTATCTATCTATCTATCTATCTATATATATATATATATATATATATGATGTATCAAGGAACATCCCAATGGAGAGGTCTTTTACATTGTATGGAATATATATATATATATATATATATGATGTATCAAGGAACATCCCAATGGAGAGGTCTTTTACATTGTATGGAATATGTGTGTACATCATGCATGATTATCCAAGACTAGGAGTTTGCTTTGGTAAGCATGTTCATCGAGTTGTTTATATCTATAATTTTATTTGGTATACTTCATTTAGTGAAACTATAGATTTTTAAAGAACACACTATGCATATGATAACATCGCAGGTCTTGTAACAAAATGCTATCATGGATGTAAATGTTGTGGACCTTTTGTAAAGGCTAGGTAGTCCAAAAACTTATGAAAGTCATTGTACGATTGTTCGAGGGTATTCCTCCCAGAAGAACACCCTTGTAGAAGAGTTACATTTGCTTTCAATGGTAAACCAAAGAGAACCCAAAGACCTGAAATAATGACACTAGTAGATTGGAATAGGGAATATGACATAGAGAAGGAGAAATAAATATCATAATTGTTTGATTCATGTGGGGAACCTATGTTCAATGATCCAGAATGTTTTGACACCTATAATGAGAAAATTCACATCAAGATGAAAAGGAAATTTGTATTTTATGAGCTTACATATTGGGAGCATCTTAATATTGGCCACTTACTAGATCCCATGCATATATTCAAAAATGTTTCATCTTCTTTATGGAGGTACATATTATTGAATAAAAGTGACACATTAGTTGTTAGGAGAGATCTTATTTCTTCGAACACTAAAAAGAGACATTGGCCAAGAAACGAAACTAGAGGAGAGGTTGGTCTCTCTTGGTATTTTAAAGAAGGTGGTGTCCCATGTATTTTGAAGAAAAATTATATTTCCATGGTGAAGTATGTTATAATGGGTGTGAAGGAACATTCTTTATATGGTTCAACCTTATGATGTTACTTCACTGTAGACAAGAAATTTTGGGGGTTGAAATCGCATGACCATGTGAACTTTATAAGGGTATGTATTTTGAATAAATGATTCTTCTTTTATACTAATGTCAGTAAAAATATGATATACACTCACAATTTTATGTAAATTAATGATGTGTGTGTCTATTTTGTAGTGTCATTATCTGTTGGCCCTTGACTAAGTTTGAGGAAACACTTGGTCATATTTGACCATTTTTGGAACTTCGACAGCTTGACAAAGATGGAGTGCAACGCGAAGTAGATATCGTAGAAGCTAGATCCCTTTCTTGGGTCCTTTTTGGGTTTTTGGCGATAATGTAATGGGTATGGGATGTCAGCCCATGGGTTTACCCATGTTTAGGCCTATTTTGTAAAGTATAAATAAGCATATAGGCAATGTAAGAGAGGGAAATAAGATAAGTGCTAGTAAAGGCTTTGTGTATACTATGTGACTAACTTGCAGAGCTAAGTGCAAGTGCTTTAAGTGCTAAGTGCATAGATTGTAAGGAGGCTATGTGCTAGATATACTCAGGGAAGGAGGATCTGGAGAGGTGCACACAGATCTCCTGTCCTATGCGGAGTACAATTTTGAGCTATGTTTTGTAACCAGATTGACCAAAGCTAATAAAGAAAAAGAAGACTTTGTGGACATAGCCCCAGGGTGTGGGTAAACCACGGTAAACCTGTGTGTTGTGCTTTGATATGATTATGCTATGTGCTTTGCTAGGATATACTTGGATAGATCTACTTTTCTTTGTGCTTCCTAGATGTATGGGTGTAGATATGACATATATGAAAGTGTTGAGTGCTATACCTATTGTGTTGTTGCTAAGTGCTAACTTAACCTAGTTCTAAGTGAATGTTGTGGTGCTTTGTTCCATTTGCGGAGTTCCATGAGGGTTAAATATAGATGAATGATCTATGCTAATGTGTCTTCTAAGTGTTAGAATCAGAGATTTGTGTCCCATCTAAGGTTGTAGACACATGAGTCTTGTAACCACCCCTGCCTCTACCTCGGGTGAGACTTCATTTTCTTCGCAGGTGTTGCCAAAAGGGTCGGTAGTTAGGGTTGTTTTGGTGCATTGAACCCTGTGTCTGCCCCTATTCCAACAAATGGTTCCATTGTTGGGACCTCAAAATGCGATTGCCGAGAATTAAGGAATAAGAAGCTTTTTGCAGAAAGTCCGTCCTAAAATTGTAAAAGCTATGTGCATGGACCTGTGCCCTAGTGCGTGGTGATCCACTTGATCCGAAAAGATATGTGCTAAAGAAGGAAGGACAGATCTGAAGAAAATAAGTCAGATATGAATGCTTTGTGCTCTAAGAAACATTAAAGTGGAAGTTTCTAAGTCAGATCTACAGAAAGAGGTAAGATATGTAAGCTCTGTGCTCTGATAAAGGTAAGAATAGTTAAAATTTCTTAGATCTGGAAGGTTTGTAATCTATAGAAGTAAGAGAAGCGAAAATTTTTGTTTCTAAAGTATGGATTTAGGTATGCTTGATAGATTTTGTCCTAGCTTGAAAACTAGGGCATTGTTAGATGAAAGAACGTTTGATATGAATAGATCTGATAAGAATAATGAAAGATATGTTATACCTATGCATAGAAAGAATTTTTGGACTAACCAATGGATGCAGGATCCTAGAAAGAAATTTTTGTAGGCTAGACATCATGATCCTAGCGCGCAGTACAAGAAAAGCTGGGGATCATGGAAGAGAAAGAGAGGATTAACTCTTTGTTACAGTTGCAGAAGACCATGACTTCTTGCTAAGGAATGCCCTAGGAGAAACCCTAGTTGCCTCTGTTGTAAGGCTATGGACCATGAAGTACTCGATTGCCCTAGTATGATTACTAGACTTGAAAAGATGAATATGGCACAAGGTCAAGAGACTAAGATTATAGAAGAACCCCAGAAAGAATCAGAGATTATGTTACTGAAAATGAAAGAAACCCTGAATGAACATAAAGATGCCAGTTTGTCAGATATCTTCAAAGAAAAAGAGAAAATCGAAGTAAGAATATGAGACTTCGACATCAACTGTGCTCTAGATGAGGGAACACAGATGAACATTATGACATAAAGTACTTGGGAAACCCTAGGAAGGCCTGCTATGATACCTTCACTGTGAAGAATATGGTTGTTTAAAGGAAAAATGGTAACCCTATGTGGCAAAATTACCCAGATAGCTATGAGTACCCATGGAGTTTCGACAGAGGAAGAGTTTGAAGTCATTATATTTATTGAGGACCATGCCCCATTTCCATCTTTGTTAGGCAAGATCTGGATTGAAAAAGACCAGATCCGGAGAAAAGAAGAAAAGGAAGCCCTAGAACAAAAGAAGCAAAACCTCATGGAATTTATGACTAGAAGGATCGCCTACTTGATGGAGGAACAAGAAAACATATCTCAATTGTTGAACACCAAGGACCTGGATTTCAAAGATATAAAAGTGTTATAGGAACCACAGAAGACCGAAATAACTAATCCATATGAGGAAGGAGTATTACCCTTGGATCTGAAGAAAGAACCTCAGCAGCGCGAAGTGACTATGGCGAGAGAAGATAAGACTCAGAATGGAAAAAGGATGACCGAGACGAAGCTCACTGGGAAGAAGGCTAGGAAGATAAGTAAGAAGAGAGCCAAGATTGAAAAGTTACAGAAGGTTCTGGAGGAAAATTCGGAGAAGAAAATATCACAAGAATTGAGCTTCGCTGAGATATCAGAACAACAACATCTAGCACTTCACCATGGCGCAGCAATATAGTCATTGGACCGATATACCCGTTTGACTTTCGCCCCGAACGAACAGAAAAGAATTAAAGGATCACCACCAGACAGTTGGATTGCACCATAATGTATGGATCAACATTCATGAAAGATTCATACCCGTTGCAACTAGACCGTTGATGAATTTCCTATTTAGATCGTCACGTCACGCACGAATAACACTTTTTCCAACTGAAAAATTGAAGCCCGCAGAACTTTTAATTGTATACAATGATCATTGCAAGAAGATCGTTCACCCTAGTGCATTGTTTTGAGATCATCGTGACCCTTCTTATCTTTCCCGAGTGCGTATGTATGATGAGATCATTGCGCTTGTTAAATCCGTCACATAAGTCCTTCTCAATTTAATGACTGAGAGAGTCATATTGGAAAGAAGAATGTCCACAGGAGTCCAAGCCTCATTGATGAGAGGAGTGCAAGCCTCCCTGTCGACTTCTTGAGCTGGAACACCTCGAGCTGGCGCAGAGAGGAGAACTAAGCATAAGGATGACATAGCCAATGCAAAGTTAGTACCATCCATTCTACCAGCTTACATACCTCCTTTGAGCGGTGATATTAACAGGGACAGTGCCCCTAGATATTTTGAATATACCCTAGTAACTGCATATTTACCAAAGGGAGTATGCACCTACCTCACAGATCAAGACAAGGTTACAGCGTTGAAGTTTTGCGACTTCAACCTGGGGGACCATACATTTTATAGCATGATTTCCCCGTATAAGTACTTGATGCAAACTAAAGTCAAGAACTCAAAGCGCATCCCACAAAAATGGATGATGAACCTTGCGCAGTCTACTCTGCTAAACGTTATGAAAATACCGCACTTCGGTAAACACCAGGAGGTGAATGCTTGTGTAAAGTTATTGCTATCAAGTTACCATGGAGGATACCTGTGGTTAGATCGCCGCATAACTGTTGATTTGGTGTTGATCAATAGGATCACCAGGCTCATCATGTAGGGCCATGATCCCCATGAGTACTATCCTGGAAAGACCGCAAACCGCGCTCTTGTGCAGAAGATAAAAGAGGCCTATGGAAATGTTGAGAAAGGCATGAGAGGCTACAAGGTAGCTTCTATTGAAAGTGGCATAGTGTGCCTTGCATGCCAACTAATCACAAGGAATATGGTATGTACGGATCGACCAACACAAGTATTAGGCTTCGTAGTTGACCTCGCAAGAAAGTGCGCATAGGGACTATAGATGAACTGGGTGAAGTACCTGGTGAATCAACTGGAGATTATCTACAGAGAAGCTCAAGATCAGGTGCACAAAATCCATTTTAGCTGGCTCCTGATACTGATTGCCTTTGTTTCATGGGAGATACCAGAAGGCACAAATTTTCCATACCTTGACCCTTTTGTGCCACTAGCTGCGAAGTTCAATACCTTGTGGTACTCGAATAACATGAGAAATAAATGGAAATCGAATGTCATTTTCCACGTATATTATAATCAGCTGAAAGAAGCCATAAGGAGTGAACCACGCATAACCCCAAACACTTTACAGATATTCCGACCTCTGATAAACTTCAGCGGGGACTGCCATTTTATATACCTAAGCCCGCGCACTGATGAACACTAAGAACAACTCTACTCCTACTATAAGCTGACAGAAGAAGACCTGGAAGAGATCACCAAGGAGTGGTTGGCGAACCTCCTTGTTTCAGTAGACCCCACAAAAATTTCAGACACCGATAGCCTAGAAGCTGTGCAAGATACACTTAGGCCCAGTAGAGCAAAGAAGACAAAGGAGATGAAGAAGCCCGAAGAGGTTCAGGATATAGATAGCAGATCTGTAAGGATGGCTTCCATTATGCCAGAAGAAGAAGATGATGACGAAGAAGGTGCAGAATCTAAGGCACAACAAGTTGAAGCACCGCCATCCAGGGACGAAGTAGACTCATCCAAGAAAAGGAAGGTTTCACCTTTGAAATCTTCCTCTAGAAAGAAACCCAAAACCCCTGTAACTAAGATGCAAACTGCCCTCACGTTGGATGACTTTGATTTCATTTTCACAATGGTCAATGATGCTTCAAAGAAAATAATAGAGAAGTGAGAAGCGAAGTAGGAACAGATGTATAGCCAGATTGAGATCGCGTTCCAAGGAGTATAGTAGGCACTCTAGTCTAGCTGAGCAATCTCTACTATGCCTCTTCCAAAAGGGACAGTAGAAGAAGGAGATGAATCAGTCTACTTTTCTTTTTGCTTCCTAGATGTATGGGTGTAGATCTGACATATATGAAAGTGTTGAGTGCTAGACCTATTTTGTTGTTTCTAAGTGCTAACTTAACCTAGTTCTAAGTGAATGTTGTGGTGCTCTGCACCATCTATGGAGTACCATGAGGGTTAAATACAAATGAATGATCTATGCTAATGTGTCTTCTAAGTGTTAGAATCACATATTTGTGTCCCAGCTAAGGTTGCAGACACCTAAGTCTTGCAACCACCCCTACCTCTACCTCGAGTGAGACTTCATCTGCTTCGCAGGTGTTGCCGAAAGGTTCGTTGGTGCGTTGAACCCTGGTTCTACCCCTGTGCCAACATTATCCTTTTCTCCTACATGGTTGTGTGAACCATGACTTCCCCCAGGACCTGTGACATTCCACATCAAAATTATCTGCATTTGTATGTTGGATCAAATCAAGGGATATTCATATGGCTAGCATTTCATGATGGCATAAAGACAAAGCTGATAATGTTTTTATGTTTGAGAAGGAATTTCCCACAAATTTTATGGACTTGCAAGTCCATATTTTAATTCACCTACCTAATGAGGTTGAAATAGTTGGGGTGCTATGTTAGGGACTTAACCCCTCACGTAGATAGAATAATATATTTTCCCTATAATAAAGGCCAAAAATAGTTAATAAGGCCTAAATATATTTTCCATGTAATAAAGGTTGACATTAGTTAGTAAGGCCTATTTAATAAATGTGAAAAAGTCAATGTAAGAAGACCTAATATAACAGGAACCCCCTAGGTATATTGAAACCAACCATAGATCAATCGATTGGCCACCTAATAGCTATAGTGCCACCGAGAATGACACTCAAGAAGATAATATCTAGTACATTGGTAATCAAGTAGTATGACTAAGGGTTTGGTATAGCCTCCTTAGTTGGTGCCCTGAGATATTGGGTCAAGTACTACTATTCA
The DNA here is from genome assembly GCA_000966675.3 of Picea glauca. Classification (NCBI taxonomy): domain Eukaryota; kingdom Viridiplantae; phylum Streptophyta; class Pinopsida; order Pinales; family Pinaceae; genus Picea; species Picea glauca. The sequence goes on along the minus strand of JZKD02S0172472.1, from coordinate 694,669 downwards.
ACCCTGTGTGTATATCAGATAGCTATAGCAAAGGGAAAACCCTTGTCTGTAGGCACAATAAAAACCCTATCCCTTGGGAAGGAAACAAAACAAAAAAAGGAACATAAAATATATATTGTCATGCAAGCTTGCTTCCTGCATTCCAGTTGTGAAATTACTACACATTTTTCCTATTAATAATTTGGGCATTTTGACACTACAATATTATTCAGGTCAGAGTATAACTTCGCAGGAGTGAAAAACAAGTCTTGGGACTTCCCACACCCTTATTTGAGACCTATCCCATTAGATTCCTCTTTGTTTCCTAATCGTTGTGATACTTGTCATTTTTCATCCTTTTGTTTCCCTATGGTCCTGACCCCCCTTCCCGAAACCCTTATTTGGGACCTATCCCATTGGATTCCTCTTTTCATATTGATAACTTTGATACATATCATTTTCCATCATTCTTTTCCCTGTGGTCCTGACCCCCTTCTGACACCCTTATTTGGGACCTATCCCATTGGATTCCCCTTTTCTCCCTATTCATCATGATACCCTTCACCCGTAACCCCTCATGGATCCCACCCACCAAGAAGAAACCAATAAAAAAATAATCATTGACCTTACTTCCCTTCAAACCAAAGTGAATAATGGAATTCCTATCATTCATGCCAAAATGGACCACATCTATGAACAACTCAGTAACCAAATTGTTGAAGTCAATTCCACTCTCCAACAATTCATGAAAATTTTTTAGGGCCCTTCCTCCTTTGATCCACCACTCTATATTGAAGGCATTGACTCCAACCATCCTTTTCACCCTCATTCCAACTCCATACCTCGTGACCCTCATATTCCACAAGTTGAGGTGAACAAATTTGATGGCTCGAATACATAATCTTGGGTTACTCAGATGGAACACTATTTCTCCCTTCATGGAATTACTAATAAGTTGACCAAGATTCGTTGCAGAATTCTCTATTTGGATATGGAATGATGTTAATGGTGGCAATGAAGTAGAAATGCATGACAAGGGAATGTTTCTTGGACATTGTTTGTTGTTGAGTTGTATGAACGCTTTGACATAGAAATCCACCATTTAGGATGTTTTACCAAGTTGAAATAGTCTAGCACAGTGGAATATTTTATCATTTCCTTTGAGCAATTGGATTTTCGCATGGAGGGAATTACATATGCCTTCTTCCAGGAATGATTTATTACTAGCCTCAAGGATGAAATCAAAACCCGGATCATCATGGCTCACTCCTAGACCTGGTTGGAAGAAACCAAATGTGACAAGGAGGCACAAAAAGTCATCTTGGCCCAGAGTAGAAAACCCACTTTTGTTCCCTTCTCAAAACCCACCACCCCTACACCTCAAGCCCTTCCTCTCAAGGTCCAAAAATTAACACGGGCGGAAATTGTTGAACACCAACTCAAGGGTATTTGATACAATTGTGATGATAAATACTTTCTCAGGCACAAGTGTAAAGAACATAAAACATTTATGGCTATTTAGGAGGACGTTTATGATGAAGAGGTTGAGATTTCACTTGAATCAAATCTACCCAAAAGAGGTGATCCTATGCTTCCCTCTAATCCTCCTGAAGTTGAACCATTGATTCCACCTAATGCTCTCACTCGTTATTTTTCTCCCCAAACCCTCAAATCGATTGGTTACATTAAGCACAAGAAATTCATCACCCTAGTTGATAGTGGAAGCATTCATAATTTCATTCATCACCACCTTTCTCAATAATTCAATTTCTATATATGTTTTGTCAACAATTTTCAAATCATGATTGCCAATGGTGGTTCCATGAAATGTGGGGGGAATTGTGAAAATTTGCACCTACAAATTGGCCAGTATAATATGAAATCTCACATGTTTGTTATTGACATGAGTGGTTGTGACATTGTTCTTGGTGTTGAATGGATATTCACTCTTGGCCCCATCACCATGGATTTTAAGGAATTAGCCATGCAATTCCAACAAGAAGGACAACAATATAAATTCCAATACATTACAGCAGGGTCTTCGAAGATCATCAGTTCACAACGCATGGAAAAGTTAGTCAAAAAATTTCATTCTGGCATCGTTTCCCAACTCCAATCCACTCAAGAAATTTAGACACCTCTGGTACACCTCAACTTTCAAGCGATCCTTTCCCACCATCCCACTGTTTTCCAAACTCCCTGGGGCTTTCCCACCTCCACTTTTCAAACTCTCATGAATCATGTCTTTTGTCCTTTACTCTGTCACTTTTTTTTATTTTTATTTGATGATATTCTCATCTATAGTAAAACCTGTCCATCCCATCTCAAGTACTTCCTGGAACAATTAATTTCATCCCAGATAAATGAAAATGGGTGACCAAGTTGTTTGAATATGATTATGATATTGTTTACAAGAAGGGCAAAGAAAATTTGGTGGTTAATGCTCTTTCCAGGAAATATGACTATGAAGGGTCCCTCTTTTCCCTCTCATTCATTTTAGAAGACTAGATTTAGGCTGTTCGACAGGAATGGTTTCAAGACTCTAAAATTTCCAACTTAATCCAAAAACTTCAACAAGATCCCCAAGTTTCTCCAGGGTACTCTTGGCACAATGAAGAGTTTAACGCTTCACCTACAATGGTCCATGTTATTGCACATTTTGTAGGAAAGGTTTAGATAGCTTGAGTCAAGGCTTCAAACTGGGGTAATAGGAACTTCCCCACCCACTGTCACCTCAATGGGGAGCTCTTTCTATTTAGGGTGGCTAATCCCAAGGGAGACATCCCTAGTAATCTGGGGTTGTGAAGGAGAAGGATCAAGGTTTGAGACTTCAAAGGCTAAGGATAGGCTTCCCTTCATAGATTACTGCCAATAGAGATAGTCAAGGAGAAAATCTTCCACTGAATGGCACCCGTTTGCGAGACAAGACAAATAAAGCTAGAAGATGTGCTGTAGTGGTTAGTACTTCAAAGTATTAATGATTATCTTTAACATATATGAGCATTAATGAGAGTAATTATTGACGAAGTCAATGATTGCAATAAAAGATTATGTTAATGTCACTTCTTCAATAAATACACAAGAGATAATGGCATTCAATATGTAAAATCAAATCCTTGTACTATCACAATGCAAATCTGCTCATATAAGTATTATTGTTGCATCACTATTGCAGAAATAGGGTGACGTCAGCCCTAGTGGTAGGTCAAAATTTAGGACAATGAGTAGGAAGTTTTGTCAAATAAGCTTGTGGATGCAATTAACAACTCAAAGTCTATTAAACAAGGTGACAAATGTCAAAACGTTTTGTGCCAAACAAAGATCAAGAAGTGTGACATCACCTATATTGTTGTTGTTTTTAGGGTTAGGGTTAGCTAGTCAAAGAGGTGGACGTTTTGACAAATCAACCAATGAAAATACTTGAAACCTCTATGGTTACAAAGAGATGAGTCAGCCATAAATTTTAGTCCAATCACAAGTCTAAAATAGGCAAGACGTCATCATCAGTTAGGGTTAGTCTAGACGCTAGGGTTAGTTAGGGTTTCAAATTTAAAGAGTTTGAATGAGTATTTAAGCACAAATAACCTCAACGTTGTACTTCTAGACTAGTGCCTTGGGTTAATGGATTCAAATGGAGAGAAGCTAATGGCTTGGAGAGATTTAAACCTAAGGACAAGAGGGTTAAGTTTAATGGTGCTGCTATGGCAGGGCCACTAAATCAAAACCCTAAGAGGAGAAGGCTTATTCAGGTGTAGCTAAGGCTAGGCCTGATGCTACTTCTTCTTTCCTTAGGACTCTTTTGGAAAAAAGGATAGTCAATAAACACAAATCTATGGCTGAAAAGTGTTGTTGGGGACAAGGCTTTTCAAAACCCTAGAAGCAAACCCTAGGTGTAAAATAAATTAGGCCTAGGACGCCTTCTGTCTTCAATTTATGTTCAAAACTAACTCAAGAAAAGAGAATGGCTAGTGTAGCTATGGCTAGGAAAAACCTTCTCTAATCAAATGGCTAATAAGATTTTACCATGGGGACATGAAGCCACAACCTACTTGTGTGTTGGCTCCCTAGGGTTTTAATGATTAAGCAAATAATAACAATTTAACTATACATGCAAGATATTTAATCAACAACCATTCATTCAAGAAGTTTTGATGAGAAAAACACTTACAAATTCATGAAGAAGATTATCAAACCCTATTTGTAAACCTTCCAATGATAAATAGCACCATGCACATGCCAAAAGATAATCCTCCAAGATGTAGCGCCTCAACTCCAAAAGACAAAAATAACCAAGAAAAAGACTAGAAAGTATCTCTCATAAGAGAGAAAGTTGTGTTATGTCCAAATGAGGGTAAAACGTCCTGAATATATATGATCTCTATGACCTTTAATTAACAATTAGGTCATTAAAAAACAACCGACAAGGCTGACTTTACATTATTCAATTATTTGTCACATTACATGCTAAAAATGCCAAAAGTGAGCTAAAAATGGAGACGTCAGGCCCCGATAGGGGAGACGTTGGCCCTTTCAGGGCATAATCTGCATCCAAGGAGCAAAACGTTGGCCCCTTTGGGCTTCTTGCAAGCTGCCACACATGCCATAAGGTCCAAACATGCTGCCACATCCTCCAGGAAACATCCAGTCTGCCCTGGTGGCGTCCTGATGAGGGCGTCTCCCTTCTTCTTCATGCAAGGGCTCGTCACAACTCTGTCCTGCCTCTGCCATCCTAGCAACCATATGATGGGCTCTTCCGCCCCATGGAGGTCCGAGCTACTCATCTCCCCATGTGCATCGATCCTCTGGTACCTGTCCGCTGGGCCTGGTCCTGCACATCAAAGACTACACCCTCCATGGGCTCATCAGTCCTAGACATCATAGCAATGTAAATCATATCTCATCATTAAATTTATCAAACATATGCATGAAATCCCTAACACATCATCTAAGAGCTCAAAGACATTACACAAATCTACTATACAAAGCTAAGGAAACCGAAAAGACAACCTATTGGGATAATACCCACAGAAGATGGAAAGTTTCCTCAAAGGATCATTCAAGCCATGTGTAATGAGATGATATGGTTTTAGGGATTTCCAGTCATAGTCAGACCAAGGGCTGGTGTTGTCTATGGGTGCCTTTGTAGGAGGCGAGCTGTACCCGTCATGGATGCATTTTTTTCAAGCCCTTTGCCTTATCTTTCTTTTATTGCTTTTTTACTACAAGCTCTGATGAAGAGGACACTGCCTTGGCTTGGTGGCCAGAGCTGACAACGTTACCCACTAGTATATTCACAGAAATGAGAAGGTTGGCTTGTGATGAGACCCCCTTTCCTTTGGCCATGCAACCAAAGGTCACTGCCCTAGTTTGGTGACCAGATAGTGGTAATGTCATACTGCTAAATACCTATGAACATAATGGGTCGGCTCGTGATGAGACCTCCCATCCTCTTGGTTAGGCATTGCATTTATTTATTATCATTTTTCTTAGGGTCCCTTAGTTTCTTATCGAGAGGATTTTTATTGCCTTATCAGGGATCCCCTAGGCGAAGCATCTCTAGGTTTTATTTCCTATGGCTTTTATCTTTTACCAGCTTCTTTTACCCCCTGGGCCTTTAGCCCCTTCTTCCCACAAGACAAAATGTACCCTGAGAGGTCAT